>JASTWQ010000078.1:0-600000 GCA_035220615.1 Leptothorax acervorum
TTAAAAATATTAACGTTGTTGAAACTTTTTTTACGAAAACAAAGCTTCCTCTATGAGGAAGCAAAAATAATTACCCATCACGTTCCCTTGTTCTTTTCTCGATTGTTCACATGATGGAAGAACCAAAATCAACTGTCTCCTGATTTGACGTTTCTGCATTGGGATCCATAAACTAATCGTTGGACTTGAAGTGCTTTGTCTGCATGAAACGGTGAATTTAGAAATAAAATTATATAAAATATAACGTTATTAATTTTTTGCAGAAAAGTAAATATTAAAAGTAATAAAATGTTATTAATGATTGGTGTAAAAGAAAAACCAAATAATTAACCCATCACGGCTTCTGTTCTTAATCGTCTGGTAATATCAGGAGGAGCTCTTATCATGTTGGAAAATCATATTTAATCGGTTAGCTAACGGTAAATCTTCAAGCAATGTAATTCGCCAGACTTGACTCCGATGGATTTCTCTCTTTTGGGGACACCTTGAAAATATTTTACCGATGAGAAAAAATCCAAAATAAAGAAAAGTGCATATTTGCATTGTTGAAGGATTGAAACAATAACAGAAGAAATGATAAGACAGTCCGGTGGCAAATTTGTTGGAGACGTGCACGATTATGCATAGAAATGCAAGAAGGACACTTCGAGTAGGTTTGATTAGAATTACACAAAAAAAAATATACGGTTTTGGATTAAAAATACTTACCCAGTGTCTGAATGACGTCTCAAGGGTGCCATAAATTGAAATTTCTGCTTTTAATGTCCTTTTTACATTCTTTGCACGTCGCACGACTGCCTGTTACGTCGTAATATTTCCATATGCTTGATCTCTTTTTTACAATTGAATTACTAAAATTATATTATAAACAGAATGAATTTTCTTTCGCCCACTTAGAATAGAATAACAATTAAAGTAATTTAAAATCGACCGTGACTGCAATATATTAACGTCTTTCGGATATGAACATTGAAAAACTGTGAGCCAACTTGGGTTTGTCGGATTCACACAGCACATTTTCGGATCACTCGTCCGGGACATTATGTAATTATCGACCCATGGGTTTTGGTCAGTTGATGTAATTTCTTCTAAAATTAAATCGTTTAAATTTTTATTGCAAAAAAATATATACAGTGTCCAGCAGGGTTTGAACCTGGAACCTCCCGGTATACCGTGCGGGTGTCGTGCCAATTCGACCACTGGGGCTGTGGTAATATTTATCGCAATAACAACTATAAGATGGAGCACCGATACTTCGGTCGTCGGTGTATAATATTATAAACAAATAAATTTTCTTTCGCCAGTTTAGAATAGAATAAACAATTAAAGTAATTTAAATCGACCGTGACTGCAATATATAACGTCTTTCGATATGAACATTGAAAAACTGTGAGCCGACTTGAAAATTTATTCTGTTTATAATATTATACACCGACGACCGAAGTATCGGTGCTCCATCTTATAGTTGTTATTGTGATAAATATTACCACAGCCCCAGTTGGTCAATTGGCACGACACCCGCACGGTATACGAGAGGTTCCAGGTTCAAACCCTGGCTGGGGTAATATTTTTTCGCAATAAAAAATTTAAACTATTTAATTTAGAAATTACATCAACTGACCAAAACCCATGGTCGAAATTAATAATGTCCCGACGAGTGATCCGAAAATGTGCTGTGTAAATCCGACAAACCAAGTTGGCTCACAGTTTTTCAATGTTCATATCCGAAAGACGTTATATATTGCCAGTCACGGTCGATTTAAATTACTTTAATTGTTATTAAAATTATATTTATCAGGGTGATTAATTCTCAAATGTCTTAAAATACACACCTATTTCAAATTCATTATTGAAGATTATCTACTAATAGAAAGAAATCTTGCCTAGCATGGCTAATATTTTTGTCGCGTAACATCAACTCGCGCAATTATAACAGCGCGGCGAGGAAAAGACAGCCCAGCATTACACACTAAAAAAAACTTGCATATTGCTTTCTCATAGTTTTAAGTGTGCAAGTAGAAACTTGCACATTGCTTCCTCATAGTTTTTAAGTGTGCAAGTAGAAACTTGCACATTGCTTCCTCATAATTTTAAGTGTGCAAATTAGAAACTTGCACATTAATCAACATTTTATTTCGCTCATAAAGCTTCCTCTATGAGGAAACTTGTTTTTTCTTTGATGTATAATTATTAGTGGATATTTATTAATTTGGCTTTCTCATAGAGGAAGCTTTATGAGCAAAATAAAATGTTGATTAAGTAATGTGAAAGTTTCTAATTTGTATACTTAAAAAACTATGAGAAAGCAATGTGCAAGTTTCTACTTGCTCACTTAAAAAACTATGAGAAAACAATGTACAAGTTTCTAATTTGTAGACTTAAAAACTATGAGAAAGCAATGTGCAAGTTTCTACTTGCTCACTTAAAAACTATGAGAAAGCAATGTACAAGTTTCTACTTGCTCACTTAAAAACTATGAGAAAGCAATGTGCAAGTTTCTACTTGCTCACTTAAAAACTATGAGAAAGCAATGTGCAAGTTTCTACTTGCACACTTAAAAAACTATGAAGAGTTATTCGCAATTTTAACCGACGTTTTCTTTTAAGTAAGGTTTTTGTAAATTTTAATTATGGTTTTATAAAAAACCAGTACTTTTCTGAAAATTTGATTGCTTCAACTCTTAATAAAATCATAATTCTTTAAAACTCTCAAATCATAGTTTAAATTGACTGAACAAAAGAGTGTTTTGAAAACGTTTCGACAAGGGTTACAAGAATATGCAATAACGTGTAAACACTAAGTGAGTTGTTAAGATTGTATTGCCAACCTAAGATAAATTTATGAAATTAATATTAATAATATTAAATTTTACATTTCAGTATCTTGAAGTATATTAAATTCCTTTCAAAATAACATTATATTTTTCAATTCTGCCCATAGACTTCCGGCAATTACACAAAATAAATGTGGTAACTTATAATCGGGGACTTTTCTCTATATACTTACCCAAAAATACATATTATTTATTATTTATGTTTACAATAAATACCTTATTTTTCTCTCTCTATTTTTCTATCTCTGTCTTTCTTTTTGTTTTTCTTTTATTCTCTTCCTGATGCCAAAAATAATTTTAAAGAATTAGAAATAGCCCAATATCTCAAAATTTGCAAATTTAGAGCAACCACGGGCATTTCTCAAAAAATTCAAAATTTTATAAAGAAAGAACTTTACCGTTTATTGCCAAATTTAATACCAACCTTCCGTAAATGATACTCTGTCGATTAAAAAAAATTTTGTCCAATATATCAATATTTGCGGAAGTTAGAGCAACCACAAACATTTCTCCAAAAATTCCAAATTTTATTAAAAAAGAACCTCTTTACTAATTATCGCCAAATTCAATGATCAAATTATAAAATGATGAAGAAGCAATGTGCTCTAATTTGTACACTTTTTTATTATATTGGCAATTTTTTTCTAATTCTGTTATATTCTTCAGTCTTTTCTACCCCTATTTTATATACTATTCTTTAATATTTTGTTAATTTGTTCTTGAGTTATAGCCTTTTAAAATTTCGGGGAATCTGTACATAGGACAATGTGCAAAAGTTTCTAATTTGTACACTTTTTTATTATATTGGCACGTTTTTTCGAATTCTATTATATTCTTAGGTCTTTTCTACCCTTATTTAATATATAATTCTTTAAGATTTGATTGATTAATTCTTGAGATACAAACGTTTAAAATTTTGGGGAATCCGTGCATAGGAAGCAATGTGCAAATTTCTAATTTTCACACTTTTTTATTATATTAACAATTTTTTCTAATTTTATTGTATTCTTCCCCGACAGCACACGATATCCTATGGACGTCCATTGGAGTCCATTTGAAGTCCAGGAACTAATCAACTAAATCTTAAAGAATTACACATATATGAAATAGGGGTAGAAATGACCTAACCCCGACAGCACACGATATCCTATGGACGTCCATTGGAGTCCATTTGAAGTCCAGGAACTTCAAATGGACTCCAATGGACGTCCATAGGATATCGTGTGCTGTCGGGGTTAGGTCATTTCTACCCCTATTTCATATATGTGTAATTCTTTAAGATTTAGTTGATTAGTTCTTGAGATACAGACGTTTTAAATTTTGGGGAATCCGTACATAAGGATCGCAATGAGCAAGTTTCTAATTTACACACATTTTTTATTATATTGGCAATTTTTTCTAATTCTATTGTATTTTTAGGTCTTCTTTACCCCTATTTCATATATAATTCTTTATAATTTGATTGATCAGTTCTCGTGTTACACACATTTGAAATTTCGGAGAATTCTTACATACATAGAAGCTTTATAAAGCTGAGTCTAATCAACCAAATCTTAAAGAATTATATATGAAATAGGGGTAGAAAAGACTAAAGAATATAATAGAATTAGAAAAGTTGCCAATAATTAATACTAAATTGTCAAAAAACATCAATTTGTGAAAAGTCTCAATTATTGAGACATGAGATGTAGCCCTTAAAGGTTAAAATTTTAAAATATTGGCAATTTTTCTAATTCTATTATATTCTTCAGTCTTTTCCACCCCTATTTCATATATAATTCGTTAAAATTTGGTTGATCAGTTCTGGAGTTATAGAAATTTCGGTAAATTTTGCACATACATACATACACACATACACATATACACATACGGACATTTTTTAAAATTGCGATTTTTCGACGTTTAAGAACATTCCAAACACATTGGCAGCGGCAACTAAAAAAAAAGGTAAAAGTTTACAATAACTTACACAGCTCGGATTACTTTGACCTTGACACATGTTGTCAAGGTCACCCTCCTGAGTGACCTTCAGAAGGTTTTAGTTGGCGGTCGCTGTTTATTAAAAAGTTATAAACAAAAAAGTTTGACAAATATAGCAGTTATTTTGAGTATTAAAAGGCATAAACGACCTTGACCTTGACATATGTTGTCAAGGTCCCCCTCCTGAGTAACCTTCAGAAGGTTTTAGCTGGCGGTTATTGTTTATTAAAAAGTTAAAAACAAAAATAGTTTGGTGGGAAAATTATTTAAAGCAGTGAATTGTTGGTATATTGAAAGAAAAGTTATTTAAAGCAGAGATTGGTAACTTTCCTTTCAATATACCAACAATTCACTGCTTTAAATAATTTTCCCCACCAAATTTTTTTTTGTTTATTAAAAAGGTATAAACAACTTTCTAAGTTGAAGCACATACAAAGCACACGCTTGTAAAGCGCGTCACTAACCTATAGGTTAGTGGCGCGCTTTACAAGTATGTGCTCTCTAAGTTGAAGCACATACAAAGCACACACTTGTAAAGCGCGCCACTAACCTATAGGTTAGTGACGCGCTTTACAAGTATGTTCTTTGTAAGTTGAAGCACATACTCGCGAAATAAAGTATTCTCTGCTTTAAAAAAAAACGTAATATTAGTTGTTTATGCTTTCCAATACTCAAAATAGCTGCTATATTTTCCAAACTATTTTTGTTTATAACTTTTTAATAAACAGCGACCGCCGACTAAAACCTTCTGAAAGTCACTCAGGAGGGTGACCTTGACAACATATGTCAAGGTCAAAGTAATCTGAGCTGTGTGTTATTGTAAACTTTTACCAAAAAAAAATTTTTTTACGAAAACAAAGTTTCCTTTATGAGGAAGCAAAACATTAAAACTAATAATAACAATTCTAATTATTTTTGTTACTATTTAAGAATTTAATATTTTTTTGTGTAAGATTTATAATTTGTTAATAATAGCTGCTTATAGCCATAATATACGATGTAGGCTTAATACACACGTACAGAAAAAGACAAAATAAAGTGCAGTAAAAATCAATATTATTTGACTTGAAAAAATCAATAACAGATGACAGATCGGCACGCATATATACGGATTTACGGCCCTGAGCGCGCGAGTTTTACGCAATATCACGGATATCACGTATTGCACGGAAGTTTTAAGTCACCCTACATATATAATTTACTTTACATTGTTTATATCTGCCTTGAATTTCTGCAATACTAATGTCAAACAAATAAATATCTAAATTGCTGAATTGTCTATATCTATAATGCATAAAAGAACGTGAAAATAAGCGATAAATACTTTTAATTATATGCAAAATAATTGAAAAATTATTATTATTACGATTTGAGAGGCACATTTATAATCAAAATTGCGAATAAATATTATATGTATGCCCTGATAAAACTTTTATTCGCTCAATTTTTTTTTTAGCTATTGATTGTTTCACCATTAGATTTATTTTATAAAGTATTTTAATAATTTTTTTAATGTGTACTTACTCATCACGACTCTGGATTTTTTGGGAATGTTTTGTTAAATGTAGTCGTAAAGTTAGATAATCTGTTAAGAAAGACACTGTTTGGCCACAATTATTACATCTTGCCTTGTATCCCGGTAACTCCGAGTAATATTGCCTTAAGTCGTCAGGTAGTGTGAGAGTGAGAACATTATCAAAAAATATTCTATGTTCATTTAAGTGTGTTCTAAATATTACTGTGAGTCTAGATGGATGAGATATTTGAATTTCTTTTTTACAGATTGTGTAGGGAAGACCGAGGCTAAACTGTCAGTTTTTATTCGGTGCCGATTTTTAACAACAAAGTAAATAATTTTAGTTAAATGTGGTATACCATTGTAAAGAGTGAACCTTTAGCTACAAAATTTATATGGAAAATTTTTGTCTACGTCGCTTTGTTTAACCGGTATAGAGCAAAAACGACAACGGTGGAAAAATCGAAATCTCAAAGATGCCGGGGTAAAATCGTCACTCCATAAATACATAATTCCGATTATGAAAACTGATAGGATACATTTTATTAATTATTTGGTAATAGAAAAATGTAAACATTTATTAATTAAAGTGTTAAAAAAATTTATTACTTTGTGTTTTTGTGTGTGTGTACGGATTCTATAACTCAAGAACTAATCAACCAAATATTAAAGAAAAATATATGAAATAGGGGTAGAAAAGACTGAAAAATATAATAAAATTATAAAATTTGCCAATATTATAAAAGTTTACCCCGGGTGCTTACTGACGGATTAGCCCCAAACACAAGTTTCAGGTTTGATCGCCCACGAAATATTAGACATCAACGATAATGAAAAAACCAGTGGATTCGTTTTCAACATGCATTACTCTTTATAATCACGTACCTCGAGATTTGGAAAGCAAATATTATTGCAGATATTACAAAATTTCCACGCGCAGAAAATTTCACTTTCACCTTCCGAAAACACGTTTACCCTCGTAAAAATCATAACACGGTAAGTAACCTGCCGAAACTCCGTTGGTCACATGGGTACCATAAGCTGCGTTTACAATGTTAATAGCGAGTTCGCACAATATACAGGTTCCGAGATATTTGATTTGATGGTCTTACCCCGTAGACGGTTTAGACCCGGTCTCCCCTACTTTAACGAGGGTTTCAATTCCTCGAAATAATCTCACAACTTGCTGCGTTTTCTTTTCGGTGCCATTTTAATCGTCCTATAATACAGATTGTCTGATACTACATAAATGTGTTGCAGTGATCGCCTCAACAAGCGTATGCAGAATTTCTGCATTGGGATGTATATTGTTACCCGTTGAAATTGAAGTGCTTGTTATGCTTTGAAATGTAGTGTAGTTATAAATGGAATTATTTAAAATATTAACGTTGTAAATTATTCTTTTGCGGAAGGGTAAATATTTAAATAGTAAAATATCATTATACATATGTATTGAGTAATATAAAGAAAACAAATAATTACCCATCACGTTCTTCTGTTCTTAATCTTCTGGTAATATCAGGAGGAGCTCTATCATGTTGGAAAATCATATTTAATCGGTTAGCTAACGGTAAATCTTCAAGCAATTGTAATTCGCCAGACTTGACTTCAATGGATTTCTTCTTTTGGGGACATCTTGAACAATATGTTTATCGATGAGAAAAAATCCAAAATAAAGAAAAGTGCATATTTGCATCGTTGAAGGATTGACAACAATCACAGAAGTTATAAGACAGTCCGGTGGCAATTTGTTGAGACGCATGCACGATTATGCATACAAATGGAAGGAGGACACTTCGAGTAAGTTTGATTAGAATTACACAAAAAACAACATTAAAAATAATAATAACAATTCGAATTATTTTTGTTACTATTTAAGAATTTAATATTTTTTTGTGTAAGATTTATAATTTGTTAATAATAGCTGCCTATAGCCATAATATACAATGTAGGCTTAATACACACGTACAGAAAAAGACAAAATAAAGTCAGCTGTGCAGTAAATATCAATATCATTTGACTTGAAAAAATCAATAACAGATGACAGATCGGCGCACATGTAGACGGATTTACGGGCCTGTGCGCGCGAGTTTTACGCGCATTGACAAACATCGCTTATAACTCGAAAACTATTGCAGCCTTAAAATGTATTAGAATTTTTACTTTATTTTACCTCTAAAACAGGCTAATAAAGTATTGTACGGAAGTTGTGAGACACCCTGTATATACATATATGTATATAATTTACGTTCTTTATAGAGGAGAAGGTGGTAATATGGGACCCTGTTGATAATATGGAACCGCTCATTATCTTAAAAACTTTGAGCTGCACTCCATAGATAACAGCTGGAACTTGTTTATTACCGTAACCCAGACAGCACAAGACATCCTTAGGATCGTCCTGAATACGTCCAGGACGTCCTGGGATATTTTCAGGATACTTAGTTGTTTCCCAGATAGCAATGACATCCTCGGAAAATCCGAAGGACATCCAGGACATGTGTTATTGTAAATATTTTATTTGACTTTATTAATTGTGGTGAAATACTTAAAAATAGCTTCAGAATGTTTTAAATACCGTAATAAATTATAAATTTTTTATAAATGTCCACTAGACTCAAATAACATAAGAAGTCCTAAAATCATCCTATGTACGTCCAGGATATCTTGAGGAGTATCGCAGGATATCCTGAATACATCCTGTAAAACTCCTTTTCCTCCTCTTCCTCCTAAAATATTATGACAAAATTTGAAATATCTCAATAAATTCTTAACAAAAGAGAACTTTATTATAGTGTTTAAAAAACTTTGTAACAAAGGCTACAAGAATAAACAATAAAAATAAGGGCTTCTATATAAAAAATTTAGATCAAAAGCACCTTAAATTTTTTAAATAAAACACCATAGGGGGTTAAATAAAAAATAGTCTTTTTGCATATTCTTATAGCCATTGTCGAGACGTTTTTAAAACACTATAATAAAGCTCTCTTTCGTTAAGAATTTTCTGAGATATTTTAAATTTTGTAATTATATTTTTAATATAAAATATGAAATATTTCGTAAAGTATTTACTTTTCGATGATTTTACCTTAATACTTTTATGCGTAGAATAATAAAAGGAATCGAATAATGTAAAAAAATCAGACAAATTAATTTTAAAAAATTTGATTACATTTTGTGTACAAACTTAATTTTAAAAAATTACAAATGTAAAAATTAATATTATTATTCGATTTCTTTGATTATTTAGCTATGTATAAAAGCGCTAAGGTAAAGTCATCGAAAAGTGAATACTTTACAAGATATTTCATATTTTATATTAAAAATATTATGACAAAATTTTAATTATCTCAGCAAATTCTTAACAAAAAAGAACTTTATTATAGTATTTTAAAAACGTCTTGACAAGGGCTACAAGAATGTGCTATAAAAAATAGGGGCTTCTATATAAAAAATTTAGATCAAAAACACCTTAAATTTTTTAAATAAAATATCATAGGGGGTTAAATAAAAAATAATTTTTTTTGCATATTCTTGTAGCCCTTGTCGAGACGTTTTCAAAACACTATAATAAAGCTATCTTTTGTTAAGAATTTCCTGAGATATTTTAAATTTTGTCATTATATTTTTAATATCAAATATGAAATATTTCGTAAAGTACTTACTTTTCGATGACTTTACCTTAATACTTTTATGTGTAGAATAATAAAAAGAATCGAATAATGTAAAAAAAAACAGACAAATTAATTTTAAAAAATTTGATTGCATTTTGTATACAAACTTAATTTTGAAAAAATACAAATGTAAAAATTAATATTATTATTCGATTTATTTGATTATTTAGCTATGTATAAAAGCGCTAAGGTAAAGTCATCGAAAAGTGAATACTTTACAAAATATTTCATATTTTATATTAAAAATATTATGACAAAATTTGAAATATCTCAGTAAATTCTTAACAAAAGAAAACTATTTTATAGTGTTTTAAAAACGTCTTGACAAGGGCTACAAGAATGTGCTATAAAAAATAAGGGCTTCTATATAAAAAATTTAGATCAAAAGCACCTTAAATTTTTTAAATAAAACACCATAAGGGGTTAAATAAAAAATAGTTTTTTGGCATATTCTTGTAGCCCTTGTCGAGACGTTTTCAAAACACTATAATAAAGCTCTCTTTTGTTAAGAATTTCCTGAGATATTTTAAATTTTGTCATTATATTTTTAATATAAAATATGAAATATTTTGTAAAGTATTTACTTTTTGATGACTTTACCTTAATACTTTTATGCGTAGAATAATGAAAGGAATCGAATAATGTAAAAAAAACAAATTATAATGTTAAAAAATTTGATTGCATTTTGTATACGAACTTAATTTTGAAAAATTAAAAATGTAAAAATTAATATTATTATTCAATTTCTTTGATTATTCTATATATAAAAGTATTAAGGTAAAGTCATCAAAAAGTGAATACTTTACGAGATATTTCATATTTTATATTAAAAATATTATGACAAAATTTTAAATATCTCAGTAAATTCTTAACAAAACAGAACTTTGTTATAGTGTTTTAAAAACGTCGTGACAAAAGCTACAAGAATACACAATAAAAATAGGGGTTTTTATATAAAAAATTTAGATTAAAAGTACCTTAAATTTTTTAAATAAAACACCATAGGGAGTTAAATAAAAAATAGTTTTTTTGAATATTCTTGTAGCCCTTGTCAAGACGTTTTCAAAACACTATAGTGCAACTCTCTTTTGTTAAGAATTTCCTGAGATATTTTCAGAAAGATGCACGGTAGCGCATCGTTCCGTGGTAGCTTGCAATGACACCGATAGGTGGCGCATAATGGTGTGATTAACTCGTAAGTAAATTTCAGTTAAGAGCGAATATAAGCAGGTCCAGGCGAAGCAAAATCATGACATCCGCCAGACATATCTTTGCCAGCAATATTGCTGCGATAATATAAATATATAAAACTATATTTTCCAAAGCAAGATGTTTTTTAAATTGTAAAAAAATTTTTTAAATGTGGAACAATATTATTTTTTCAAATCTTAAATTAAAATTGTCCTTTAGACGCCTAAAAAATGTTTATAACATATCCCATAGAAGTCCTCAGGATGTCCTCAGGATATTTTAAGGACTAGTTGGCTATTATTTGCTCTTCCTCAGGATATCCGGAGGACATCCGACAGGATGTCCTCAGGATATCGTGAGGACTAGTAGTTGGCTATCATTTTTTTGTCCTCAGGATATCCGGAGGACATCCAACAGGATGTCCTCAGGACATCGTGAGGACTAGTATTTGGCTATCATTTGCTATTCCTCAGGATATCCGGAGGACATCCCGGGATTTAATTGGGATATCCACAGGATATCCGCCCTGGATGTCCTTCGGACTTCCCGAGGATGTCATTGTGCTATCTGGGAAGTGTGCTAGATTCATTAGTTTGGCAATAACGGTAGAGTAAGAAACGTACTTCTCTTTTCTCGATTTCCGAACGTTTGAAAGGTAGGTAAAACTTTGTTTATTTGCAACTGTTCATGATTTACAGTTAACGTTTATAGCCAGACTTAACGTACATATATGATGTTATCTAACATTTCCACGTATTTAACAATACTTATTATAGTCTTCTTTTTATTTTGCTGTAGCCAACATTGTTTTTCAAGGTGGCGATATTTTTATTGTGGACTCCCAAAATGTAGTCTCTGGCCTACTTTACACCGATCTCTTGATACGCGTAGCAAATTATAGTATATTTGAGCTGTTCAGCCAATAAACGAACTAATTTACTAGTTATTTACTATTTAAAACGCGTATCAAGTGATCGATGTAAACTAGGCCTCTGGGCTCACAATGAGTGTGCATGAGCAGAAAAAGAAGAATACGTGTGATTTTTGCCGATAGACGAGAGAAAATAGTTTTTTTTAAATTATTCTTTTATTTTATATAAATAATTTTTTTATAAAACAAGTATTTTTCATTATGTATTTCTTCCACAATAATTTTTTTTAAATATATTTCTTTTTTTAAGGCGTTCAACGTTTTATAAATATTTTTTAATTTTTCGCACTCGAAAAGTAGTGGGGTCCATATTACCAGCACATTATGACTTATTACGATATGATTCATTGCAATTGCTTAATTTCGATAATTTTTATACAACTTTTCTTGTAAGTGGTGAATTATAAATTAAATGTTAGAAATGGGATATCAATAGAATGAGGACTAGGAATATGAAAGAATTGAGCATATAGCATTTGTTCAAAAACAAGTTTCATATTACCACCTTCTCTATCTGCCTCAAATTTCTGCAATATATTAATGCCAAACAAATAAATATCTAATCTAAATTGCTGAATTGTCTATATCTATGATGAGTAAAAAAACGTGAAAATAAGCGATAAACATTGTTACGCTCGTCCTCGCGTCCGCTACAGTCGCACGCACACTCAGGGTGACAGTGTGTACATACATGAAGCGCGGAAAGACGGAACAGAATAGTAACTAGATTCCGCGTCTCCGCGAGTTGATTAGTCTTGTTTCTTCCCGCACGTTTGAGCAGAAAGGCGTAGTTCCGCTATTTTCGTGTGTGCAAGTACAAATAAAACATTAAAATAACTTTTTTCATAGTTATCTCTGCGTATCTCACCGGTTCATCCCTTGCTTGCATGAGATATTTTATAATAACCTGCATCAACATGTTTGGAATTCATGATATTATACTGCCACTTTTAAAATAATATAACAATAATCGAAGTATGTAAAAGCTCAATTCTTTTTTAATCGGCTCCAAAATTTGATGGAATTACATCACTGTATCCGTATTGACAACGGATTTTAACGCACTTGTTCCGCGAGTTTATTTCCCCTTGTATTACATGGAGCATAATTTGCGCGGAAAAGCAAAATGGTATAATGGTGATAAATATAGATATTTGTATTTATTTCTTAAATTTGTATTCACTTCATTTATTGCAATTTTTATTAATATGCTTATCTTTTTAACTTATCTAAAAAATTAATATTTTATAATTGCCAGTTCGACTTTTTCGTTCAAAATATGCTCCATGTAATACAAGGAAATCAAAACAGACGGAACAGAACGCGGAAATCTAGTAACTTTGTCTTCCGCGTTTCCGCATTTCCGCATTTCCGCGCTTCATGTACTGTCACCCTCACTCGCGAACGCAGCGCGCAATCCCGTTTCCGGGAATAAAGGCTGACTGATAATTTGGGAACAGATGGTTTAATAACTTAGAATACAACAAGCTCGGTAAAACGCGTCTGATCGGCTCCAAGGCCCGGCGCAGAATCTGAATAGCGACTGTTAGTAAACAGCGTCGTCAAACACACGTCGCGTCGTCTAGTAACGCTTCGCGTCTTCTTCTCGGGCATCTACCGGGCGACTCAGCACGAACGTGCGGCATGGGCGCACAGCACGGGCGCAACATTACCCTTTCTCTTTAAGATTGTCGCCACGACAATCCGGAAGGATAGTTCTTAAGCGGTCCTCAGCTCCTCTACTTATTGTTAGTGGGTTCCAGGGCACCGAAACAGTATCTTGTCCTCCTCGAGCTGCGGCTCCGAGTTACCGGACACCGTTCCATCTTGGTCCCAACCAGGAGCTAAGAGCACAAAGTCGACTTTAAGTCGGCTTAAAGTTGACATGCACCAAAAGTGACTTCCCTAAGAGCACAGTTGACGGGAAGTCGGCGGAATGTCGACTTTTATAAGTCGACTTCTAGATAGTCGAATTATAAAAGTCGACGGAAAGTCGACTTCTAAATAGTCAACTAATAAAAGTCAACGGAAAGTCGACTTCTAGCAGTTATTTTTATTTTATAATTATAACGCTCTGCAGAACCTCTGCAGCGCCTCGTCGGCATTACCGAATGTGCTTGGCTTAGTGCTCCGTGTTTGTCACATTTCCGAAGAAATTAACACTAAAAAATGAGATTATACAGTTCTCGTTATATGTGGCGAGAGCCGGTTTATAACCCGTTATCCAAGAATCCAAGTATCCATCGAAAAGTGTCGACTGCCTAAGGCACTAAGCCTCACGTGGCTTGGGCGGTCGACACTTTTCGATGGATACTTGGATTCTTGGATAACGGGTTATAATCCGGCCATCGCCCCCCTCGCCACACATAACGAGAACTGTAATCTTATTTTTGAGTGTTAATTTCTTCGGAGACGTGACAAGAGCTTGTCCCTGCTATATGTAGCCCGATCCTATGCTATGTAATATAAAAAGATGAGGTTGACGAAAGTTGACTGAAACCTGACGTTCAATAAGTTGACGGGAAGTCGGCTTTTCATCATGACGGGAAGTCGGCTTTTCGTCATGACGGGAAGTCGGCTTTTAATCGGCGGTTTTTGAGACATTTGCCGACTTCAAGTCGACTCTTGTCCCTAAAAAAGTCGACTTCTCTTCCAAGTCACTTTTGGTGAGAGTCGACTTTAAGTCGACTTAAAGTCAACTTTGTGCTCTTAGGGTTGGCAGAGAAGTCGACTTTTTTAAGGACGAAAGTCGACTTCAAGTCGACTTGAAGTCGGCAAATGTCTCAAAAACCGCCGATTAAAAGTCGACTTCCCGTCATGACGAAAAGCCGACTTCCCGTCATGACGAAAAGCCGACTTCTCGTCATGATGAAAAGCCGACTTCCCGTCATGACGAAAAGCCGATTTTCCGTCCATTTTTAACGTCAAAAGGCTGATTCTGTAACTTTTAACGACAGTTTCGTTAGCGTTATATTTGCGCTGCGCAGATATGTTATATGGTAAAAAAGCTGCTCAACGCAAATATAACGCTAACGAAAATGTCGTTAAGAGTTACAGAATAGGCCCACAGGTTTCCGTCAACTTTCGTCAACCTTACCTTTTTAGGTAATATATTGTACATAGCATAAGATCGGACTACATATAGCAGGGACAGGCTTTTGTCACGCTTCCGAAGAAATTAGCTCTCAAAAATGAGATTACAGTTCTCGTTATGTGTGGCGAGGGCCGGAATATAATCCGTTATCCAAGAATCCAAGTATCCATCGAAAAGTGTCGACCCCTTAAGCCACGTGTGCAGTTGCTAAGTGCCTTAGGCGGTTAAGACTTTTCGATGGATACTTGAATTCTTGAATAACGGGTTATAATCCGGCCCTCGCCACACATAACGAGAACTGTAATTTAATTTTTTAGTGTTAATTTCTTCGGAAACGCGACAAACACACGGAGCACTAAGCCAAGCACATTCGGTAATGCCGACGAGACGCTGCAGAGGTTCTGCAGCGAGCGTTATAATTATAAAATAAAAATAACTGCTAAAAGTCGACTTTTCGTCGACTTTTATAAGTCGACTATTTAGAAGTCGACTTTCAGTCATTTTTAGAAGTCGACTGTAAGTCGACTTATAAAAGTCGACTTTCCGCCGACTTCTCGTCAACTGTGCTCTTAGGGGAGGGTCATCGCGTAATAGTCGCGTACTCAATAAAGCTGAGCGGAATTATTGCGTTACTCGACGAGAACTTGGCGATTGTGGATTCTGTTGAATTCTTTCGCCATTAACTTTTGGGACGTAAATTTTTGATCCGTACGGATCACGTTTCACTTCGTTGGCTTATGTCTTTTAAGGATTCGGAAGGGCAGCTGGCTCGTTGGCTGGAGAGACTCCAGCAATACCAGTTTGTTATTACTTACAGAAAAGGACTTTCTCACAAGAATGCTGATGGATTATCAAGACGGACATGTGAGTCGTTTGGCTGCGAATATTGCGCCAAGGTAAAGAGAAAGAATTCTGAAGGAGTAGAAAAGGGAATCTCCTGCATTGTATTAGAAGCGGGAAATCTTAAAAAGTGGCAAGAGGAGCAAAAAAGGGATCCTAGGCCGGTATTCATAGTCTGATCTTATATTTAAGATCATCTTAAGTAATGTCTTAAGATGTTAATACGGCTCTGTGATTGGTTCATTAAAATCTTAGTACATTACATAAGATGGTCTTAAATATAAGATCCGACTATGAATACCGGCCCTAGTATTTCAATCATACTCCGTGGCAAGGAGCGGGAGTACGTTCACCGCGCTTTGAGGTAGCTGCGGAGGACGTCTCTGCTCAAATTTATTGGTTATATTGGGATGCTCTGGTTCTAAAGGAGGGTGTACTTTATAGGAAATAGGAGGCCCCGAATGTTAAATCCAGTTTTCTCCAGCTCGTCGTTCCTTGAAAACTTGTCAAAGAAATTTTAAAGGAGATGCATGATTCTCCATCAGGGGGACACTTTAGCGTTAATGAAACTCTGGAGAAGATCCGAAAACGTTACTTCTGGGCAACCTGCAAGCAGGACGTCAAAAATTCGTGTAAGACCTGCAAAGTCTGTATTTCCAGAAAAGGCCCCCCGGGGAAAAGAAAATCTCCCTTACAGATTTATAACGTTGGAGCTCCATTAGAAAGAGTACAGATGAACATCCTCGGCCCTCTTCCGGTGACGAAGTCCGGAAATTGATTTCTTTTCGTTATCGTGGATTGCTTTGCAAAATGGGTGGAAGCTTTCCCCTTAAAAAACATAAGAGCGAAAACTATGGCAGAGGTCTTTGTAAGCCAGTTCGTTTCCAAGCACGGAGTGCCTGTGGAGGTTCATACCGACCAGGGGAAAAATTTCGAGTCAAAACTTTTCTTGGAATTGATGAGACTCCTCGAAATAAGAAAAACGAGGACTACTGCTTTACACCCTCAATCTGATGGGCAAGTTGAACGTCAGCATCAGACCATAACCAATTATCTGGCGAAATACTTTTCTGAAAACCAGAGATTGGGATCGATGAGTCCCTATGTTCCTTTTGGCATATAGATCGTCGAAGCATGAGACCACTAGAGTTACCCCTGCAGAATTATACTTCGCCCGAGAACTTAGATTACCTGCCGATTTGTTACGAGAAATTCCTACGAAGCTTCGTCAAGGGGAACCACCGCTGGCTGGAAATTTTGTTAGAAATTTAAGGGAAAAATTAGGGAAAATTTATTCCTGTGTAAGAAAGCGAATGAGCATAAAATCTTCTCAGATGAAGGCTCGTTACGACCAGGGAGCTAGACAAGTTCTTTTTCGGGAGGGGCAGAGTCTGGTTTTATAATCCTCGAAGGGTTAAGGAGAAGGCCCCGAAATTGCAGAGTAACTGGGAGGGTCCCTTCTTCATAATAAAAAAGTTGAGCGATGTGGTGTATTGTATTCGGAAATCACCTCGGTATAGGAGTAAAGTGGTTCATTCGGATAGATTACCTATTTTCTCTGAAAGGGAATTAGAGTGAGGAGATCGGAGTCCGGAAGAAAAAAAATTGTAATGTTGATTAAAATTTAAATGTATTTTAATAAAGAGTCTTATTGTAATACGCTGTAATTTCTTTTAAATTTTTAAATGTTTGGTTCAATGCTTACTGCGCGTTGTATTTTTTTTTTAGAGGAAGTCGGCGGTACGCGAGGAGATCTTGAAGAGAGAGATTTCAAGCTAGTTACCGTGGCAGAACACCGGCCGAAGACTTCTTCTTCGGAAAAGTCCTTATAAGGAAGACTGCCTCGCCCACGGTTTTTGAATCGTAGTTTTCCCATGGGACGTAGGGAAAATGTCGAGGCAGGAACTTGGGGAATCTGCTAAGACGTTGGGTCCACGAAAGTCCCCCCCCCCCCCCCTCTTGTTTAAAGATTTTTAAGAGGAGCGACGTCAGCAGCGACAGAATAGGACAGCAGCAGAGGGGACCACGCCGGACTAGAAGTGGAACTCCTGTAGAGTCGTCCTGAAGCCGACGGGGGGGGGGGGGGGGAGTCTGGCCAACTTCCTCCGAAAAAGGAACCGGCAGGAGACCCAAAGAGGAAGAAGTGTTGTTGGGACCAAGATGGAACGGGGTCCGGTAACTCGGAGCCGCAGCTCGAGGAGGACAAGATACCGTTTCGGTGCCCTGGAACCCACTAAGTAGAGGAGCTGAGGACCGCTTAAGAACTACCCTTCCGGATTGTCGGGTCGACAATCTTGAAGAGGGAGGGTAGTGTTGCGCCCGTGCTGTGGGCCCATGCCGTCCGCTCGTGCTGAGTCACCCGGTAGATGCCCGAGAAGCAGACTCGAAGCGTTACTAAACGACGTGTGCTTGACGACGCTGTTTACTAACAGCCGTTATTCAGATTTTGCGCCTTGGAGCCGATCAGACGATGTTTACCGAGCTTGTTGTATTCTGAGTTATTAAACCATCTGTTCCCAACTTATCAGTGAGCCATTATTCCCGGAAACGGGATACCGCGCCGCGTTCGCGAGTGAGTGAGTGTGCGTGCGAGTGCAGCGGACGCGTGGACGAGAGTAACATTTGTTTTTTGGGAGGGAGGAAACAGATGGTATAATAACTCAGAATACAACAAGCTCGGTAAAACACGTGCTGATCGGCTTCAAGACCCGGCACAGAATTTGAATAGCGGCTGTTAGTAAACAGCGTCGTCAAGCACACGTCGTCTAGTAACGCTTCGCGTCTGCTTCTCGGGTATCTACCGGGCGACTCAGCAAGAGCTGACGGCATGGGCGCACAGCACGGGCGCAACAATATTTTAAGTTATATGCAAAATAATTACAAAATTATTATGATTTCAGAGGCACATTTATGATTAAAATTGCGAATAAATATTATATGGATGCCTTGATAAAACTTTTATTCGCTCATTTTTTTAAAGTGAAACTTCTATGGGTGATTCGAAACGGAAGTGTCACGGAAGTTCGGAACGGAAGTCCGTAACGGAAGTCCGTCACAAAAAGTTCAAACATCTAATGGGAGTGATTCGGTGCGGGCGCGTTATAAAAGTCCGTCACAAATTGTTCAAACTTTTAATGGGTGTGATTCGGTACGGGCGCGTCACGAAAGTCCGTCACGAAAAGTTGAAACTTCTAATGGGAGTGATTCGGTGCGGGCGCGTCACAAAAGACCGTCACGAAAAGTTCAAACTTTTAATGGGAGTGATTCGGTGCGGGCGCGTCACGAAAGTCCGTCACGAAAAGTTCATAGTATCTGAATTAAAGCCTGTGTAATTAACAACAAATCAAATTTTAAATATAAATTAAAGTGAAATTTACAACAATTTACAAAAAATTTATGTGTGGCCTCCACGCGCGGCAGAAGTAAAACTTCCTAGCTGTGGGGAATAAGATAGTATCTCGTTTATAGTATCTGAATTAAAGCTTGTGTAATTAACAAATCATATTTTAGTAATTAATTATTAATTATATTATAAATTAAAGCCGATGCAATTCACAAATAAAAATTGATTTGTTAATTAAGGCCTGTATAATTCACAAATCAAATTTTAATTAGAAATTGAAGCCGATGCAATTTACAAATAATAATAAAAATTGATTTATAAATTAAAGCCTATGGGGGAGACCGGGGCTAACTCGACACCGGGGCAAACTTGACACCAGGCTTTTTGCCTATTTAAATCTATCGTAGAAACTTGCCTTTCCTATGGTAAATGCGTCTTTATATGCCAGCGTTGTCAACGGAATTTGGTAACATTCTGAGTTATGGTGTAACTTCTAGTGCGACATAAGCGTTTTTGATGGTAAAAAGTAATTTTTCTGATCTCTCGAAAATTTCTACTCTTTGATCGAACTTTACTCTTACGAATCTACCATTAAGTGATTTTGATGGGAAATTCGATGCTCTATACGAATCCGATAATAGTTTTTGCATATTTTCAAAATTTATATGTTTTTAAAGTGACAAAAGTGAAAAACGACGTTTGGGGCAAAGTCGACACCACGCCACCGGGGCAAAGTCGACACCACGCCACCGGGGCAAAGTCTACACCACGCCACCGGGGCAAAGTCGACACTAATCTATTTCGATAAAGCGTTGTAAATAAGTCATTTGCTTTTGGCTTGCAGCAAAATAGTTTGTACATACAATAGAAAAAGACCAGTAATAGATAAGGAAATAATGAAAGAAGCTGTTCTTGCCGTAAAAAGGAAAAAATGAAGATCAAACATGCTGCAGAAATATTTTGGGTGTCAAGACAAATTGTCGTTTATTATGGCTCATGACAAATTTGCACGCATGGCCGATCGCGAGTATACCTGCATTAAGCGGAGTCTACAATGAGAATTTAAGGCGTAAAAATTAAGCTTTAAGCCTTAAACCGTAAGAAATTGACAAATCACAAATCGGGTATTCTTCTCATATTCGATTGTAATTTGTCAATTTCTTACGGCTTAAGGCTTAAAACTTAAATTTTACACCTTAAATTCTCATTGTAGACTCCGCTTTAATTGTTTTTCAGACATGAGTTCAGAAGAAGATAATTGAAAGTTCAACAATTTTTTTTCTTATTATTTCCAATGATTGTTTTGCTTTATTCCAAATTTTTGTACTTTCTAAATACACGATAAACAACGTATTTTATTTTCAGACAATAAAAAAATAAGTTTTAAATCAAATCGTATCGATTAGACAAAGTGTCGAGTTTGCCCCGGCATTTTTCAATTTGAAAATTTGTCTTCGCGTCACTTTTCCTCTCCTGGGGGCAAAACAAAGCGACGTACAGCAAAACTTCCTTATACAATTTTGTACCTAAAGGAACACTCTTTAAATGTGTACCATTGAATTTGCTTGAAAATTTTAATTAGTTGTTGAAAATTGCCTTTGAAAAACTAACTCGTGTCGAGTTAGCCCCGGTCTCCCATATAACTCACAAATCAAATTTTAATTATAAATAAATAAATTAAAGTTGATGCAATTTACAAATAAAAATATGCGTGTGGCCTCCACGCGCGGCAGAAGTAAAACTTCCTGGCTGTGAAGAATAGGATAGTATCTCTCGTTTATATTATCTGAATTAAAGCCTATATATATATATCCCTTTTCGGTCACACTTCCCGAGAATCCCGTAACGGTCACACTGGGTAAAATACACCCCAGCGTGTTTGCACGTGTATAAAAAATTGTAGGTGACTTTAAAAAAAAAAATAAAAATATGCTGTTGTAGTTTAAGTCTTCCTTAAAAAGACTGTATAGGTTTGATTTGCAAAAAAACTACCTGTAGATGACGGCAAAAGGCCCATTTCCACTGGTTTACTGGGTCGTCTTCGAAGTCAAAAAAAACGCTGGGGTGTATTTTACCCAGTGTGACCGTTAAGGGATATATATGTAATTCAGAAATCAAATTTTAATTATAAATTAAAGCCGATGCAATTTACAAATAAAAATTGATTTGTGAATTAAAGCCTGTATAATTCACAAATCAAATTTTATTTGTAAATTGCATCGGCTTTAATTTATAATTAAAATTTGATTTCTGAATTACATAGGCTTTAATTCAGATAATATAAACGAGATACTGTCCTATTGTTCACAGCCAGGAAGTTTCACTTCTACCGCGCGTGGAGGCCACACGCATGTTTTCTTAGCTATTGATTGTTTTTTTATTACATTTATTTTATAATCTTTAGTATTTTAATAATTTTTTTAATTTATACTTACTCATCTCGATTCTGGATTCTTGTGGAATGTTTTCTATTATGCAGTCGTAAATATATCGCTCATTTGCTGCAACAATGACATAACTCAAAAAGCAGTTTTCTAGAAAATAAATTTGAAAATTTTGAATCATTAAAATTTTGTAATAACACTTTTAAATGCAATTTTGGTGTAATAACTGATTATAGAGGAACAAAAGTATCTTACTTATATATTATTTATTCATTCAATGTATTGAATTCTCACCATTCTTTAGCAAACAACTCAAAAGTGACAGTTTTTGAGTTATGTCGTTGTTGTAGTAAATGAGCGATATATAGTTATTTTGCCACAGTCATTACATTTTGCCTTACATCCCGGTAACTTCAAGTAACATTAAGAACATTACCTTAAGTCCTCAGGCAGTGTGCGAGTGTTATTATCGGGAAATACTCCATGCCTCTTTAAGTGTGATCTACATGTTGTTATGCGGTTTGATGAACAAGATATACGAATTTCTTTTTTACATTTCGTGCACTTCACTAGCGAAGATTTCAATTCCTCGAAGTAATCCCACAACTTGCTGTATTTTTTTCTCGATACCATTTTAAAGGTCCTGTAATACCAGATTGTCTGATACTAAATGTGATACGCAGTGATTGCCTCAACAAGCGTTTGCAGAATTTCTGCATTGGGATGCATATCGCCACCCGTTGAAATTAAAGTTTGTTCTGCATTAAAGTTAGTATAGGTAGTTAAAAATGGAATTGTTTAAAATATTAACGTGGTAAATTATTCTTTTGCAGAAGAGTAAATATTTCAATATTAAAATATCATTATATTGTATGATATAAGCAAAACAAATAATTACTTATTAAGTTCTTACGAAAAATTGTAGAATAAGTCAGAATAAATTAGGTTGGTGCTATATATACAATAATAGACTCATAGATAACGAATAGAACATCAATATATTACTATGCTGACGTATGCAGACCTACAACGTATATTCAAGTATTATAAAGAACCGTTGACTGTTGACTAAAAAATAGAAATTTTTATTAGATAATTATAAATCATTTATGTAATAGAAGTGGATGGCAGATTCGAGTTGTCCTATATAAATTTTATTAAATAAAGCGATGTAATTTGAATACATATCAGAAACATATATCTATGTATAAATTATTTTATATTATATTATATATATATATATATCTGCCTCAAATTTCTGCAATACTATTGTCAAACAAATAAATATCTATATGTTTGACAAAATTTGCTTCGACAGACTTTGCCATCTGGGTACTGGCGTGTGGTAGCCGCGTCGCGGCAGCGCCCGTTACTAGCATTCGCGGTCACGGAGCGCTCTAATAATATTAACGCACAGTTCGTGGTATTAATTTGGCATCAAACTGCGTTGCACAGATCTTGCTCTTTTCTTGGCACCAATTTATCGTCTAACCGTTGCACAGATTTTGCTCGATTTTTGGCATCAATTTGGCGTTAAGGGATCATATCCGTTCCTCGGTTTCTGAAAAGTGATCCAATAATTACGAGGGATTGCAAGAAAACTATTAGACCGATTAAGTTTAATCTTTTTTTTATTGCAAAGAGTGTCTTGCAGGAAACAAAACATACACTAACAATAAAAAATACCAAAAAATATAGCGGGTGCGTGCATTTTTCTCGAAACACCACTTTTCAAGACGGTGGGCATGATAACTGCCTCACCATTCGTCCGATTAACTTTATTTTTTGTATACATATTTCTAATAAGATTCTTTATCGGCTCACGGGAGCTTTTATTGATAAGATCAATCATGTTAAACTTATCAATAAAAAATGTAACAATTTTTTCAGAAAATCACGAAAAATTTTTTAAAGTGT
The DNA here is from genome assembly GCA_035220615.1 of Leptothorax acervorum. Classification (NCBI taxonomy): domain Eukaryota; kingdom Metazoa; phylum Arthropoda; class Insecta; order Hymenoptera; family Formicidae; genus Leptothorax; species Leptothorax acervorum. The sequence goes on from JASTWQ010000078.1 coordinate 23,704, forward strand.
GACTATTTCCGTAATTCTTTTTTTTTCGAAAAATCCCTCTCGTGAGCTGAGAATCACGATCCCAAAAAATAATAAAAATTTAAAAAATTTTGTTTATGATTAATCCTACGAGCTGAAGAATGCCCACCGTTTGTGCCTGCGCGAAAAAGGACGTCCTACGCCAATTCACGCAGCCGCTATATTTTTTGGTATTTTTTATTGTTACTGTATGTTTTCTTTCCTGCAAGACACTCCTTGCAATAAAAGAAAGATTCAACTTAATCGGTCTAATAGTTTTCTTGCAATCCCTCATAATTATTGGACCACTTTTCAGGGTCGAAAAACGGATATGACCCTTTAAGAATGTTCTGGATGGTTTGTCAAAATGCTACGAAGCTGATGAAAATTACAGAGATTATGTAATAGAAGTGGATGTATCCCACTTATGTATCCCAAAAACCTGTGTTAAATTTCAGATCGATTGTCTGACCCGTTTAAGAGTTATTCTAATTAAGGATGTATTGAAGGTATTTTAAATATATTCAGAAATAGCTATGAGATGTTTCTAAATTAAATTTAAAATACTCAAAAAATTTTAAAGTGATTAAAGAGTTATTTAAGTTTAAAGTAGATACAATTAACATTATCCCTTATGAAGAATCGACAATTTTGCTGTAAATCCACTTCTAGTAGAAATGAAAAAGTCAGATATTTCTAAAACTTTTTTATGTGTAAAACATACATCATTGATATTGTGTTTTAAGTTTTAAAACTTTTTTTTAATTGTTTAAACAATACTAATTATTTAAATAACAAAAAAACGTACTTAAACTGTTAACGGTAATCCCTTTTAACATACAAAAAATTTTGAGTTGTTTGACATATAGCAAAGTCTTCTTTTATTGAATATTTAACTTTTAGATTTTGACAAACTATCCAGAACATCCTTAAACTGCGCTGCGCAAATCTTGCTTGGTTTTTGGCATCAATTTGGTGTAAAACTGCGCTGTGCAAATCTCCGTTTTCTACATCAATTTAGCGTTTAACCGCCGCGCAAAATTTGCTCGGTTTTTTACATCAATTTGACCCTATATTAATGGCGTGTTCGATTGGTGACGAACCTGGCTCGGGTTAGCTCATGGACATAGAATACATATACATATTAGGTATGTATTCTATGTCCATGAGCTAACCCGAGCCAGGTTCGTCACCAATCGAACACGCCATAAGTTGGCAAGTTTTGTCTTATTTCTGCTAGTAATCTGCCAACAACATCTGATATAACAGATTTTGTACCAAAAATTTGATACCAATTTTGTAACAAAATTTGTAGCAAGCAGTTTTACAAAATTTGCTTCAACAGACTTGGCTATCTGGGTAATCTAAAATTGCTGAATTGTCTATATCTATGATGCATAAAAGAACGTGAAAATAAGCAATAAATATTTTTGCCATGCCTGTTGCAAAAATACGATTTTCGATTGCTGTTTAACGTGCGGAAAATGGCTTATTGCTCAACGATTCAATGTATGCCATACTTTACCACACTAGTGCGAGAAAAGCACCTTTATGACTTACTTTACCGCACTAGTATGTAAAAACCTCCTTCTTTTAACGATTGATAATTTTTGTTTTACGATTTTCGACTGACATAACAAACTTAAACGTAACAAAATTCACGCGAGACAAAACGTTAATTCGTTACAACCGTCATTATTCAAGAAGGATAAAATGGATTTTTTAATCTCAAATCAAACTTTCGCGACAGGCATTACAAAAAATGCTTTATTATATTGTATCCCAGTAAGCAAAATGTTAGCAGCATGCGCGCAGATTGACAGCAAACTCGATCAAAATTCCACACCAAAACCATAGCTATCTGTGTCCGCATTAAGCTTGTGTTTTGTATGCAGATTCTGCTGACATAGGCTGTTTTCCTTTTAGGCGACACACTCCGTCACAGATAGACACACTTTCACTGTTCGTCTCAGATTGACACAGAATTACGCGGGGTTTTATATATGAATTTTAGGGTAATAAACCAAATCGTATATTTACCATTGTAAAAATAGAAATACAATCGATGTATGTACCCACTTCTTCCTTCTTCTTCTTCTGTACCTACGATTTATGGTTAGGGCTTGGTTGGTTTTGTGACATGAACGCCGTAAAGGTCGTTTCGTACATAAATTGAAAGTTGGCAGGTTAAACTTAGGCCATATTCACTCGAGTTGCGAGCTCAATTGCCGATTGGGGTTACGTTACGGTAGTCAATCTGCAACCGTAAATCGGTAACCCCAACAGCAACCAAGCCCGCAATCCGTAGTGTAATACTTCCTTAATGTTCAGCGGAAGGAAAAGACGGAGGCACTAAGGTATTAATCCTACTTATGTAAGTACTGTCGTAAGACTCGTAGGACGCATTTGGATTCAATCGAAACACACTCCGACTCTCCTCTTTAGGAGAGTCGAAGTGTGTCTGCTTTAGTTTTAACACACCCGTAAATTGACACACCTCGATTTCCAATCGAGGTGTGTCAATTTGAAACGAGTGTGTCGTCACAGTCGCCTAAAAGGAAAACGGTCATAATGTGACAGCAGATTGTCGCCAAAAACCGAGCAAAGTCTGCTGACATTATCTGCCGACAGGTTGGAGGCAGAAATGGAGCAGGATTTGCGTAATGCAATCTGGCAGCAGATAGGCAGCAAGAACCGAGCAGGATCTGCGTAATGTAATCTGGTGGCAAATAGGCAGCAAAAATCGAGCAAAATCTGTCGTTTCAACGGTTCCTATATATGGGCTTATGATTGCAAACAGAGAGTTTCTGTTTTATAATTAAAAAATGGGCGCTGAAAAGTGCCGTTTTCTTTTCCTTCTTCAGGAAAAGATAGTATCCCTGGTACGTAGGATCCTCCTGGTGTGTAAAATCCTCCTTGTGTTTAGTCGTGGTAGTGACGTTTGAGTCGTAGCGTCATCTTCTGCTTGCTGCTCGTCGCTCCATAGATCGTGGCGAATCCTTGCGCTGCCCACCATAGCACCGCATGGACTGCGTGTCCTAGGGCTCGATTTCTGAATTTATTCGAGAGAAAAAATGTATGCGAAAATTCTGCTCTTACAGAAAAGTTGCCAGTTGATTGACTCTCGTATGGGTTTTTTAGTCAATCAACTTCAACTTTTCTGTAAGACCAGAATTTTCGCGTACGTTTCTCTTTCAAATAAATTCAGGAATAAAGCCCCTGTTCCTGCAGTGTCCTTCCTTGGCCCTTCAAAGAGCCTCTCGCAGTCGCATGTACGACTGGCGAATTCTGAGCGCGTCGGTCTGTCAAAATGCTCGCGGTATGACAGATTTTTCTCAATTTTTACATGCCTATTTGCCACCAGATTACATTACGCAGATCCTGCTCGGTTTTTGCTGCTAGTCTGTTCTCAGGTCATGCGCGCAGGCTCTGCTCGATCTTTGTCGTCAATCTGCTACCAAGTTATGTGTGCAGGCTCTGCGTGGTTTCAGCTCCCAATCTGCTCACATTGCCTGTCAGCAGCCTCTGTCGCATTTCTGGCTACAGTTTGACAACATCGTCTGATAGAGCAATTTCTGCGTGAAAAATTGTTGCCTTTCTGATACCAAAAATTTAATGCAGACTCTGCTCAGAATCTGCTGCTCAGGTTTGGCTATCTGGGTATTTGGCATGTGCAGAAGATAACGAATTACGTCGCGCGTGAATTAAGTTGCCGAATTTGCCTCAGCTTATAGTGCATTCACACTCATCCTCGTACTGTGAATGCACCATAAGCCTTCGGCTCGTACGGCAACTTCACGCGCGACATATAATTCGTTGTTTTCCACACTTGCCACACAAAATACTATAAAATTAAATGCAAAATAAAGAAACTATTATTAGATATTATTACTATTTGAGAGACACATTTATGATCAAAATTGCGAATAAATATTATATGGATGCCCTAATAAAACTTTTATTTGCTCAAATTCTTTTTAACTATTGATTGTTTCATCATATTACATTTATTTTATAAAGTATTATAATAATTTTTTGAATGGGTACTTACTCATCACGACTCCGGATTCTTGTGGAATGTCTCATTGTTAAATGGTGTCGTAATTTTATATTATTTATTAAGAAAGACAGCGTTTTGCCACAATCATTACATTTTGCCTTATATTCCGGTAACTCCGAATAATATTGCCTTAAGTCGTCAGGTAGTGTGCGAGTGTCATTATCGAGGAATATTCCATGCCTCTTTAAGTGTGTTCTAAATATTGTTGTGAGGTAAGATGGATATAGTACCTGAATCTGTTTTTTACACTTCTTGCACTTTACCAACCCAGGTTTCAATTCTTTAAAATAGTTCCACAACTTGCTGCGTTTTTTTCTCGATACCATTTTAAACATTCTGTAATACAGATTGACTGATACTAAATGTGATACAGTGATCGATTGCCTCAACAAGCATTTGCAAAGTTTCTCACAAGGGTCCAAAAGAGGCATCGTTTATTTATTAAAAGGTACATCTAATAATATAAATATATGTTTAAACTAGCTTAATACCCGTGCTTCGCTACGGTTGTTCAAATTGAAATTCCTTTTAATTTAATACCTCACATTATATTTTTAGACTTCAAGAAGACAAATATTTGGAAATTCCATTATTTGGAATTCAATCCTTAGTTTTAATCTTTTTCTTTATTGATTTGTTTTTTTACCTTACATGACATTTGTAGAGATTTGTACATAGAATTTGAAATTTATAGATGTTTGTTACTTAAAACCAATAAAATTATAATACCTCTGTGTACATAGCATTTTTTGTTTTATAAATTGTATTAAAGGAAATTTCAATCAGAACAACCGTAGCAAAGCACGGGTATTAAGCTAGTCATATTATTAAATTATTACTTAAAATTATTTTTGTTAATAAATTTATTGTGGAATAAGGAAGCAAAAGTTATTATTTTTTTTAAGTAATTGTTGGGCTGAGTATAATAACCGAAAGAAAAACACATAGGAATTAATTTACAGGAGATACAAAGGGTTCTATAATTTACCCCTGAATCTGAATTTGCCTCTTTAGAGGTTGATTAGGGCAAAATCCTGATTTATGTTTCTGAGCATTTGTATGGATAAACTTTGTAAGCAAAAACCAAGTCGATATCTCATTGGGCCTAAGAAATATTAACAAATCTCTGAAAACACATTTTATCCCCTTTCACCCTCTTAAAGGTCGAATTTCTAAAAATCCCTTCTTAGTGGGTGCTTACGTCATGAAAGAAATATACTCCCCGAATTTCATGTTTCTAGGTTCAAGGGTTTGGGCTGGGCGTTGATGAGTCAGTCAGTCAGGACATTTGTTTTTATATATATAAATATCATATTATTAAATTATTACTTAAAATTATTTTCGTTAATAAATTTATTGTAGAATAAGAAAGCGTTATTTTTTTTAAATAATTGTTGGGCTGAGTATAAGAACCGAAAGAAAAACACATAGGAATTAATTTACAGGAGATACAAAGGGTTCTATAATTCACCCCTGTATCTAGATTTGCCCCTTTAGAGATTAATTAGGGCAAAATCCTGAATTATGTTTTTAAGCATTTGTATGGGTAACCTTTGTAAGCAAAAACCAAGTCGATATCTTATCGGGACTAAGAAATATTAACGAATCTCTGAAAACACATTTTACCCCTTTTCACTCCCTTAAAGGGGGAACCTCATATAGAAATTTTTTTTCTTGCATTTTTCTTTTATGGCTTGAAAAAATTATATACCATCTGAAGAATATATTTCCAAAGTTTCAAAGCCTAAATCAAATCCTAAAGGTCCCTAAGAAGTTATTAAAGTGATGCGCTCTAATGGTATAAAAAGCAGGTACATGAGCGCACTCGCTCTCGGCCTTTACCTTTCGATTTCTCGTGCAACAAAATTTGAAAATTCAGCACAATTAGATGTTTTTCTAGAAGAGGAATGATTACTTTACGGCCCTGGCATTGCAGATTAAGCTTAGGTAAATATAATCACTCTGAACATAACTTTTTGGTAGCGAAAACTTTAAACGCGTTTTTCTCAAAACGCTTTTTTTTCGCGCCGGGCAATATAACTCAAAAAGTTAATGGCTGATTAACTTGAAATTTTGTACAGATATTTGTACATGTATCGTATACTTCATGAACCTCACTGTACAGGGTGTCCCAAGACCTCACCGACAAACTTTGAGGAATAATAGGTCACACAGAGAGGATCATTTTTTGTTAATAAACATATGGTCGCTGACGCGACCTTAAAGAGTTATGCATCCGAAAAGTCAGATTTCCGGTAAAATGTTTTAAACAAATAAAATTTATTTTTTCTTGCATGTTCTGAAAATTTACAATAATAGCTGTTCAAATTGCCTGCCCTGTACCTCATTACATTCTTGACACCTTCGCAGCATTGATTGTCCAACTCTGTCAAGTATGGCAGGGTTGTTTCGGATTTGTTGAAACGCAGCATTTATTCGGTCAATCAGTTCCGCTCTGTTGTCAACTGGGGTGACGTACACGATACTCTTAACATACCCCCCACAGAAAATAATCAAGGGGCGTTAAATCGGGTGATCGCAGTGGCCACGCAACAGGTCCCGCTCTTCCTATCCAATGTTCCCCGAATTTGGCGGTTAAATGTGCGCGCACATCAATGCTGAAGTGTGGTGGGGCTCCATCATGCTGGAACCACATGTTCCTGCGCACAGCAAGCGGTACATCCTCGAGAAATTTTCAGAACATGCAAGAAAAAATAAATTTTATTTGTTTAAAACATTTTACCGGAAATCTGACTTTTCGGATGCATAACTCTTTAAGGTCGCGTCAGCGACCATATGTTTCTTAACAAAAAATGATCCTCTCTGTGTGACCTATCATTCCTCAAAGTTTATCGGTGAGGTCTTGGGACACCCTGTATATTAAAATTGTTATAATAAATATTAAAATTAGAAAAAAGGCAATTGAGAGCAAACGCCGATGGTTAAGCGATATAAAGATATATATTTGATTCAAAATTACAAACGTTTCGGTCCTTAGATTGGACCTTCTTCAGTGTCGAAACCCCCCTTTTACAAATCACAAAAAAATTAAACGCAAAACATGAAGATGTTCGTTAAGCGGGAGTCGTTGCTTCATTGTTACAACAAGTCGCACAAGAATCGGTTATAAAAAACATTGTTCGTTTCGCGGGAGTCGTTACTCCGTTGTTAAAAATAAAAACGCATTCCGTTGTTACAAAGAACTGTATAAATATGAATACGGTTGTGCGAATGCGGAGTCATCTGTCCGTTGTTACTGCGCTACCGTTGCCAAAAATGTGTGGAATTGACAGATTCCTTATGACAAGAATCAAAAAATTAAACAGGTGCAAACAGGATTGTGTTGAAATCACAACCGTGTTCTTATTTCATACCTGTCTGTTAAATCCGTATGAACAGCGTGGCTTCGAAAATTAGTTGACAGGTATGCCACGGGCATCTTAACGGTACGAGCGCTCACAATGGAAAGACAGAAGTGTCCGCAGACGATTGCTGTGAGGCATCTTACAGCCGATAAACAAAAGGCATATAGAACGTAAACCGTAAACAATTATAAACTAGTTATATGGAAGTCTCTGAATAATTGGCACATATTCACTGCCGAAACCTAATGTGTCATCATGTAGATTTATACCGTTTTTTTGTCGTTTAATGTGGAACATCTCGGAGGTGATGCGTTTAGAATAGAATTTTTCACGGTCTAAAATTCTGACATTCTCCCAGTCGAAATTATGGCCATTTAAAATATGCTGGGAAACCACCGAGGGTTCAACTCCCTTTCTTTTGATTTGACTGCGGTGCTCACCAATGCGGGTGCCGAGCTGTCTGCCGGTCTGCCCTACATAGGAAGCATCACAATCCAGGCAGCATATCTTATAAACAACGCCCATCTGCGTTTCCTTCGACGGCTTATCCTTATGCGGTTTTATCAACCATTTTAATTTATTTAAGCCCACATATGCGGTTCTGAAATTTAAGTTTCCTATGCTGTTTTTCAATTTTTCAGAGACTGTGTTAACATAAGGCAACACAAAAAACCGTTCAGAACCTTCCTGGTCTTCCTGGGCAGACCGGCAGACAGCTCGGCACCCGCATTGGTGAGCACCGCAGTCAAATCAAAAGAAAGGGAGTTGAACCCTCGGTGGTTTCCCAGCATATTTTAAATGGCCATAATTTCGACTGGGAGAATGTCAGAATTTTAGACCGTGAAAAATTCTATTCTAAACGCATCACCTCCGAGATGTTCCACATTAAACGACAAAAAAACGGTATAAATCTACATGATGACACATTAGGTTTCGGCAGTGAATATGTGCCAATTATTCAGAGACTTCCATATAACTAGTTTATAATTGTTTACGGTTTACGTTCTATATGCCTTTTGTTTATCGGCTGTAAGATGCCTCACAGCAATCGTCTGCGGACACTTCTGTCTTTCCATTGTGAGCGCTCGTACCGTTAAGATGCCCGTGGCATACCTGTCAACTAATTTTCGAAGCCACGCTGTTCATACGGATTTAACAGACAGGTATGAAATAAGAACACGGTTGTGATTTCAACACAATCCTGTTTGCACCTGTTTAATTTTTTGATTCTTGTCATAAGGAATCTGTCAATTCCACACATTTTTGGCAACGGTAGCGCAGTAACAACGGACAGATGACTCCGCATTCGCACAACCGTATTCATATTTATACAGTTCTTTGTAACAACGGAATGCGTTTTTATTTTTAACAACGGAGTAACGACTCCCGCGAAACGAACAATGTTTTTTATAACCGATTCTTGTGCGACTTGTTGTAACAATGGAGCAACGACTCCCGCTTAACGAACATCTTCATGTTTTGCGTTTAATTTTTTTGTGATTTGTAAAAGGGGGGTTTCGACACTGAAGAAGGTCCAATCTAAGGACCGAAACGTTTGTAATTTTGAATCAAATATATATCTTTATATCGCTTAACCATCGGCGTTTGCTCTCAATTGCCTTTTTTCTAATTTTGATTGTATATCCCGAGAGCTATAAGAATTTGTATTTATAATAAATATTGTTTTTAACAATTTGTTTAGAAAGAAAAAGTGATATATTTCTTTTAAATGTCCTCAATTTTTCATTTTTTTGTTTTTTTTGCTAAATTGAGGTTCATGAAGTACAAAATAATGTTTTTTAATAAAAAAAATTTAAATCGTTGATTTCAGACAATTACAAGGACCTGAGCGTTGCCCGGCGCAAACTCGAGGAGCCAACTTCAAGTAGCTGTAGCGTTGCCATTTTTTTTTTTACAACAAAAAAATTTTTTCTCTTACATTAAAACTTAAATATTACAATGTGTTTTATTAGAATTCTATAAATACTCCCACTTTTTTGTAATTAAATCTGTAAAAAAGTGCTGTCTATATGAGGTTCCCCCCTTAACCCTCCGTAGTCATCTCGGGTCAATTTGACCCGAGCCTCAACTTTGCTCGTAAATATCTTGCACGTAATTTGAAAATTGGCTGGCATGAGGCCCTGTAGCTGTAGTTCAGAGTATCAACTATAGCTTGGGATGTTTCCCGCGCACTGCGCAAGACGCAGTAGCCGTTGAGCCTCGTTACAGTTTGGTGTTGGGTCAGTCTGACCCATATGTGACTTACGTGTCGGTACGCTGCGTACCGAAATTCGGAAGGGCATAAAGCTCATATTGCATGAAAAGTTTACAGCAACCGAAGAAGCAAGACCAGAATTGAGCAAAAGAACGAGATGCTCCCTGTGCCCGACTAAAAAAGATAAAGAAACAAAAAATCAGTGCCCTAGTTGTTCGCGCCCCATGTGCGACCATCGGGCATATATTTGCACTGAATGTGCCGGCTTTTTAAATTTTCTATAAAAAATTAATTTATTTGTAATTTTTTAACGAAAATTGTCGATTTTCTTTACTCAAAAAACCACCTCCGTCACCTAGCAAAATAAATACCTTTTTTAAATGGTACACTAATATACAAATTTTTTCTTCATTTAGCTCTGTTTCAAGAACATAATTGTAAATTTTTAGCAAAAAATATTAAAAATTAAAAAAGTAGTAAATTTTTTCGTAAAACTCAGTTTTTTCAAAAACACAAATTTTTCGCGAATTTTTTTAATATGTTAACAATTCCTGAGGCATTTCTTTTTTTATAGCAATCAATTTAGCAATATCGCAAGTACATTCGAGAATTTTTTCAACACGATCGGTGGATAAATGGTCAAATGGCGAACGATCAAAGTTCGCTTGGGTCAAAATGACCCAGAGTGACTTCCTTGTTTGAAAAAATAGGTGTGACTACGGAAGGTTAAGGGTCGAATTTCTAAAAATCCCTTCTTAGTGGGTGCTTACGTCATGAAAGGAATATACTCCCCAAATTTCATGTTTCTAGGTTTAGGGACTTGGGCTGGGCGTTGATGAGTCTGTCAGTCAGTCAGTCAGTCAGGATATTTGTTTTTATGGTAAATTTCTACAATTAGGGCCCCAACGAGAAATCAATCGCCACTTAAATATGTTGTAGGAGAGGTCTTTCTGAGTAATTCTACGCAAGAAAAAAGTGGGGGACGGCATTGGTTTAGAAGATATAGCAAATTGAAATTTCCTTTTGACAGTTATTTTGAGTATTATGAGATATATCTATGAGAGACTAATATACCAAAGTACATGTGTGGACAGAGGAGCGCGTTCATTACAAAACTTACCTTTTTAAAAAAAAATGTTTAAAAAACGCGCCAAATGCACGTGCTTTATACAGAATCTTTATTTTAAAAAGTTTTGATCTAATTTGGACTATTTGTATTTTTGCAACAAAAACAATAGATTTCAGAAGGATTTGCGCCAAATAAATATGATAATTTAGTAACATCTGATTTTTTTAACCCTAGAACGGCACACTTCAAAATCCGATCATTAACGGTACACTGGGTGTGTGCCATCCATGCGACTTTAAGAAGGTATCATTTTGGCTGTAATTAAAATTTTTGAATCGTTCAAAGATAGGAATTTTCATTGGAGGTTTAAGAATACGTTCGTGATTTAAAAATCAATTTTTGCAATTTTTTGTTATAAATAAATCGCGTTGTTCAAAAACACTTCAAAAATGCATATTTTTCGTTAAAATAATCGTATTTTCCTGTTTTTCCCAATTTTTAATATTTTTTAATGGCTCTTGCGGCATTTTAAAGAGAAAGACTAATACTATGTAAAAAAAAATATGCCGCTATTGTCCGCTCCAAAAAATTTAAGTATTTGAAAGGATAAATGTATAAATTTTTAATGTTGATAAAATAAAAATTTTTCATTAAAAAATTCTTAAGGTAAAAATTTTTTTTTACGCAGTCAGCCCCAAATGACTTCTGACTGATCTTGATGTTGATCTTGACTTTCAAGGAGTTTAAGATCATTGACCTTTCTCGTCGCTTGTTGTTCGTTAAAAAGTTATTAACAAAAAAATTGACAAATATAACAGTTATTTTGAGTATTAAAAGGCATAAACAACTAATATGTATGTGGAAATAGTACATGTATGAACGAAGGAAACTCATTTAAAGCAGCGAATTGTTTGTATATTGAATAGTCTCTTTGTTAAAGCAGAGAATAGTTGGTATAAAACTGTACAATTAAAGATACGTGTTCGGAGCTCACCTCTAATTAGTTAGCCATAGTAATTCTTAGTGTCGCGTCATAATGATTAGTCATAGTTTTCGTATTAGTTAGCTAATTAGTTATAGTAGTTATTCGATTCTTGGTATTTAATATTAAGGGAATCCTGCAGCCGAATGTTTTACCGACAATTGCCATTTTCTATGTTACCGACCTATATCTGTCCTTGTATAGACAATGATCTAGACAAGGATAGTACCTACAATAACCTACATTGCATTCATAAAATGCAACTGAGAAAAATCTTTTTTTGTAGACGTTGAATCTTAGTTCTACTTGCACGATATTATTCTTACATGTTTTCCCTAGAGTAGAGCGACATTCATTTTGTATATATAAATTACAGTATTTTTGTTTTAAGTAAATATTATATCAAGTGACAGCTGTGTGTGTGCCCAAATTAGTATTATTTTTAATTTTTTTGTTTTTGATATAAAATCGCGTACCTTACTCTAGATTTTTTTGCGTACTTTAATTCTGTAAAAGATTTTTGCAATTCTGTGAAGCCAATTAAGGGTCGGCAGGAGACCCAGGCAAACTCCGAATTGATATTGGAGACCTCGCGTGGTGGCAACGCGAAACTCCGGTTTCAGTGTCACCAACGTTGAAAAACTAATTTCAGGTTCCATGTAGTGGTGTATGTCCGTACACGTACACACACCACTGAATTGCTTACGCGGACGCACGGATTCTTAGCAATACGGCCCGAAAATGCTTTCTGGCCGTCCGTAGCAGAAGGCAGTAACGTACCAAGGCTAACAAGCACCCGCTTTTTATAAATTACATATATTCTTATGCACACATGTGCGTAAATACATATTTTATTTGCTTTGATTGCTATCAGTGTCTCTTACAATTTAGTCAAATATTAGCCTTTAACATTGAACTGTTTTGCTGTAAAAAATAAAAATAAAAATTTCGAAAATAATTCATATCTTTTGATCGGCTTAACCGATTTTGATGAAATTTTAATATGTTGTAGATATCATTGAGACACATTTGTGGAAAATTCGGGAAAGATTTCTGATGACAGAAAGATTGATAAAAAAAATAAATTAATGTTCTTGATTTTTTTCAGTCCCGATATCTTTCTTGTACATTTACGAAAAAAATTTTCTAAAATTTTGGAGTAGTTTCCTATCGGACATAATTTTTTGGAAGCAATAAAATGGGTAGGTAGTACTTTTAAAAAGTACAGTATTTTTTTCAATTTTTTGAAATATGATATATGCTTTTGGTACGATTACCATATATTTTATGTAGAATTTTGGGATAGTATTCTACAAAAAGTAATTTTTGCGAACCAATAAAATGTGTGAAAAGTACTTAAAAATAACAAAATCTTTTTTTTCAAAATTATCACAGCTTTTTGGTACTATCGTCATATTTTTGTTTAGAATCTTGGAATGGAATCTTACGACAAGTAATTTTCCGGAATCGATTAAATAAATAGGTGCAGGTACTAAAAAAATAATAAAATAAAGTAAATTGAAATAATTATAAAAGGATAAACTTTAATCGTATTAAATCAAATGTTTATTATAATGAAGTACACATACACATACACGTACACATACACTCAAAATAATGGAGTACACATACACATTTGTTCACATAATCACTCTCATACTATTATTTACACTATTTACAGTTATATTCATATGGATGAACTAATCTTTATCACTATCTTCATTGATAATAGGAGTGATGCCATCTGTTTTAAATATATTTAAATATTAAATATATAATATATTAAATAAAATAAATAAAATAAAATAAAAAAATAAAAATAAAAATAAAAAATAAAATAAAATAAAAAAGAATATTAAATATATAAATACTAAATATATTTAAAACAGCCGGCATATCACGCCTATTATCAATAAAGATAGTGATGAAGATTAGTCCATCCATATGAATATAACTGTAAATAGTGTAAATAATAGTATGAGAGTGATTATGTGAACAAATGTGTATGTATACTTCATTATTTTGAGTGTATGTGTACGTGTATGTGTATGTGTACTTCATTAATAAACATTTGATTTAATACGATTAAAGTTTATCCTTTTATAATTATTTCAATTTACTTTATTTTATTATTTTTTTAGTACCTGCACCTATTTATTTAATCGATTCCGGAAAATTACTTGTAGGATTCCATTCCAAGATTCTAAACAAAAATATGGTGATGGTACCAAAAAACTTATAATTTTGAAAAAAAATATATTGTTTTTTAAAGTACCTTCTACCCATTTTATTGGTTCGAAAAAAGTACTTGTAGAATACCGTCTCAAAAGTCTAATTACATTACAAAACATTACATAACAAAATAAATATGGCAATGGTACAAGAAGCATCATAAATTTTAAAGATAAAAAATTTTTTATTTTTTTAAACTTTCGCCTACCTATTTTATTGGCTCGAAAAAATTACTTGTAGAATACTGTCTCAAAATTCTACATAAAATATATGGCAACCGCATCAAAAGCATATCATATTTAAAAAAAAAAAAGAATACTTTATTTTTTAAAAGTACCGCCTACCCATTTTATTGCTTCCAAAAAATTATTTCCGATAGGAAACTGCTCCAAGATTCTAGAAAAATTTGTTCGTACTTGTACAAGAAAGACATCGGGACTGAAAAAAATCAAGAACATTTATTTATTTCTTTATCAATGTTTCTGTCATCATAAACCTTTCCCGAATTTTCCACAAATGTGTCTCATGATATCTACAACATATTAAAATTTCAACAAAATCGGTTAAGCCGATCAAAAGATATGAATTATTTTTAAAATTTTTATTTTTATTTTTTACAGCAAAACAGTTCAATGTTAAAGGCTAATATTTGATTAAATTGTAAGAGTACTGATAGCAATCAAAGCAAAAAAATGAGCATAATCCGTGTGGAGGCACATTGACCCTTCTTATCCGGCTACGGCCTTTATTCTATCTTTATATAAAAAAATATACACTCAGTCTTAGCATCAGAGCAGAGGGTAACGCAGCTGTCGAGGAACAGTATAGATAACAAATTGAATAAAAATCTTAATTATTAATATCATTATGTTGTAATAATTAAGATTTTTTATTTAGTTATGTTATCTATACTGTTTATCAGCTGCGTTACCCTCTGCTTGAAAGAGTTTACATAAAAAGCTCAGCGTTGGAAACCTCATATTATTCACAATTCTCCATTACTTGTTTAAAATCTACAGCTTCCTTTTCAGTAATAGATTGGAGTATTTTTTTTTTGTTCCTCGTTGTTCCAAAGTAAAGAGGCAAGTACACAGTTGTGTTTTTCGTTGCTTAGAATTTAAAAAAAAATTTTACTGTGTAATTATTCATGCGTTGAAAGTGGGCGTCTCGGAGTTATGGAGTGTATTTCACCCAGTGTGACTCATACGTAATAATTTCAGTTTTTGTAGTATTTTTTTTTTCGTTTCTCGTTCCAAAGTAAAGAGGCAAGTACACAGTTGTGCTTTTCGTTGCTTACAATTTTTAAAAAAATTTTACTGTGTAATTATTCATGCGTTTAATGTGTCTATGGCATCGAATAAGAAATTGTAACTTTTTCATTTACTTAAAGTATGTAATTTGCAACGTAAATATATTTTTTTCAAAATTTTTAAACCATTTTTTATAAATATATTGCTATTTTTTCCATAAAAATGTCTTTTATTTTTCCGCAAAAAATCGCACCTTTATACCTCAAAATAAATATACTTTTCGGAACGGCGCATAAACTGCAATAATCAGTGAAAAGTGCATCATCTGAGGATGAAAAAACCGTTTAAAAAATTAAAATATCTTAAAAATTGAAAGACACATTAGTTTTTGTGAAAAAGTCACTTTTCCGACTTTTTTTTTCAACAATTTTTTTACATATGTTAAATTAATTTTTTGCAAATCAAACCTATATACAGTCTCTTTAAGGAAGACTTAAACTACAACAGGATTTTTTTTTTTTTTTTTAAGGTCACCTACAATTTTTTATACACGTGAAAACACGCTGGAGTGTAATTCACCCAGTGTGACCGGTACGGGATTCTCGGGAAGTGTGACTGAATAGAGTTAAGTTCCGTCTATTACAGCCACTTTTCAGATCACTTTTTTATTTTATATATTTGAATTTCTAAAATAATATAAGGGTGTATTTCTTGTGTATTTTTGCTTATCTCTCTTTTTAAAAGTGTTTTTATTTTTTAAATCATATTTAGTTTTTATTTGTTTAATATAATTTTACTGCTGCGTTTTTTAAATTACGCATTATAATCAATATTTTGCTTTTCTAATTTGACTGAAAATGTAAGTAGTCTTCTCTTCTTCTGAGGTGTAAATTAAAATAAAATAAAAAATAAAAATTATGCTTACTTTTCATTTTTAGTGTGTGTATACCTATAGGATGGATATAGTTAACTAATTGCGATTATAGTGCATCATAAATGATAACGTGTAGGAATATTATCACAAGAGACAACATCTGCAATTATAATTTGATTGCGAACACGATGAAAAGGATTGACTTTCACATTTGTGTATGCATATATATATATATATATACATATATGCATGCACAAATGTGAATCAATTTATTTTATATATATATTTTTTATATCATAAAAAAACATAAAATCGTTACAAACATTTTACATGTCATGCATATTACATGCATATATATATATATATATATATTTTACATGTCATGCATATTGCATGCATATATATATATATATATATGCATGTAATATGCATGACATGTAAAATGTTTGTATGATATAAAATATATATATATAAAATAAATTGATTTTTTAATTTTTTTATTAATTTTTAATTATACATACACACACACACACACATAGATTCTTCTTATTTTTCAAAATTATCTTTATTTTTGTTCTTTCTTTACATATGCATACATATACAAAAAGAATAAAAATAATATGATAGCCGGTTTTTGCTGACATTATCTCTCAATATTTGCATCCGTGTGCTCACGTATTAGTGTTTGTACTTTGTACATAGATGCTACTACATATGCGATGTAAGAGAGACAAAGATGGAATGATGCTCTCTCTTGTCAAGCAGTCAGTATGTTACCACGAAAATTTCCCCAGCTTCTTAGATCTAGTGAGAACCGTAATAACAATATTTTAGCCAAAATATCGAATAAATCTTATTCCATTTAGGATATTCTTAATCAGTAAGTTTATCTGTAGTACGCTACAGAGCCCAATTTTGCATTTTTGCTCTTAAAAATTTATAATAAATTAAATACGGACTCGCGGCTAACCCAACCTTACCCGTTGCTATCTGCCCATTCCCCCAAGTTTATTAAAAATTTTTATTTTTACCTTTTTTTCATAAAATAGCTCTGTAGCGTACTACAGATGAGCTTACTGATTAAGAATATCCTAAATTGAATAAGATTCATTCGGTATTTTGGCTAAAATATTGTTATAGCAAATCCGTAATTCCAGGCCGGCCGATAAGCGTCTCCACCGTGTCTCCTGCCGACCCTTAAAAGATTTCTCTAATTCCGATATGTCGATAAAACATTCGGCTGCAGGATCCCCTTAAACATTCATGTTACACGTCGGTAACATCATTTCCCTCACGGTGACTCGCGCGAAACGTCGGTGGATCGCGATCGGTCGATTATTGATTTTTCACTCACCTATCGGTGCTGCCCGCCCGCAGATGGCACCCCCAATTATGGAGAACTTGGTATTGGTACTCGCTCGCGTCACTCTTCGCAGGACCGCGAGCCGAAAGTGCCAAAACTCACTCACAAACCAGTCTTTGTTAAGTATGTACACACATACTCGAACATCTCACCAAATTGTCTTCGACAAGTGCACATGGAGTTTGTCGCGGGCCGACGTCCGGTACGGACGTCGGCTCGCTCACCAATTTCGCGGAGATCCTGATCGATAACGATTCTTATATTGAGTGACGGGCTCCCTTTGTTTACTCTGAATTTATTAGTGCAAAGTTTATTTTGTGGTTTTGTTCTTTTTTTATTGGAGAAGATACAATTTTGTGTTTGTTGCGAATAATCGGTACTGAATTATCTTTACTGAACTAATGTAAAGAGCTGACTAACTTTGAGCTTCGGGCTTGGTTGATCTCTGCCAATTAAGATGAGTTATTAGTGGACAATTGAGTATATTTATATAGACAGTGGTTACCTGATTTTCTTTTGAACAATACTTATTAAGTTAGGATTTTATGTTAATTATAGTATAGAGGAAGCTATATTTTTGTGAATCGTTCTTGATATTTTCTCGTTTATTTGAGCAATATATATTTATTTAGTTATGATTTGATACTTTTTATAGAAAAGGGGAAAACTTATATTCTCGTGAATTGTTCTTTATCCTCGTTATTTTTCAATTATTTGTCTGTTTATGCGTACTTTTGCTATGCAAGTTATTGCTCAGGTGATCACATTTGTGTTCGTTGTGTTCGCATGATTACTATATTTATTAGGCCGGTTATATCGCGTTTATTAATTTGCGTATCTAGAAATTAAGTTATAATTTGATGTCATTAATAGATAAGGAAATCTTATATTTTCGTGAATTGTTCTATTCTCGTCTATTTATAATTTCTTGTTTGTTTATGCGTATCCTTTGCCATGTCTGTTATTGCTCATGCGATTATAACCTTGTGATTATTTTGCGTTCGCGTGATCGCTGTATTTATTAGGCCGACTTTGCCTGCGCTATTTTCTAAAATTGTTTTTGGATTCCGTTCAATGGAACATGCCTCGGATCGATGATGATGTTTACATTGTCATTGGAATCTTATGTATCACTTTTGCGATACTTTTATCAGATATTCATATTATTTGAGACTATGTGTTCTTGATAGACTTTACAATAACTATTTAATTCTAAGTCATTTTTGCGTTTATTGTTCGTGCGACTTACGAGATATTATTCATCGATCATAGTGACTTCTCGTGTACATATCAGATCGATTTTTGTATGGCTTAGAGATTGTGTGTCATATATGTGCATTTTTGTTTTTTGTATGCGGATCTATCCTCCTGAGCGTCCCTGTTATTGTAAGTGATTGCAAAGGTAGTAGAGTATACAAAATGCAGTTTATTATAATTCAGCAGAGTATAATACACACAGAATATATATGCGGTGTACAGAGGTATAACGCGCAAAGAGAGTTCGATTACGACTGTAACGAGAGAAGCGCGGGAAAAGTAACAGTAACTCCATAAAACTAGAAAGTCTGCAAGAGAGTAAAAGTAGTGAGGGCGCGAGAGAGCACTTACATAGAAACTAACTAACCAAAAATAAACTCCACAACCTGAGAATACATAAACGCATATAGAGAGTAAACTACTAACATTTTGTTGCTAGTCTCAACAGTCCCTTTGACAGAATTTCTAGTTCTGTGCCCAGCAAACGAAAAAGGATTAAAAGATATTAAAATTTTTTAATACCTTTGAATCCCTTTCTTGGCGGAATTAGATGAAATTAGATGGGATTCGAAATGAGATGGTCCAATCCCATGGAATCCAAAAAAGAAATTTTCAATTCCATCCAATCCTATGGAATCCGTAAAGGTTATGAAATTGCATGGCATTAGATGGTTTAGGAAATTGTTTTCAATTCCTCCCGTAATGACCAAACACACACACACGCACACGCACACACACACACACACATAGGAAAGGAAAGGAAAATAGGAAAGGATAATAAATTTCAGTACATAGAACGTGACCTACGACAATATCTCCATTGTGTTTAATTTTATATAATTGTCGCGGATTAAGTGGATTTTGCGATTTGAACTTTTTAATATCCCTCACCGACATAACTTTCCGAATCTCGCGGACATTTTTTGTTGGCGAAATCCGCACGTACGCATACATGTTAGGTCTTAATAAATTTCTACTTTTTTAAAAATTAACTAAAAATCATGAACTCACGTACCGTGAAAAGCTCATTGCATTGTTTAAGTTTGACCGATTTCCTCGTGTTCGGTAGAAACGGCACTGTTTGCCACTTTCTGCCACTGTGGCAGAAACCGAACACGAGAAATTGGTCAGACTTAAACGACGCGAGAATCGATTAATGCTGTGCAGGTAAGAGAACCGAACGCGAATACACAGCTCAAGAAATGATATAAGGACTAAGGATGTCGAAGGTACCGATACACGCGAAAGCAGAGAAAATCACATTCGCCGGACACTGAGAATCAACATAACGATAATATTGCCTACCGGCTACTGTCTATTGTCGCAAGCGTGCGCCCAATCATTGACTACTATGTCACGCGCAGCCGGGACGCACGTGTTCATATCGGAAACGAAAGCCTTATGCTGGGCAGGGTACGTACTCTCCCCCTACTATCTCGTCGTATGGTGTTTCAGCGCCTCTACTAGTTTACGCCCGTGAGTTGGAACTACGTAGCCAAAATGGTAGCCAAATTTGTTCTGTTGTAAATATCGCCGGAATTCAATGGAATTCGATATATACATATTTATTTCCAAATTTGGGATTTAATGGTATTTATTTCATTGTCGGAATAGTCGGAATTCAATGGAGTTCAACACGGACACTTTTCAATCCCTATCCTGGCATTCAATGGTATTTATTTTATTGTCAGAATAGACGGAATTCAATGGAATTCAATACGGAAATTTTTAATTCCTAGTTTGGCATTCAATGGTATTCATTTCGATAACGGAATCAATGGTATTCAATGGAATTTATCACAAAACTTTCCAATCCCTAACCTGGCATTTAGTGGTATAATATTTTTGTGTCGGAATTGGATGGGATTCAAAAAAGACAAATTCTTTCCAAAATAAGGAATTCCATGATATTGAAACTATTTCAATCCCTTTTTTGGACAGAATGGAATTCGGAAAGTCCTTAATTGAATTCCTGGCAATCCCGTTTGAATTCTTTTCAATCTTTTTTCGTTTGCTGGGTGCTCTCCTTTGGGATGCTTGGGACGTGGATCGTCGAGCTTTTGGTAGTATCTTTATAATTAATACTTAAATGCTATTTGAACTTGCTTAATTGTGCACTGTCTCTTTGTCTCCTTGATTACTCGCAGAGATTTTATAGTTCTGTATTTTTGATATTTTTATTAATTTACATATTGTATCTTTACGATATCTCTGGTTGCTATTATTAGTTATATGTGATTTGTGTTCGAGTGCACACCAGAATTATCTTAGTGTTCATCTGGATCTGAATGCGGATCTATCCTCCTGAGCGTCCCTTTTTTGCAGCAGTTCTTGAGATGCTTGGGATGCGGATCGTGTGTTCTGTTCGTTCGCTCTTGAGTCTGAATTACTCTAGTATGTTGTGCGCTCGTCATATCGAGTCACATATGATGCTTGTACAAAATTGTGTTAAACGCTTATATAGAATCGGAGGTTCTTTATATTTAACTTTATATTATTTGTAAGTTACCGAGTCATATGTATGTCGTCTTTTTAGAATTAAGTTCGCCGCTTATTTATATATATGACGCTTATACTAACTTTTGTAATTGCTTATTCAAAATCGGAGGTTTTTGCCTACTTGATTTAATATTATTTCGTTAATTTTCAAATTTTATTGTAACCTTTATAGTGAATTGGAGGTTTGCCTCCTTATTAATTCGCAAAAGAGGGTGCCTGAGTTCCCATAATGGCCCCACTATCCATTTTTTTATATATACAAGAAAACTCTTGTAATTAAACCCCCTTAATGGGAAGGAAATAGTTTGGCATTATATTAAGGGGTAACACCACTGTACACTGAGAGAAAAAATTTTTTAAACGAAGTAAATACATTTACTTGAAATTATTTTTTTTGATTGAAGTAAACATTTATTCTATTTAAATAAAAATATCTAATTCCAAATAAATATGTGTATTGTATTAAATAAATTATTTTAAGTCATTACATTTTCTACATTTAAGTAAAGATTTCATGAAATACAGAATATTATTTATTAAACAAAGTAAACTGTTATTTCAAGATAAGAAATCTAACTTTCTTCACTTTAAAAATTACATTTTAGAAAATGTTTTCTAGAATTAAAATGACAATTTTTTTAATTGAAAATTATATGCTCTTTAACACTTATATATTTTGTTATAAGTAAACATTTACTTTAACAAGAAAATTATTTTTTTCTATGTAGTAACATTTTTTTAAGAAAGAGTGTAATATTTAAAATCTATACGCCAAGAAAATAAATATTTAAATCCAATGAAATAATTTCTTAAGAGCTAGGTAATAAATCATTTTCTTGAATAAAGTATGACTTTTGTGGGTTATAACGTTTCCTTTTCTTAATGACAAAATTTTACTTTCTTGAAGAAAATTACTTCTTAGGTGGCTCCTACCAAGGAAATATTTTTTTAAACTAAATAAATATGTTATTAAATTATGTTTTTTATTTAAGGGGTCATCTCACTTTGAACGCTCGAAAAATCCGCTATTTTTATGAATTTTTTTTTGGCAATACCAATGCAGATAATTGAATGAATGTTTTTAGTACTTATTAGGCATGCTTTAAACAACAAAACATATTTTTTGTAGAATTTTTAGTCAAGTTTATTTAATGGAAAATACAACAATGCGAACAAGTAAAAAAAAAAAGGTTGGTCCACTGCGGGCATTGTAACTGCTCGTAGAATCATCTGAAACAAAAAAACAAAAAAAATTCTTGATTAGTATGAGTGTCGCTATAGCGTGAACCTCCAGAAATAATTTATGTTTGAAAATAAAAAAATGGTGGAGGTTTAAAGAAAAAAGTTGAATAATATTATTCAACTTTTTTCTTTAAACCTCCACCATTTTTTTATTTTCAAACATAAATTATTTCTGGAGGTTCACGCTATAGCGACACTCATACTAATCAAGAATTTTTTTTGTTTTTTTGTTTCAGATGATTCTACGAGCAGTTACAATGCCCGCAGTGGACCAACCTTTTTTTTTTTACTTGTTCGCATTGTTGTATTTTCCATTAAATAAACTTGACTAAAAATTCTACAAAAAATATGTTTTGTTGTTTAAAGCATGCCTAATAAGTACTAAAAACATTCATTCAATTATCTGCATTGGTATTGCCAAAAAAAAATTTATAAAAATAGCGGATTTTTCGAGCGTTCAAAGTGAGATGACCCCTTAAGTAAATATTCATTCAATTTAAATAAAAATGTACGATATCAGAATCAAAATGACAATTTTTTTAGTTGAAATTTATATGCTCTTTGACACTTATATCTTGTTATAAGTAAACATTTATTCTTAAACAAGAAAATAATCTTTTTCTATGTAGTAACATTTTTTTAAGAAAGAGTGTAATATTTAAAATCTATACGCCAAGAAAATAAATATTTAAATCCAATGAAATAATTTCTTAAGAGCCATGTAATAAATCATTTTCTTGAATAAAGTATGACTTTTGTGGGTTATAACGTTTCCTTTTCTTAATGACAAAATTTTACTTTCTTGAAGAAAATTGCTTCTTAGATGGCTTCTACCAAGGAAATATTTTTTTAAACCAAAATAAATATGTTTACTTAAATTATGTTCTTTATTGAAGTAAATATTCATTTAATTTAAATAAAAATGTACGATACCGGCGCATGCATATTGCAGACAAATGGGACTGTTCCTTTTCTCTCTCGCACAGAGACACACTGTCAATCCATAGGAGACACAGTTTTAAGTACATGTTTTACACTAATAATAAGTATATTTTATTTCAAATTATTAGATTTTCTACATTCAAGTAATAATTTTATGAGATATAGAATGTTATTTATTAAATAAAGTAAATTATCTTTTTAAAATAAAAAATCTAATTTTCTTTATTATAAAGATTACATATTATTGTTAATAAATACTTCTTAGAATAAAAAAAAATTTTAGTTTAAAATTATATACTTTTTGATATTTATATCTTGTTATAAGTAAACATTTATTCTTAAATAAGAAAATAATTTTTCTATTTTGTAATTTTTTTTTAAGAAATAATGTAATGTTTAAAATGTATACACTGAAAGAAAAATATTTAAATCAAAATAAATAAGTTCGTAAGAGCTACCTAAGGAATTATTTTATTGAATAAAGTAAAATTTTTTCGACCAAAGTATTTCTTGCTTATTGAAAAAATTTTACTGTATTTAAGATAATTATTCATTAGATAGCTTCTAAGAATTTATTTATTCGGATATAAATATTTTTTTCTAGTGTACTACTTTAAAACACATTTTTTTATTTTAACAAAATATATACCTCAAGTAATTAAACTCTACTGTTGTAAAAAAAATATTTTTTAATCCAAATAAATAAGTTATAAGTAATAAAAAACCATCACATGATAATTTTGTTTAATACTTAAAGGAAAATTTAATAAAAGATAAATTTTTTGTAATAAAATATTTTTTTCTTTCTAGCGTGGAGTCCTATCACATGTGCATATTTGTCTGAACAGTGTGTAACCAATAAACTGCGACGTTTAATATTTCTTTTAATTTCTTTTAATAAATTCTAGGCCGGTATTTCTAGTCATATTATATATAAGATCTGACTATGAATACCTCTCTAGGAGAATAAATGCTTTTGATTGATTACGTGTTACGCGAGAAACTTATGCCATGGGACGAAACCTTCTATAGTTTGATTCTACCGCCAGATCGCTGCGAGCAAACATGCGTTGGTCGGTCGGTACGGTTATTGGCTCTGGCCCACAGGACGTCGCCGTCGCCGCGGTAACCAATCAATCATTCTACTTCCGAAAGTAGTACGGAAAGGCAGATGGTGATTGGTTACCGCGTTGCCGCATCGCGTCGCCGTGTCGCGTCGCCGCGTCCTGTGGGCCAGAGCCATATCTACTTCACGATACTTCGCGCCATTTCGCGGTACTTCGCGCCATTTCGTGGTTAAGAGTGCACGAAAGCGGGAAGGCAGCATTGCATACTTTGTGAATTTTCGAGTAGTTTCATCGTGGTGTCTTTCTTTCAATTCACAGGTACGTTTGCACACATATTATATACTATACATTAATATTGCAATCGAAATGTGCGCTAGAATCAATTCGAAATAACCTATATAGAAGTTATGCATCGATTTTAATGATACCACGTTCCCATGTGTACCGACGTAATATGCATGAAAACGTGGTATCCTTAAAACTTAGTTATGTATAGGCGGTATTAATAGTCAGATATTATATCTTAGATTATCCAAGTAAATCGCGGAATTTGCCCGGCGTGGTCTCGCGACTGCAGAAGTCGCTGGTTTGCTCGTCGGCCAGCAGACTCAGCTTCGACATCAACTGTAAACCGCCTAGCTTCCGTCTCTGTGGAAACTCAAACGAGCTTTCAGCACCACCGCATTCCGACGTCGATTTCTGCCGATCGTCGCCGATGGACACTTCAGCGACGACGTTGAGCGGCAGTTTTGTGATTTTTCGAGACTTCCATCGTGCGTCTATCATTCAATTCACAGGTATGTTTGCACACATATTATAAATTATTAGGAGGAAATAGGGTTAATTCTAGCGTTTTGATTGCAATATTAAGCCCCTTGCACAATAGGCAATAGCGATAGCGATAGCAACAGCGATAAAGTTGCCGACAAAGCTATACCTTTGTCGGCAACTTTGTCGCTATCGCTATCGCTATCGCCTATTGTGCAAGGGGCTTAATATTGCAATCAAAACGCTAGAATTAACCCTATTTCCTCCAACCATGCCCTTTCGTGTCCCACAAATTTTCAAAATTTCGGTGGGACACGAAAGTGCATGGTTGGAACATTACGTCAGTGTTGTGTGAAAGCTATTAACATTTTGAAAAACGCGTGGGACTCGAAAGTGCATGGTTGGAGGACTAATGTGCCAGAAAAAACGTTGGAGAAAATAGGGTTAATTATAATAATTAGTTATAAATATAAAAAATGTTTTGTAATCCTGATATAACAACCAGTAATACGCATATATGTTTGCTATGGCAAGGGCAGTGATATTACAAAAAAAGACAAAAGGCTCGAAACAAAAAAAATTTTGCTCAGTCTTGACCCGGCTCGAGCGAATGTTGTGCTGAGTTCTATCCAAACAATAGAAGAATTCGGCGAGTGTACATGGTTTTTCTATTGTGTGTGTAAAATTCTTCACTCGCGCGAGCCGGGACAAATCGATTTTCTGTTTATTATGGGGCTATGATGTGGTTAGCGGCTTCTCTCTCTCGCTCTCTCTCTCGCTCTCTTTCATTCTCTCTCTCTTTCTTTCTCTCTCTCTCTCTCTCTCTCTCTCTCTCTCTCTCTCTCTCTTCTTTCTCTCAGCAGAAGAAATAATAGAATAATGATTTTTATATGATAGATAAAGAGTTGAACTCAATTGACTATGGAGGATAAAATAAAAAATCTTTTAACACGTTTAAAATTAGAAGATTTTATAGAAATATTTGAAAGTAAGTAATATATTTAAATACTAATCATTTCTTTTGCATTCTATTTTAAAAAAAAAAAGAATATTTTCTATATGGGTAACAATTCTTTCTTTTAATGTAATCTTATTTAATAATACTTATTAAAGTAATAATGCATTGATCATATACAAATCCATAGACAATTATATATTGTTTGCAGAAAATAAAATTACTATAGATATCTTAAAACATTTATCAGAAGATATGATATCAGAATTAATTCTGAGCATTGGTCCACGAGCAATTTTTTTATCTCACTGGAAAAAAAATTATCAACAAAATCCTTTACGTTCCATAGAAGATAACAGTAAAAGTAATTCGCCAATACGTAAGAAAAGTGTAAGTTTATTTTTTTATCTATCAGCTATATTTTTATAGAGAAACTGAGAAAAATAATTTAATTCCAAATAAATAAGTTCTTAGAAGCCTAACAAACTATTGAACATATTTTATAGAAAATAGATTATACAAGCGAAGTAAGTGATGATGGTTCAGTTGGATCTGAACTCAAAGAAAATACTTATCCAAAACAGTTGTATGAAACACATTCGAGAACAGTACATGATATTCTTCAAGAATGTGCACAAGGTCAACGTATATTAAAAGCTTATGCAAGACAAAAAGAATTAACAGATAAAACTCGAAATATGATATGTAATATGATTCTCACAGATTTTGAAAATCGTCATGAACGGTACTAATTTTTATTCTATACTAATTTTTATGTAAATAAATATAAGATTATTTTTATGTAAATACACTGACAAAAAAAATTTTTACATTCAAGAAAATATTTATTTACATAATACCAATAGCTTATTTACTTAATATAATGACATATTTATTTAGAATTAGATATTTTTACTTAATTTAAGTAAAGATATCTAATTCTAAATAAATATGTGATTATATTAAGTAAGTAAGCCTTTGGTACTATGTAAATAAATATTTTCTTGGATCTAAATATTTTTTTTTAATGTAAATATAAGATTATTTAAAATAGAGAAAAAGCGAGAAAGAGAAAGAAAGAGGAGATAATTTTAAAATAAAATGGTTTATTTTATTTTATAGTTTAAAAAATAAAAGTGCAAAACATATTGCAAATATGATTGCTGCAGAATTTCCATCAGAAGTATCAAGTACTTATTACATTTCGCCCATAAAAAAAAAAGATTCAGTTTAAAAAAAATCTATACCAGCCCGTGGTAAAATAATCAGTATGTGGAGAAATCGTTCATTTGCTAATAAAAAATTAGAAAATGTAATAACAGAAGCTGCTTCTGTACACTCTGATATAAATGGTAAGATATACAAAAAAATTATTTATAATAGACAATTGAGTATAACATTAAAATTAAATTATATTCAAATTATTTAGCATATTAATTTTTATATAATTTATTTGTTTTTTAAAGATGAGACTGACCCTGAGATAGAAATTAGTATTGAATGGTTAAAGAAGAATCAAGTACCATGGGAACTTGTAGTCCAGCACTGGTGTAAAACATTTAACGTTCGTCGTGCAAATATTGAAAGGTCCAAAGAAAGAACTTTAGTTGACATCTTTATAGAATGGCCTATATTGAAGCATCCAAATGGCTACTCTTTAATAATTGAAGATTTTAAATGTATGGATTTATCAACGAAAACATTAACAATGGATAAATGGGAGAAGTTTTTCCAACAAATTAAAAGTTGGGTAACATTAACTCACAAGGATGATAATGCAAATGCTTTAATTGAAACATTACATGATAAGGATGTTAATAATGGTAAATAATTTTTGTTATTAATATTTTCTGTCTCCTTAAAGTATGTATATTTAAGTAAAATGAAAATATTAAGATAATTTTTTTTTATAAAAAATTTGGTAAAATTTGCATATCTGCAATAATCTTAATTGTGACATATATTGTACAACTGAATAACATAAAAAATTGTAACCATTATCTATAAATAGTTTAAAATTTTTGTAATACGTATACAAAATAAAGTAGTTTTCCGAATATCGAATAATATGGATATGATAAAGTTTATTTAATTAATTTTTATGCATAACACGGGTTGTAAATGAACAGTTTTACATTGGTTTCTGACTTCAATGCAAAGTGTATTCTTATTTTGTTTTGCGTTAAAGTTGAAAATCCTCTAATATAATTATTCATTACTTTTTGTTATCTTAAAAAATTTTAGTGGAGTGATTAAAGTAACATATTATAGTAATGAACATTTTTACCTATCTAAAAATACTAATCCAAGAAAGTACCAGATAAACTTTTAGACTATTAACATAATGTTTTAATAGATAATGAGTGGCTGCTAATTTTTTTGTAATTTACTCCAAGTTATTTTCTTCTTTAAGATATGTCAGGGTCAATATTGTTGCAAGAAAGGCAAAGGCAAAATATTATCTAATATTTATTACCTAATTTTTTTACTATGTACAATAATTTTTAATATATTTTATTTTTTATTGTCTTAGATGCAAAGGTAGCTTTACAAATAATGATATTATCACACCTGATTCCTCCTAAGAAAATGATGCGTTGTAATAAAAAATTTTGGAAGCCATCCATATGGAATGCAAAAGATAGCATGATAAAACATGCAGTGGTTAGCATTATATTATTAATTGTTTTTTATCTTTTATTTCTTTCGCTAGCGAAATGTTCAACTTAACATATTCTTTGCTAATGATGTTGATTTTTATACATAGGCTGCTCCGTTTTTTTCTTATTTACTGAGAAACACTAAATACCTGACCATTTACTTGCTATTAACCTTTTAATAGAGAGCGCAACGACTAAAACCTTTTTCACATTGCTCAAAATGCTGACAGTGTATGTCAAAGTTAACATCATTCAAGGATATACATGTGAACAGATTGGATGAAATAGTTTTCTTCCAATTACATTCAAAGAGAATGAAAATTACGATGTAGTTTTGCAATTTTGATTAATTCAAGATGTAGTTGAAAGAAAACTTTCAATCAATCTGTTTGTGAGTGTACGTTAAAGCTGAACTTTTATCATATATTGTAATACAATTTAAATATTTTGTCTTTTTGATTTTTATTTTCTTCTCATACTTTGATGTGTTTTACATTTGAGAAATATTACATGAAAAATCCAAACAAGCATAAGTAAAAACAATAAATTCTTATTTTATATCTGTTTTTTATAGCAATAATTATTTATTTATTTTCAGATTGCTGGTGATGTCACAAGAATAAAAGAAGAAACAACACAAAAATGTAAAAAACTGAATACGACGATTCAACCGTATATAATCGTTGTAGGACCATCGTTAAAAAATATCCAGAATTCATATGTCTGCATTGATGATGTTCTGTACGATACTTCTTCGACTGTGGAAGCTATCGACGTTTGTTTCAAGGCGTTTCATGTTCTTCAACTCAATTACCCTGCAGCAAGTGAACATTTATGGATAATAATATAAAAATGTATCTATACATTTACTACTAAATGGGATTATGTTATTCCACATATACAACATATTATTAATAAATTTGAAAACAAAGTCGAGCCATCTACAAGTAAGGACATACAGTCATTGGAGTAAATTCAGGTTGGAATATAACTTCTACTTATTTTTTATTTAGGTCTAACTTAAGAAAATCTAAAATGCTTCAGTGCATGTTTTGTTCTCGTTCTTTTTTATCTGTGAATTATTTAATGGTACACATTAAATTGAATCATAAGTCTCATTTATATTCCGAAGTTAAATGCAATTTCGAAAAATGCTCTCAAGTATATAATAATATATATTCTTTAAAACGACATATTTTATCCAAACATATAAGTAATTATTCGCAAAATATTTGTAAAAAAAGTTGTATGCAGAGAACAAATGTAAAGTACGCTGTAAATGATGCTGTAAATGATGCAAACATTTTTCATGAAAAGTGTAATAATATTATTGAAATAATCTCAACTACTTGCAACACAAATAATGATATGAATATAACAGATTTTAAGAAAAAGATTAATGAATCTGCTACTCATCTTGTAATGAAATTGTATGCTTATGGTACTTTAAATCGTAATATGAACGAAATTATTAGAAATTGTTCTTCATTTTATAATAGCATTTGTTTTCAATTTTTAAAAACAAAATATGAAAACATAGACGGTTTATGTGATATATTGCAGATAATAGAAAATGCGTTTGAAAATTTTAAAACTGAATATGTAACATTTCAATACTTACAAAATATAAAATGCTTGATAATGCCGTCAAGTAAAAAAATACATTCGTCTTCAACAT
Organism: Leptothorax acervorum; assembly: GCA_035220615.1. Classification (NCBI taxonomy): domain Eukaryota; kingdom Metazoa; phylum Arthropoda; class Insecta; order Hymenoptera; family Formicidae; genus Leptothorax; species Leptothorax acervorum. Next base: position 54,179 of record JASTWQ010000078.1, read on the forward strand.
TTGGCCAAATTGATAAAAGTAAAAAATATAAAATATATCATAGAAAAATAACTATTGTGCCTATAAAAGAAGTTTTAAAAAAATTTCTAGAAATTCCGAACGTCTTTTCCATAATAACTGCATATATTGAACAGTGTAAAAAAGACAATGCTATTGTTATTTCAATTATTCAAAGTACATTTTGGCAGTCTATTGAAAAATTTGCTGAAGATAAAATTATTTTACCATTGGTTCTGTTTTTCGATGATATCGAAATAAATAATCCTCTTGGGTCACATAGAGGTATAAATAAATTAGGTGCAGTCTATTGTTCAATTCCATGCCTACCTGATGAGTATGCAAGCAGATTAGAAAATATTTTCTTAATTCAACTTCATAATTATGTTGATCACAAGTATTTGGGAAATAAGATAATATTTAATCACATAATTGATATGATAACAGATTTAGAAAAGAACGGTATACAAATTACTGTAAATGGGGAAGAAAAAACAATATTTTTTACATTGAGTTGTATAGCAGGAGATAATTTGGGTTTAAATACTATACTAGGATTTTCAAAAAGTTTTAATTCAACACACTGTTGCAGAATTTGTTTGGTTTCCAAAACAGAAATTCAAAAGCAGGTGCGAGAAGATGTTAATATTATAAGAACAAAACAAAATTATACAACTCACTGTGAACAAAATATGTTTGGTATTAAAGAAAACTGTGTTTTTAATACTATTCCAAGTTTTCACGTAACAGAAAATTTTTCTGTTGATCCAATGCATGATCTGTTAGAGGGAATTTGTCGATATGATATTAGAAAGATTTTGAATAATTTAATTAATAAAAATAAATTTTTTACATTACAAGTTTTCCATGAAAGAATCCGATTTTTCAATAAAACTTCCTTTGGTGAAAATGTTGTTCCTCCAATACTGTTAGATTCTATACAAAAAGAGCATATAATTATATCAGCTTCAGAAATGAAAAATCTTGTTCTAAATTTGAATTTATTTATTGGAGATCTTGTTCCTGTCAATAACCAAATCTGGGATTTATATTTACTTTTGAGACAAATTGTATGTATTGTATTTTTACATGCTCTAAATATGGAAAATATTGACTTGTTAGAAGTGCTTATTTCTGAATATCTTTCTTTATATATTAAAATATTTCCTAATTCATTAAAAATTAAGCATCATAACTTATTGCATTATCCAAGAATTATGCGGACATATGGGCCTTTAAAAATAATGACATGTACCCGATTTGAGGGAAAACACAAACAAATAAAAGAAAATAGTACAATTTGTAAGTCACGAGTAAATCCCTCATTTACACTTGCTGTACGACATCAATTGCAGCTCTGTTACAGATTTTTTTGTAATAAAGGTTTCACGAAACGTTATTTCGAAATTGCATTTAATAGACAGCTACAAATACTTTAAGAATCTTTTGCCTTCTGATGACTTTAAAGACTACGATTCTGTAAATTGGATTATAATAAATGGGATCAAATATGATACTAATTCAGTACTATGCATAAATATTAGCAATATTAACCCTGTATTTGGAAAATTGAAACATATTATTATAAGTCCAACAAAGATTTTGTTTTTTGTATTTACCAAAATAATAACTTTACATTATTGCCGTCATCTTAATGCGTTTGAGATAAAAGAAACGCAAGATTTAGGTTTCATATCTCAGAAAAATCTTCCTGATTGTTTTGTCTACTATATTCATGTTATGGCGGATAATAGAAGTTATATTCCAACAAATTTTTAAAATATTCGGGCGTTTTTATGTTATAAAAAATTCATATTTTACATTTAAAAAATGTAATATGCTTTTGTTTGCCTCATAAGAAAATGTGTTAAATTTAGGTGCAATATAATGTTGCAATAATATAATATGTGAGATATACAGTGTGTACTAAAAGTCGGGAAATGGTCAAATATTTCATAAACTATGCATTTTAGGAAAAAATGTTTCTGACAAAAGTTGTAGGGCTTAAAAATATCTATTTTCTAATCTTATCAGTTTGACCATAGGTGGCCAAGGTTACGTGAAGGTTATCTTGAATTTGTTAAATAAAAACCCCTACTTTTTATTGCATACTCTTGTAGCTTACCTCGAAAGCTTTCCAAAACACTATAATAAAATATATTTCCCATTAAGTACATTTTGAGTTATGAGGCCTGAAAGTTACAGTACCGCTGGCATTAGCACTACACCAAGTCGATCTTATCTCGGCAGAAATGAGACAAAATGTTTTAAATAATTTTTATCTATGGCTAGGCCATTGTCAAGCAGCAGACGGAGGTCAATTTGAACACTTACTCAACTAAACCACATACCTCCATACTCGTACACACCTACACACATACCTACACCACACACATACACACACACGCATAGCAGAGAGAGTTTGGAGTCGTTAAATACTACGGGAGTGACGAACAGTCGGGTCCTTATCTCTGCTGTGACACACACACACACATACGCACACGCACACACAAAAGAAGTAAATCTGACTGTGCAACCTCTATATGGTACACCTTGGGTAGTGCTAATGCCGGCGGTACTGTTACTTTTAGGCCTCATAACTCAAAATATACTTAATGGAAAAACATTTTATTATAGTGTTTTGGAAAGCTCTCGAGATAAGCTACAAGAGTATGCAATAAAAAGTAGGGGTTTCCATTTAAAAAATTCAAGGTGACCTTCACGTAACCTTGGCATTGCCAGTTTGCCACCTATGGTCAAACTGATAAGACTAGAAAATAGACATTTTTAAGCCCTACAACTTTTGTCAGAAACATTTTTTTCTAAAATTGGTACACACTGTATGTATATATATGTATTTTGTACTCTGAGAAAAATATAACCCACGGATCCACGATTTTAGATAATCAAATTATTTAGATATCGTAACCCTAATTAACATTTTGGTTAATTACAATTTTTAGTTATGCATAATTGTGGGCCCCAAAGTGGGTTATTTCCGTCTTTATTTTTCCCAGAGTAGTAATATATCACATATAGAAAGAAAGTAATATTAACTTTTATTAATTGTTTGCAAAAAATAATTGGTTTTGTTTTTTATTCAGTAAATATATGTATAATAATATGAACTAAAAATGTAATATGTATGTTAACTGCATATGAAATATACATAAATATTTTTGTATTTGACAACAATGTTTTAATTTAATAACTATAAACCATTAGAGAAAATATTTTAAAATTATTGAACAAATATATATTTAAATATATTTTCAAACGTGCGTGCTTGCATATAATATACATACATACACCACATATATATATATATATACATTTAGTTTTTAAATATATATATTTGTTTAACAATTTGAAATATACATATATATATATATATATGTATATATATATATATATATATACATTTATTTCACAAATATAATTTTTATTTTATTTTAATTAATCATTTATTTGAATATATATTTATTTTATTAAAAATAAATCAAACCTGCTTTAGAGAAATATTTTGCTGAATTTAAAGAAGCTGTTTGCAAATTAAGTAAGGATTTTTTGGGGTGATATAATCCTTACTTAATTTGCGAACAGCTCTTTCGGATTCAGCAAAATATTTCTCTGAAGCAAACTTTTGATTTATTTTTAATAAAATAAATATATATTCAAATAAATGATTAGTTAAAATAAAATAAAAATTCTATTTGTGAAATAAATTATTACTACAATCATGAATAGTATTTTTTAATTAAAAGAAATATTTTATTTATTAAAATAAATAATTTTTTTGAGATTGAGCTGAGCTGTCAGATCGAGTGGAGGTGGAAAGCGAGAGGAAAGCGAAATATACGGCTGGAGTGTGTTACGGTGGGAGGAGAGAGGAAAGGAGGCAGGAGAGGGATAGAGAGGAGGCAAGAGAGTGAGGGAGATTGGAGGTAGGTCTAGCGAGGAGGGTTAAATTTACTTTTTAGGTAAGATAAGGAGATAAGAGAGGAGATTTAGGTTAGGTCGGCAGGGAGAAGCAAGAGATCAAAATAGGAGGGAGGTGACGGCACCTGTGGAGAGAAACAAGAGGCAGCCGGCCGGTAAGGTAGAAAAAGATAAAGTAGTATAGTTTAGTACATTCGAGGTGGCGGATGGAGACAGGGAGGGATAACAAGGCAGAAGGAAGCAAGCAAGGTGACAGGGACAGAGAGCAGAGGAGAGAAAGCGAAAGTGGAAGGAAAACAAGAGGGAGGCCAACAAAGGCGGAAGAACTGGTCAGGTCGAGAGGGAGAACGGACAGTGAAAGTTCAATAAGAGAGTACATACAAAAGAGGAAAAGAGAGACGGAAGAGGAAGAAAAGGCAAAATTAGAGAAAGAGATACTAGAAAAATTTAACGAGACGAGAAAGGTCAATAGATCGCCACCGGCAAAAGTCAAAAAGGAAGAGGTAAAGATAGGGAGCATGGAGACTGAGGATCTGCTGAAGGAAATTATAAAGAGGATGGAGGAGCAAGGAAAAAAGAGTGAGAAGGATAAGGAGGAAATTAAAAGAGAAATGAAAAAAGATATGGAGGAAATTAAAAGAGAAATTAAAAAAGATAAGGAGGAGATTAAGAGTGAAATACAAAAGCTGAAGGAAGAATTTAAGAGGAGAGAGGAAATCTGGGAGAAGCAGAGGAAGTCTTTGGAAGACAGGATGAAAAAACTGGAGGACAAAGTCGGAAAAGTTAATATGAGAGGACCGGAAGAGCAGGATGGAAGCGAAGTAATAGATAAAATAAAAGAAATAGAAAGGAATATGGAAATGGCGGAGAGAAGAAGGAGGAAAAATAATATAGTCATTAGAGGAGGCGGGTATAAGAAATGAGAAGGAAAGAAAAGAGAGTTATAAGAAGATGATGGATGAAGTAAATGAGCTAAAAATGGGCATAGAAGAAATACAGGAAATAGGAAACAGGGAAAATAAAATGACATTACTGAAATGCAAGAGCTGGCAAGATAAAAGGAGGGTGATGGCAAAGAAAAGAGAAATAGGAAGGAAATACGAGATTTTTCTGGATGACGACCTCACCAGAGCGGAGAGGTTAGTGCAAAAGGAAATAAGGAAGGTAGCTAAAGAGGAAAGAGAGGCAGGGAAAAAAGTTACAATCGGGTATCAGAGATTGTGGGTGGATAACAGAGAGGTGAGTTGGAATGAGTGTAGAGGAAGGTTGGAAGAGAGGAGTTACTTTCGGAAATAGAAGGGTGAAGAGGGGAGAGAGGGAAAGTATAGACGTAATAAGCGAGAAAAAAGGAAGGGAGGGGAGAGAAGGAGGGCAAAAAGGAGGCGAGAGAAAGGAGAAAAATGTGAGCTGTGAAGGGGGTGAGAAGGAAGAAGGAAGAGGAATAGAGGGGGAGAGGAAAATAACAGAAGGGGAGAAAACGTGGAGGGTGTCTTTTTGGAACGTTGCAGGGGTATTAAACAAAGATAATGAGTTTTGGGAGGGGATAAAAGATTGGGATGTTGTGGTAATGATGGAGACATAGCTAGATGAGAAGGGTTGGGTGAAGTTGAAAGAGAGGATACCGAATGAATATAGGTGGAAGGTACAGATGGCGACAAGGAAAAATAAGAAAGGTAGAGCGAGCGGGGGAATGTTAATGGGGATAAGGAGAGGGATAGTGGAAGAAAATGAGGAGAGGAATGGGGATGCAGAAGAAGGCAGGATAGTATGCGAGATAAAAGTAGAAGAGGAAAGATGAAGAATAGTTGGGATATATGTGAATAATGATATGGATAAGAAGTTAGAAGGTTTAAAAGATTGGATGGAAGAAGGGGATGAAGGTATAAGGACGATGATTGGGGGAGACTTCAACGCGAGGACAGGAGAAGAAGGCGGAAAGACTGACGAGGATGATCAAAAGACGGAGGGGAGAAGAAGTTCAAAGGATAAGAAAATAAATGGAGACGGGAGGAAGATGCTAGAATTTATAGAAGATAGGGGATGGACAATATTAAATGGGAACACGAAAGGAGACGAGGAAGGTGAATTTACGTATACCGGGGGGAAAGGGGAAACGGTGATAGACTACGTATTAGGGGAAGAAAATGTGAGAGAAAAAGTTGTGAGAATGGAGGTAGGTGAAAGAGTGGATTCAGATCATCATCCAATAATCGTGTGGATAAGAGGTAAGCTAAAGAAGGGAGAGAAGAAAAGAGGAGACGGAGTAAGGAGGAGAGGAATATGGAATGAAGAAGGAAGAAAGGAGTTCAAGGAGAAACTGGGGGTGTTGGAGCAGGAGGGAGCGGACATACAGGAAGAATTGGAGATAGGAACGACAAAAATAAAAAAGATAATGGAGGAAATTGAAGAGGGGAGAAAGGGGGAAGTTAAGAGCAGAAGGGGGTGGTGGGACACGGAATGCAGGGTGACAAAACGGAAGGTAAAGATGGAGTTGAGAAGATGGAGGAAAGGGAGGGGAAGTGCGGAGTGCTATAGAAGAAGAAAGAGGGAATATCGGGAGATGTGTGAGGAGAAGAGGAAGGAAGAAAAGGACAGGATAATCAGAGAGATAGGAGAAGCAAGAACCGAAGGAAAAGTATGGGAATTGACTAGTAGAATAAGAAAGAAGAGGAAGAGAATAAATGAAGAGATAAAGATGAAAGAGTGGAAGGAGTACTTTATGGAGCTGATGGGAGGGGTTGAGAGCAAGGTGACAAGAGGAGATGGGGGAAGTGAAAGACAAGTAGAAGAGGAGATAGGGCTGGAAGAAGTAAGAAGTGTAATAGGGAAGCTAAAAGGGGGAAAGGCAATAGGTAGTGATGGGATCCCGAATGAGGTTTGGAAATATGGAGGTGAAGAGATGGAGAGATGGGCTTGGGAGATATGTAAGAGAGTCTGGAAGGGAGAGGGGTGGCCGGAGCAATGGAAGGAAGGGGAAATAGTTCCGATATTAAAGAAAGGAGAAGGGCATGAAGCGAGAGATTACAGAGGGATAACAATTATGGCGTCGATGTACAAAATATATACGGCGATACTGGCAGAAAGACTGAGGTTGGATGTTGAGGCAAAGAACCTGATACCAGACAACCAGGCGGGTTTTAGAAAAGGAATGGGTACGATGGACCAGATATATGCCCTGAACGACTTAATCAATAGACAGTTGGGAAAGGATAAAGGAAAAATGACTGTACTATTTATAGATCTCAAGGCGGCGTTTGATTCGGTGAACAAGGATGTGCTGATAGGGGCGATGAGAGAAAGAGGAGTGAGAGAAGGGCTGATAAACAGGGTTGAAGAGGTTTTGAGAGAGACAAAGAGCAGGGTGAAGGTGGGTGGGCAGTGTGGGGAGGTTTTTTGGATGGCAAAGGGCGTGAGGCAGGGATGCCCGCTGAGTCCGCTCCTCTTTACCCTGCTGATTGCAGATATGGAGGATTACATGAAGAAAGGGGGTTGGGGCGGGGTAAAGCTGAAAGGGGAGAAAGTTTATACGCTGATGTATGCGGATGATGTAGCACTATTGGCGGAAGAGGAACAAGACATGAGATCGATGATAAGTAGACTGGAGGGGTATTTGGATGCGAAAGGATTAGTGTTGAGTACGAAAAAAACCAAGATAGTGAGGTTCAGGAAAGGAGGAGGAAGGAAGAAGAGCAGTGAATGGAGATGGAAAGGAGAGAAGATAGAGGAGGTTAAGGAATTTAAGTATTTAGGGTATATGGTTAAGGCGAATGGGGGACAGGAGGCGCATATAAGAGAGAGGAGAAGGAAGGCGGCAATGAGGGAGGTCTGGGGGATAGCGAAAAGAATGTGGGGAAAGGACTGGAGGAGAAGGATCTGGCTATACGATACTCTCGTATGGACAGTGGTTGGATATGGAGTGGAAATCTGGGGATGGAAGGAAAGGAAAGAAGTAGAAGGTGTACACGAGAGATATCTAAGATGGACGTTCGGATTGAACTGGAGGACGCCAGGTTATATGGTGAGGGATGAAGTAGAGAGAGAAATGATGAGAGGCAGAGCGAATAAGAGGGCCTGGAACTATGAGAGGAAATTGGAGGAAGGAAGAGGAGGGGGAATCGCGAGAAAATGTCTCGAGGAGATGAAAGAGAGATGGAAGAAAGGAAAGATAATGGGAAGATGGGAACAGGAAAGAAAGAAATATTTGGAAGAGATGGGTGTGGGGATAGGTGAGGAGGTAGGGCTGGAGTATGAGAAACTTATGGAGAAAGAGAGGATGAGACAATGGCAAGAAAGAATGGAAAGAATAGCGGACTCCAAATATAATAAATGGTATAAGGAAATAAGGGTGGAGGGAATTCCGGGTTATTTGAAGAAGGGATGGACGGAAGAAAGATGGAGTAGGGTGATAAGGTTTAGACTCGGTAATGAGGTTAGGGAAGGTTTATATTGGGAGGAGGAGGAAAAGAGGGCATGCAGGATGTGTGGAAGGGAGGAGGAATCATGGGAACATGTGTGGGAGAGATGTACGAGATGGGAAAACTGGGAGGGCGCTGGATGGCAGGGGATAGTAGAGAGGATGTTGGGAGAGGGGGGTGAGAGAGAGGATTGGATGAAAGCAATAGAGGAGATGAGAAATGGGAGGGATATTTCGGATGGGATGTTGGAAGGAATGTGAGTAAAGAGGACAAACCGGCGGAGACGAGGGTAAGGGTAAGAGAAAGGGAGGAGAAAAAAAGGAGAAAGGGAGCCAGAGGAGTGTGGGTCGAGAAGTGGAATTCGGAGGAGATAGAAGACAGAGGTAAGAGAAAGAGAGGAGAAAGAAAGGAGAAAAGAAGGGAGAGAGGAGGAAAGCGGATGGACAAGTAGGACGGCGGAGGACGAAGCTGCGAGAAGGATGGAAGGATGGAAAGCGGAGAAGCAGGAAGAAGGAGGGAGAGAAGATAGAGATAGAGAGAGAGACAGGGAAGAAGGGACGAGAGAGAGGAGGGACGAGAAGGGAGCCGAAGAGAAGAAGAGATGCAGCGAAAGGGAGAAGAGAGGAAAGATGAGAAGACGAGAAAGTGAGATTGGTTCGGTTTGTTGGTTTTTGTTTCTTTTTGCTTTTTGGTTTTTGTTTATATGCGCAGATCAATAAGAAGGAAAGAAGGGAAAGCAGGAGGAAAGAATGAGGGTGAAGATAGATGAGGATAAATCGGTTGAGACGAGGATAAGGGAAAGAGAGGAGAAAGAAAGGAGAAAAGAAAGGAGAGAAGAGGAAAAAGAGAGATCAAGGAGGTCAATGGAGGATGAGATACCGAAAAGGATGGAAGAAGGGTTGATGGATACGGACGAGGACGAAACGGATAGAAGGAGGAGAGAGTAAAAAAGGTAAAATGGTTTTGGTTCGTTGTTCGGTTATGTTTTGTTTATATGCGCAGATCAATAAGAAGGAAAGGAAGGAAGGCAGGAGGTAATAAAGTGGCAGCCGGAGAGGAGGGGTGAGCAGTAGGCAGAGGGAGAGAATAGGAGGAGCGATAGGAGAGAGGGTTGGAGCTGGAGGGAAGAAGAGGAAGGAAAGTCGACGGAGGAGGCCGAAGGGATTATGGGAATTAAGAGGGAGGGACGGGAAACAGAATGTGAGGTCGCCCAATGGCCAGGTTATGAGGGGAAGGGGTATGAATGTGAAGGTTTTGGGAACGTTTCCGTAAAAAACGCCTTGTAAACCCCATAGGGGATACACAATAAATATTATTGAATTGAAAATAAATAATTTTTTAAAAGAAAAATTTTATTTTTACTTTGGAATAGAAATGTTTTTGATTTTCTGTCATATTCATTTTACTCAATAAAATATTTACTTCAACTATGAATATCATCCCTGATCTAAAAACAATATTTATTTAGTTCTAATAATGATTTTGTTTTTCGAAATTGTGCATTTCTTTCTAATAAAAGATATTTCCTAATCTTCTGTTTAGGATTTTCTTGATGCAATAAAATATTTGCTTCAATTATGAATATCATTCTTGATCTTAAAGAAATATTTATTTTATGTTATTAATTATTTTGTTGTTCGAAATTATGCATTTATTTCTAATAAAAGATATTTCCTAATCTTCTGTTTATGATTTTCTTGATTCAATAAAATATTTGCTTCCACTATGAATATCATTCTTGATCTTAAAGAAATATTTATTTTATTTTATTAATTATTTTGTTTTTCGAAATTGTGCATTTCTTTCTAATAAGAGAATTTTTTTAATCTCCTGTTCATGATTTTCTTAATTCAATAAAATATTTACTTCAACTTTGAATATCATCCTCGATCTTAAAGAAATATTTATTTTATTTTATTAATTATTTTGTTCTTAGAAATTGTCCATTATTTGTAATAAGAGAAATTTTCTCACTTCCTGTTTATAGTTTTTTTATTTAAAAAAAATATTTATTAACAATTTGTATATCGTTTCCAGGATGAAGAAAATATTTCTTTCATTAAAGTTAATGTTAGTTTTGTCGTATATAAATATTCACTTAATTTATTTAAATAAGTACTTAAATTAAGAAAATGTATGCATTTAATTTAAGTAAATATGCCATTGGTACCCACCAAATAAATAATTATCTTGAATAAAGTAATATTTTTTTGGATCAAAATATTTTTTTTCTCAGTGTACATATAAAATCTAAATTTCAACTTATCGAAAATCCGCTACGTGTTGCACTGCGGAATGTTGTTTTGAAGATGTGGTAAAAATTTGGAGTGAAAAAAATGAAAATTGTTTAAGTTATGCTGCGTGCCCTGAAATTAGCGGGAACGGCTCCCGCGCCGCTATTTTTTATTATTTTGCAATAAAAAAATTTGTGTGAATACTTCAATACATAGTTAAGAACATTCTCGAATATAATTATCCTCCTACTTTTTCTTCCACCAAAAAAAAAAGACGCTTTATTTTCGAGTTCTACAGTGGTGTTACCCCTTAAGTGTACTTAATTGAAATCGATTTATCTATAATTATTAATTGAGAATTATGTTTTCCGCTTATTCATATAATTGACGCTTATACTAAATTATGTTAGACGCTTATTCAGAATCGGAGGTTCTTTGCCTACTTGAATTATTTGTAGGCTACCGAATTATATGTATCCCTGCTGAAAATGACCGGTTGAATCCGATTGGTTCCGCATTAAATTTGGTGAAATTGAATCAGAATGAATACGTTTTCAATCCGGTTAATCGGATGTCCGATTGGAAGTGAATCGGTTTTAATACCAAATCAATCGGAATTGTTTTTAATTCGGCATTTCCGGATTGATCTGAATCCGACGCTATCCTTTTCAATCGTATTTATGCCAATCCATTTTAATCGGGTGAATAAAGTGACCACATGAATCGTATTGAATCCGCATCAATCGTTAAGTTTTAATACAACACCGGAATCGGTATTAATGTGATATTTCCGGATTCATCTGAATCCGATTTAATCGGTTTCAATCAAATTTATGCCAATCTATTTTAATCGGGTGAATAAAGTGACCACATGAATCGTATTGAATCCGCATCAATCGTTAGGTTTTAATACAACACCCCGGAATCGGATTTAATGTGATATTTCCGGATTTATCTGAATCCGACTTAATCGGTTTCAATCGTATGTATCTGCGCTTAATCCATTTCAATCGGGTGATAAAGTTAGTCATTTGAATCGGATTAAATCCGCTCTAATCATTAAAATTGTACAAATGTATCTTAGTAAATGCAAATCAGCATATCATTAGGCAGGGGAAACCGGGAACAAACGTAACAGTGCAGTGCTATGAAAGTATGAACAAGCCTCTTGCTAGCCCACACAACGTGTTGAATAGTTTGCATTATACATATAGTAAAACACGTGTGCCCCGATCTTCCCTCTCAACTAGTCGTCGCAGAACGGTCGCGCTGGCTGCACGTGCGGCAGCGGAATTCGTGTATTTGCATTACTCACAAAACTATTTCTTGATTTAGTTTCTTTGTATCTATGCCTAGTTAGAGTGTATATATCGATGTAATAATTTGCCGGTGCATTCTTCTGAAATATGTATTCATAAGTTATTATAATTAATTTTGATAATTCGCGTCGTTTTTAGGTTATAATGTTTTTATCTCAAAAAACGTGTCTAAGGATAAAAGTAACACGACACTCTGTGGACGATAGTAAACACTTCGTCCACCTAAAAATTTGGTGTGTACGGTGCGCGTCAACGATTCCGACCGACGACGCCGACGATGACGCCTTCGACGATGATGACGACGATGACGATGACGACGACGACGCCGACAACGACGATGACGACGACGACGACGACGACGACAACGACAACGACAACGACGCATAATTCGCATAAAATTATCTTACATTAAAGATTAGGGTATTTGTTTTTTAAAAAAATTATTTGTTTATTTTTTTTATTTTTATAATAAAAATTATCTTACATTGAAAAAAAAATCATTTTTATTTTATTTTCCCAAAAATAAAACTGGTACTTTCATCCCCATACTATGTTACTTTCGTCCTAGGCCTTCAGGATAATAGTAACAATCGACGCACCTGCGGAAAGTCACTGTAGCTCTTTAAATACCTATGATTTGAGATTGAAACCTAGATATAATAATAAACCAATAATGGGAGTTTCTTGAGGTATAATCTTTTTTGTTACATATCTAAAAGGTAATTGATAGCTGACGTGAATGTAAAAAATGTTACGTTTGTCCCCGGTCTCCCCTACTTACTATTGATTTTTAAATTGCTAAATTAGAAACTAAACTACAAAAATTATAAAAAGAAATTGATTGCGTTGAATATAATTAATGGAATATATTTTTTAAGAATTAATATGTAATGTAATATTCCTATTTAAAAAAAACTGCATAATATATTTTGCCATCCGTCAATCAGATTAACAGATTCTCAATCACGGATTGACTAAGACCGATTTAAAACGATAGAAACCGATTAAAATATATGAATCCGCGGTGTGAATCCGGTTCCTTATTCCGGAATTCACGGATTTATAACGATTGAAACGGATTGTGTTAAGTAGAGACCTCGTAGATATCTCGCGAGAAGAAGAGGGGCGATACTCAAATAACGAACACGAAATAGAATCTGTTTGAATCAATTTATCAGGCAGAACTACTCGGTGGAATACCAGCATTCGCTGCTTGGACAAGGGAAAACTGGCCGAAAAACCTTGTCAGTACTCGATACAAATAGTAAACATAATACAGAAATTATGATACTACAGGTGAAAAGGCAATAATACAATAATACCAAGTATAAAAGCAAAATACACGTAAATATTGGTGAATACTCACGATATGATCAAGAAACAATAGAATAGATAAATCTCTTTCAATCTTATAAACCTTATTTAATATTAATATCACTTGAAATAAAGTTATAGATGTAAATAAGTAAAGTAAAAGTTGACTCAATAATAGTTAAATCAAAGAAAATAATAGTGAAAGTTAACTTAAGAATATCTAAAGATAATTGGCAAATAAAGATATAAAGTAAAATAATCACACTTGGCACCACTCAGTTTGAGCAGCCAAACTCAATAATAAATAAATCACACAATCGTAATAATAACTCGAGAGTATCCAGAGAAATATAGCAAAATTCATACATAAAGAAATTCACATAATAGAATAAAGTATTCCGCAACGCAGTGAATTAATCACACAACTAATCTTCACTCAAATGAAAGTGTATCGCAAATATCATAAAAAATGTATCTCGCAAGAATAATACGTAAAATGTGCACAATTAAAATAAATATTATAAAGCTAGAATATAATAAAAAGAATGAAATGACCAAAAGGAGAATATAATTTATCTCGCTGAGAATCGCTATGAATATTTAATAATAGCTACAAATCCGAATGCGGCCTTTATGAATAAAAACATAAACGAAAAGTACGTATCAATTTAAGAAAAGACTAATGGCTGTAAGGTAGTAGGTGATATGAGCAACGACAACTCGATGTAATCCCAATTTCAGTTCACGAGTTTCGCGGAACTGTGTTACGTGGTAACAATCATAAGGAAACGTGACCGCTCACGCTAGACCGTGTGCTCGGCTCAAGTCACAGAACATATACAATTAGAAGTGCAAGCTCTATGTATAAGATTGGAAACACGAAACGCCGCGCGATCGACGCGCTCCTAGCAGCATGGCCCTGGAACTACATTCTATATCTGTGGCTGTCCGCTGTGTTCCGAATACACTGCCAGTACTGAAAATCTATAATTTACGTTATACGTAAACTATAGATTTTCAATACTGGCAGTGTATATCGGAACACGGCCTATATGAACTGTAAATAATATAGAATAATATATGTTAATAAATAATGTTATTTTCGTCATTAAATGAGGGAATGCGCAATAAAGAACAAATTAATTGCATATAAAATGAAATACATTTTTATTTCAAAATTTATAACATGAAATACATTTCTATTTCAAAGTGTGTAACAAGAAATACATTGTTATTTCAAAGTGTGTAACATCAAATACATTTTAATGTCAAAGTTTAACATGAAATACATTATTATTTCAAAATAAAGTCTATAATAATAGAACACACAACAGAATATACGATTATATAATAAGTGGAAAAAAGAAAAAACCGTACAATTAAAGAGTTCGAAAGCCAAATACATCAAAGAGAAACTAAAAATGCAAATAAGCAGAAAATGCAACTAAATCACAATTATTTAAATTGCTTGGTTTTTTCAATTTTCAATCAATAAATGGCTATAGTGGCGGATTAATGGCTACATGTCGCGATGTACACGTCAGATAGCTAGTTTACCGCAACAACTGCACTCGAGAAAATTATTTTAGTATCTCTCAATCTGTTATAAAATATAGCGCATTCACTAACGCACTTCTCCGAACGCGAATTGATTAATAATTATTCTGCATCCCTGATTCTATAGCAAAAGATTGCATGCACAATTGCATTACCGAATAAATATACGATTATGGGTATGCGAATAAACTAGACGCTTTCAAAGCAACGTTTTACCTAAGCGCGTCGCGTATAATTCACGAAGCGACACTTCAACGCGCGGCAAATTGCAGGGAAAAACGTCATATGAATACGAAGCGCAAATGTTAATAATCACGCTTTTTAGGCTGCAGCATTCTCGACGATGGTACTTTCGGAAATTGCGGATTCAATGTTACCTAATTCAGTCTCGACGCTAGCCAATGTCGTTGGACTGTCGGAAACCGTATTCTTCTCGTTAGAAGTTGCTTCTAATAGTTTCTTGACACTGACGCTATCGTCTAAATTATCTTTTCTAACGGGTGACGCGTCAATATTTATATGAGTGTCGGCATTGGCAATGATCTCTACCTTCCCGTCCGTATATCGTTCACTGCTCTGACCGCATCCAGATCTTGATGCTTCTGGAATTCCTGACTCGGCGTGATCGGCTGCTCGACTTGAGCACTGTCAAATTGTCCCGGCACGGGTTAGGCTACAACATTAAAGCATACAAAATTAAATACGGAGTATTCGTATTATATTGCACCTTTTTGAGATTTTCTTTTCTTTATATATTTAAAAAAATTTATTCTTCTCACCTGCACCGGAGGATTATATCCCTGGTAACTTTGAAAGTTTGATGGAAACGTCGGGCCATTTGGACCGGGAACATAATTAATTATACTAGGAGGTGCTGTTTGAGGTGGTATAAATTGTGGTGCATGTAACACCATGCCGTGCAGCAGCAATCTGAAACATACGCATTTCATTAGTCGATAAAGCAAAATATACAACGTGACAGTGAACAAATAAGTGATAAATTATTATATCTGTACTTACTATATTATGCTCCAAGTCCTATGCCGTTATCTCCGAGGGCGAATCTGCGATCTCCTTCTCGTTACTCGTGCCCGTGATACGGCCGCAGGGGAAAGTGATCCGCGCAGTTCCTTAGGCGTAGCGTATCCACGGTTTCTCGAGCTCAACACCGCGGACAAACACACACAGATACACGATACGATTAAAGTTGCCGCTTAAGTCAGATACACGTTACACACACACGTATACACAAATACACCGGGCTATTGATCTCCGTAGGGAGACTTAGGGTCCGAGATAAGAAGAACAAGAGCCCCTGATACCCCGCGATCGCGATCCACCAGGCACCACCGACACTCAATTCAACATGGCATGGCAGGCACAATGTTTTTCGCTTTCACTTTTCGTGTCTCCGAGTCTCCGACGCCGACCATGCCCGATCGACGTTCGGCTTGTTTCGGCTCCCCGAGCCTGCATGGCCCTGCCGCCATGATGTTTCTCCTCTTCCGCCGTCGCCGCATAGCGCACGCAGCCGAACGGCGCGACGTAAACAAAAGTCGGTCCTCCTCGTGCGTTTTCGGAAAATCAATAAATTGATCGCGCTCGACTATACACGGTGTCTCCTCGCGTCGAGCGATCGAATATCGAATCGCGTCGTGCAGCGACGGCCAGCCACGACCGCGATACTTAAACTCTAAACAGATTGACTAAAACCGATTCAAACCGATAGAAACTGATTCAAATTACATCCTTGAATACGAATCCGTTTCAATCGTTTTTAATCGGTTTAATCGTTATGAATCCGTGAATTCCGGATTAAGAAACCGGATTCACACGGATTAAACTTTTTTTAATCGGTTTCAATCGGACATTTTTAGCAGGGATGTCACTTATTCTGAATCGCCGTTTATTGTTATTGATTAATGTATTTAACGCTATTTTCGTTATTTTGTTATAACTGAAATTGAGGTTTTTTGCCTTAATCCCCACAAGGGCCCCTTTATTGCTACATATCTGTGGCACTGTGGCTCCATCTTGAGCCAGAAATCCACTGGGATACAAAGAAGAAAAAGAAGACGAGTGCACATCTAACGTCTCTCTCAAGTCCTTCTATCGAGTGTCGTGCCTGCCTGCCTGCTTGTATTGCACCAGGGTACGTACTGTCCCCCCACTATCTCGTCGTATGGTGTTTCAGCGCCTCTACTAGTTTACGCCCGTGAGTTGGAACTACGTAGCCAAAATGACGTAATCCGTCGGTAAAAATGTGCAATGTTTTAGGATCCATAGGGCCAGTTTCACCATCTTCGATTAACGTGATCCTCCGATTAAACTCACTCTTGATCTCTTTCTAATTGTTAGAAAGAGACGAAGAATGAGTTTCGGAGGGTCACGTTAATCGGAGATGGTGAAACTGGCCTTTACATTTATTATTAAAATAAAAAATTCATTTATTTAAAAAATATATATTATATAAATGTAGGATATTCAAATATGAGTACAAAAGTTATTATTTACGTTTTATAAATGTTTTTATTGTTATTATACAACTCTGCGTGTAATAAAATTATAATACAATAATATTGGCCTAGTTTACATCCATCTAAATCGTTTAAACTATTTATTATTTCGTATATAATCCTTAATTGAACAAAATGGATAATTGTTGGATAATTTAAGATCGCTGTTTCACAAATTTTCTTTATAAACAAATATGAAATGTGTCAAATCGACTGAAAAACTTAATTATAAAAAGAAAATGACCGTATCAACACAGTGACATAAGACAGATCATTAAAATTAATTTTATAACTTTCATTGACCAACTCTGCCAGCAAATCCACAAAACATTAGGAGGATATTAAAATTGGAAAAATTTGAGTTCTTATATCACCATATTAACCAGAAAATCCATTCTTCAATTACTTCCGGGAGATGAAAATTGAAGGCAAATCGTTGCGTCAACAACGTTTCGGGACGACACACGAGACACATCCGTGCACATCCGTGCAAGATCGTAGACTCTGAATATTCTGAAACACGAAAATTGAAGAAAATACAAATAACGGCAATAACTCGTGAAAAAAATGTTATATTCAATATCATTATGTAATGTCCAATACCGATTCTCAATCAATTTCGTTCCTTCTTAAAGTACGCATCTACTAATTACGTATTATTGTGAAAAACTTACCAATCTTCTTCGTTCGTTACGAATCCAATGACATGCAATGCACCAAAGGCAAATCGTTGCGTTAACAACGTTTCAGAACGACACACGAGACACATCGCACATCCGTGCACATCGCGATTACTCGTTATATGTTGTTATGGCGATGCGATGACTCAGCTCACTCAGTGACGCCATATTACATTTTGGCTACGTAGTTCCAACTCACGGGCGTAAACTAGTAGAGGCGCTGAAGCACCATACGACGAGATAGTAGGGGAGAGTACGTACCCTGTATTGCCACAGATTAATAGACAGATAGCCAATGGCCCGGGTGAAAGCGAGACCACTATTTCCGTATTTTGATTACCGACAGACTTTGCCCCTAGGAGCGAATCCAGGCTAATTGATGGCGAGACGAGTGAGAGGAGAGGAAACTTTCCTCACCTCTCACCCGTCTCGCCTTCAATTAGCCTGGATTCGCTCCTAGGGGCAAAGTCTGTCGGTAATCAAAATACGGAAATAGTGGTCTCGCTTTCACCCGGGCCATTGGCTATCTGTCTATTAATCTGTGGTATTGCACGCTTTCTCTGCTGCTTGCCTGACTTCCGAGCCTGCCTGCTTACACCCCCGCTATCTTGAGTGCCCGACGAGACGGAATATCCGGGACCGGCAGAACGAGCATCCCCCAGAAAGGCGCCGGGGCAACGACACGGTGAGTCGCCTTTCGTTTTGTGCACATTTGCACTAAATCGTTCGTTTTCGCTAATTTCGTCGCGAGGGGACCACATACCCCCCTCTAGTCCTTCGAGTCCTCGCTTAAATCGTAGTACTTTCGCGAATCCGGGGGCCCAGCCCACTGATACCCCCCCGAGCAGATAGTTTACAATTATAATCATACAATTATGGTTAAAGCAGAGAATACTTTATATTTATGTTTTTTAAGACATAAAATTGTATATATACCTTTCTATATCAACCATTCTCTGCTTTAACAAAAAGACTGTTTAATAATCATCAGCGATTCACTGCTTTAAATCAAGCAGATAACAGTTTATGCTTTTGTTAAATTAAAGCAGAGAATACATTATATTTATGCTTTCTAAGACACATAAAATTGTATATATACTTCTCTATACCAACTATTTTCTGCTTTAATGCAGAGACTGTTCAATATATCAACAATTCACTGCTTTAAATAACTTTCCTTTGTTCATACATGTACTGTTTCCATATACATATTAGTCGTTTATGCCTTTTAATACTAAAAATAACTGCTATGTCTGTCAACTTTTTCTGTTAATAACTTTTTGACGAACAACAAGGGACGGGAAAGGTCAATGACCTTGAACTCCTTGAAGGTCAACATCAAGGTCAGTCAGAAGTCATTCGGGGCTGACTGTGTAAAGGAAAACTTACAAATCGGTGTTAAAGCTCAAATATATAATTATATTATTTATTTTATTTGAGTATTTTATTACTGTAACTCATTATATTAACGAGTACTTACATAAATACGCACGTTAGGGTCAACATTCAAAAAAATTTGCGAACATGAAGAAATTACGTTTACAGCACACATCGGGATCGGCAGCAACGTGACCGGTGGTAATGGGATCGACGGCGACGGGGTCGGCGTATATTGTAAAAGCGATTAGAATTAAATATAGGGACTTCCGTTTCCGGCGTGTGTGTGAGTGACACGTGTGCGTGCGAGCGGAGCTTTTGTTGGCTGGAGAAGCGGTTCGAGGGAGCGGAGTTTGTTTGAGAGTGTGCGAGAGGGAGAAGTGGAGGTGAAGGAGTGCCAGAGAGAGTGCAAGGGTTGGAGGGAGGTGCTATAAACTGAGAAATAAAGATATAAATAGGGCAAGGGGTTACCAAAATAAGCAGTGAATATAGAGAGTATACAGGTGACGGGATAAGTAAAGCCGAGCGGCAGCACGTGTTCAGGCATAGATTAGTATATCGAGGAAAGAGGGTGGACTATTCTGAATGGTATCAACCTCTGGTTTGCGCCAAAATTTTTCTTATTTTATGCCCTTTCAAACGATATACTACAATATAGGGGGTTCCATTTAAGAAATTGAAGGTGACGTTCACGTGAGCTTCAAACGACCATCCAAAGTCAAATCATTGCCACCATCTTATGTCCCCCTTTAGACCATACAACTTTTGTCTGAAACATTTTTCCGTATCTTCCATATTTTTCGAGATATTAGCGTTTATAGATTGAAATGACTCACCCTGTATATACAGAATTTACCAAAAGTATGGCAACCCCTAAATATTTCGAAAACTACGCATTTTAGAAAAAAATGTTTCAGACAAAAGTTGTAAGGTTTCAAGTAACGCATTAAGGGGATCCTGGAGCGACGGCCGAACTCCGACGATGTCGCTGTTTTACCGACAAAATTCTATATCTGTCCTTGTATAAACAATGATAATAGACAAGGATAGACAAGGTTATAGGTTAGGTAAGTTAGGTTCATGTGAATAAAATGTTTGACAGGATGGATCTTTTTTATTAGAGACTTGTTCGTATTTTTATCGCTACCACAATGTTCATTATTTCTGTCCGAGTCCAGCTATGCTCTCGATTTATGCCGCTCACCTCGTAAAACTTTTATACGAGTGAATGTTTGTGAGTGAGCGTCTGTGTGTTGACAGCTCAATTAATATAATTATGTAATTTTACGCCTTTTTCGGTCTTTAATTGAGCATAGCTGGATTTGTTTTCGTGCGTACTTTATACCTGTCAAAGGATTTTTTAATCCGTAAAGCCAATTCGAAGATCCATCCTGTCAAAGAAAATGAACTGTAATGTCGGTATCCAGCATCCCCTTAAGGGGATCCTGCACTCGTCTGTTTTACCGACAAAATTACCGACAAATTACATTTCGGCCCCCGTCATTTTTCATCGCATTAGTTCGACAAAATTGAAAACGCTTCTCCACGATTGCAGTACATATCTCAATGATTCGGGGATACTAAGATTTTATATGGAAAACGAGAAAAAATTACGGAATTACAGATTTCCTTAGATTTTGTTACCTACTTTTATCTCAATATGGCGTCTCGAGTTGCGGGTGGCCTGTCAATTTATCACAAGATGTGCTTCATATGAAAGATGTACCGTTTGTACGAACGTGAAAACAAGTCTCCCCGAATCACAAGACACGACACAACATTAATTCAACCTCCAAATCAAGATTAGAAGTCTAATAAAAACGTAGAGTGTCGCGTGTGTCGTGCGTATTTATGCGTGAAATATAGGTGCTATCCTTGCCTATTACAAGGACAGATATAGGCCGGTAACATAGAAAATAATAGAAAATGGTAATTTTGTCGGAAAATTATACGAGTGCAGGATTCCCTTAAATAGTAATATTAATTTGACTACAAATAACTTTGTTAATGCCAGGTAAAAATAACTTTAAAATTTTTAAATCAAAACCTCTATTTTTGATTGCATATTCTTATCGTTTACCTCGAGAGCTTTTCAAAGCACCATAATAAAGTATTTTTTTATTAAATACTTTTCAAGTTACGGAGCTTAAAATTTCTAGTATCGCTGGGGGGGAGGGGGCATCAGCATTAACCAAAAGTAATAATCAAGAGGAGTTAGACCGAGGTGGCCAATCCTCTCTTCCCTCATTTTAATTTCTTCTCCGGTCTTCCTATCCCTTGGGGAAAGGGGGAGTGGGAAAGGGTCAGCGCGAGGGGAGGGAGAGGAAAAAGGCGATTGAATCATTGGAGACTCCCATTGGACCCTCTTAGGAAGAGTCCAATGAAATCCTCCAATGGCCTAATCGCCCTCTCCCTCCCCCGCCCTTGCGCTGACCCTCTCCCACTGGATCGACACTCCGAGAGGGTATAAAACGCAAGCGCCAAGATGTTCAGTGTTCTTTTCTCGCGCATAATCACGTAGGTAGGCTGATAGCGTCCTAGAGCGCTCTCTGCTTCTGCCGAGGACTTTTGTCTTTTTAATTCGCAAATCAATAAATTAAATATTAAACATTTGGCTAAAAATGGCTAACGAATTATCGGAGCGTGAAAGAATCACTATCCTAATAATGCGCGGATGGGGTGATAATGAACCATTGTTCACTGATGTCGTTCGATTATTTAATAACACGTATCCGAATCGTCAAATTAGTAAATCCACTGTTTCGAAAACTGTACGACGTTTTCAAGAAACTGGTAGTGTAAAAAGTAGCTTTAAGTCTGGCAGGCCATCGTCTGCAACTAATAACGACAAACAACTTGATGTTCTGCAGACTTTTATTGAAAATCCCCATACGTCTGTTAATAGAGCAGCTCAAGCTCACGACATTGCTCCCATGTCCGTACACAGAATTTTAAGAAAAAATAAATTACATCCATACAAACTGCAATACGTTCAAGAATTGCAAAACGGAGATGATGAGCGTCGTATACGCTTCTGTGCAAGAATGATGGACCTAATAGATGCCTCGCCCAACTTTCCTTATCAAATTGTTTTCAGAGACGAGGCAACTTTTACATTGACGGGAGAGATTAATAATCAAAATTTTCGTCTCTGGTCAGATGGATATCCGAATTGGGTGCGGGAAAGTCATACACAATAACCACAAAAAATAAATGTATAGTGCGGCATGATAGATGCTTATGTGATAGGGCCTTTTTTTTTAAGGAAAACCTCAATGCTCATAGGTACGAGAGATTACTTGTAGATGAAATAATTCCAGCCATACAAAATATTTTTCCAAATAACTTTGAGCAAATATGGTTTCAGCATGATGGAGCTCCGCCTCATTTTGGTGCAGGGCCACGTCGAATTTTAAATGAAGTTTTCCCGCAAAGTTGGATAGGAAGAAGGAAACGAAATGAGGGTGGGGAAAGTTGGCCACCTAGGTCACCACATATAACTCCTCTTGATTATTACTTTTGGGGTTATCTGAAGAGTAAGGTTTACGAAACAAAACCTCAAAATATCAAAGAATTGAGGCAGCGAATAAGGGATAAAGCAGCCTTGATACCTGCTGAATCAAATCGTAGAGCTATTTCTGCGTTCTATCAAAGATTGGCATAATGTCAAGAAGTCAATGGAAACCACTTTCAGAATTTACTCTAAAACACTCAAACACACAAAAGAAATGTAAATCAAGGTTGTAAAATTTGTAATTTAGGAAAATGTAAATAATAATTACTTTTTTTACTTTTTTAATTGTAATAAAATTCGAGTTTAACTACAATTTCAAAATGTATTTGTAATTGAACGACTTTAATTACAATTCCGAAAATCATTTGTATTTAAACTCAATTTAAATTAAAATTATGTAAAATAATTAGTAATTAAGAACTTCAATCAGAAAAGTATTGTTATTTACAACTCTGCTAGTGTAAATCCGACCGTGCAACCTCCACGCGGTACATCTTGGGTAACGCTGATGCCGGCGGTATCGTAGCTTTCAAGCTCCATAACTTGAAAAATACTTAATAAAAATATACTTTATTATAGTTTTTTGAAAAGCTCTCGAAGTAAGCTATAAGAATATGCAATCAAAAATAGGGGTTTCTATTTAAAAATTTTAAAGTTATTTTTACTTGGCATTAACAAAGTTATTTGTAGTCACACTAATATTACTATTTAATGCGTTACTTGAAACCCTACAACTTTTGTCTGAAACATTTTTTTCTAAAATGCGTAGTTTTCGAAGTATTTAGGGGTTGCTATACTTTCGGTAAACCCTGGTAAACCCTGTATACATATACAGGGTGTCCCATTTTATAAAACGCACCTCGACAATTCTTCGACTAAGAATTTCCAGCAAAAATGTTTCAGACAAAAGTTTGGAGGGTTTCAAGGGGGACATAAAATGGTGACAATGATTCGACCTTAGATGGTCGTTTGAAGCTCACATGAACGTCACCTTTAATTTCTTACATGGAACCCCCTATATTGTAGTATATTGTTTGAAAAGGCATAAAATAAGAAAAATTTTGGCTCTAACCAGAGGTCGATACGTCGACTCGTTCGGGAATTATTTAGGGTCACAAATTGACTTTTTCCAACTTTGACCTTAAATAACTGCCGAACGGATCAACGTATCGACCTCTGGTTTGCGCCAAAATTTTTCTTATTTTATGCTCTTTCAAACGGTATACTGCAATATGGGAGTTTTACTTAAAATTTTCTAGTGTCCCAGGGAAACTACAACTGAAAAATTGGGAATGGAATTCCTCATATTATAGTACACCGTTTGAAAGGGCATAAAATATGAAAAATTTTGGCGCAAACCAGCGGTCGATACGTTGATCCGTTCGGGAGTTATTTAAGGTCAAAGTTAAAAAAAGTCAATTTTTGACCCTAGATAATTTCCGAACGGGTCAACGTTGACAACGGGTCAACAGAATGAAGCGCATATAATAGCGAATTCGGTTGGACGCCCAGTGCGCACTCAGTGCACATTAAAACCGTTGTACACTGATTTAATTTCTAATATTTAAAGTAAAATGCAAATATTTTGACTGATAAAATGCCCAATACATATTTTACCATAGTACAATAAAAAATATTGAGGATTTCGTGACTTAACCGTGTTTATATTAAACATACACTTTACGTTGATTTGTGTGCGACGGCTTTAATGTGCACTGAGTGCGCACTGGTGCGGTCCAACCGAATTCGCTATAAGAGATAGGAGAAAAAAGTAGTAATTGCAATGAGAGAAGTATGGGGAAAGGTTGTGGGGAAAGGATTGGGAAAGAAGGGTTTGGCTGTATGATACGCTGATATGGATAGTGATGGGTTGCGGAGTGGAAGTGTGGGGGTGGAAGGAAAAAAGGGAAATAGAAGGTGTACACGAAAGATATTTGAGATAGATATTGGGCGTGGAATGGAGGACGCCAGGTTATTTGATAAAAGAGGAATTAAAAAGGGGGCTGATGAGGGGGAGGGCAAGGAAGAGAACATGGAGATATGAGAAAAGGTTGGAAGAAGAAATGGGAGAAGAGATAGCGAAAAAATGTTTGGAGGAAATGAGAGAGAGATGGGGAGCTGGAAGAATAGTGGGTAGATGGGAACAAGAAAGAAAGGAAAGATAATGGGATTGAGGGAGAAGAGGTAAGAATAGATTATAGCAGAATTGCAGAAAAAGAGAACAAGAGGCAAAGAGTAGAAAGAGGGGAGAAGATAAAAGATTCAAGATACAATGATATAAGGAGATAAAGGAGGAAAAGATTCTGAAATATTTAAAGAAGGGATGGACAGAAGAGAGATGGAGAAAGATAGTAAGATTTAGGTTAGGGAATGAGATGAGAGAAGGGCGGTATTTAGAAGATAGAAAATACAGGATATGCGGGGCGGAGAGAGAAAAGGAGACGTGGGAGCATGTCTGGGAAAGGTGTATGAGGTGGGAAGGGTGGAAAGAGGAAGGATGGCAGGAAGCTGTGGGGAGGATGTTGGGAAGGGAAGGATAGGGGGAAGATTGGTTGAAGGCAGTGGAAGAAATAAGAAAAAGGAAGGAGGGGGTTAGAGATGCAGGATGATGGAGAGGGAATGAATGGACAATTGAGAGAGAATGGAAGAATGATAGGTGTGAATGAGAACGGAAGTCCCGAAAAGGGTTATAAGATATAAGTTAGTTATAAGGTAGAATTTAACCCTCCGTAGTCACACCTATTTTTTCAAACAAGGAAGTCACTCTGGGTCATTTTGACCCAAGCGAACTTTGATCGTTCGCCATTTGACCATTTATCCACCGATCGTGTTGAAAAAATTCTCGAATGTACTTGCGATATTGCTAAATTGATTGCTATAAAAAAAGAAGTGCCTCAGAAATTGTTAACATATTAAAAAAATTCGCGAAAAATTTGTGTTTTTGAAAAAACTGAGTTTTACGAAAAAATTCACTACTTTTTTAATTTTTAATATTTTTTGCTAAAAATTTACAATTATGTTCTTGAAACAGAGCTAAATGAAGAAAAAATTTGTATATTAGTGTACCATTTAAAAAAGGTATTTATTTTGCTAGGTGACGGAGGTGGTTTTTTGAGTAAAGAAAATCGACAATTTTCGTTAAAAAATTACAAATAAATTAATTTTTTATAGAAAATTTAAAAAGTCGTCACATTTATTTATAAACTAATGATTTTAGTCTTGTCCGGCACATTCAGTGCAAATATATGCCCGATGGTCGCACATGGGGCGCGAACAACTGGGGCACTGATTTTTTGTTTCTTTATCTTTTTTAGTCGGGCACAGGGAGCATCTCGTTCTTTTGCTCAATTCTGGTCTTGCTTCTTCGGTTGCTGTAAACTTTTCATGCAATATGAGCTTTATGCCCTTCCGAATTTCGGTACGCAGCGTACCGACACGTAAGTCACATATGGGTCAGACTGACCCAACACCAAACTGTAACGAGGCTCAACGGCTACTGCGTCTTGCGCAGTGCGCGGGAAACATCCCAAGCTATAGTTGATACTCTGAACTACAGCTACAGGGCCTCATGCCCGCCAATTTTCAAATTACGTGCAAGATATTTACGAGCAAAGTTGAGGCTCGGGTCAAATTGACCCGAGATGACTACGGAGGGTTAAGGTACATTTAAGAATAGGAGATAGAGTAAAGGCGTGCGACGTATGTGTGTGTGTGCGGCGGCGGCGATAGGTTAAATGCGTTAGTTTTAAGATTGCAAATGGTGTAAGATTGCGTGCGAAGGTTTTGGAACGTTCCTTAAAAACGCCTTGTAAACCCCATAAGGGAAACAATAAAGCATTCTAATCTAATCTAGAATTAAGTATAGGATAAGTTTCCATTTGTAAAACGTGCGTTGCCAAAGTGATTATGCGGAATAGGTTTAAGATTAGGTTTCTTTAGCATATAAGTTTCATTTCTAAAAAAAGCTATTGTAATTTAATTTGTAATGTACTGTAATTTTAATCTGTAATTCGACCCTAGTATTTTATTATATTTCAAGGTCTAGCAGTGCCGTTTTTTTACAAGAAAAATTTATTTATGTTAATAAAATATGTTTATTTTGTAGGTACTGTTACCTCTGTAATTGTTTGTAATTAAATCCTTTATTTTATTAAAAATGCATATATAAACTTGTAAACTATGTATTATTTTAATATCTTGTATTCCCTTGTTGGATTTAAATAAAAATTTTTAATCTTATAAAATTGTTATTATACATTCTTTTTATAATTGACACAATGTAAAGATTTTTAAAAGTAGTACAACAATTATTTTTCGATGCAATATACATATATATGTTCTGTCTTTGTAATTGGCGCAATTTAAAGATATTATTTCTTTTTTTATAATAGATACTTGGATTGAATAAGGTAACGCAATTTTGTGATATGTATCACTTGGGTTTTAATTTTTTTGAAATAAAGATACTACTACTTGGGTTTTTTCGAGGTACAAAAATACAGGTTTTTTCAAGGTACATACACAACGCGTATACTTGGCGCCCTTTGTTACCTTTTTGAAAAAGGTAATTTTGTACGGATCGAATTTACGTGGAGGGGAGAAACCGTCAGACCCTATCCTACTTAAAGTACCAGCCTAGGGAAAAAAGACCTGGGTGAGAAATACCCAAGTATGCCGTTTTAGGTTTAGTGAAGTTTTTTTATTATACTTGTTGTGTACCTATTCTTTTTTAAAACAATAGGCCCAGAGAACATTATAATGTCGTAGGGTGCATTCGGGGAGGACGCTATTAGCACAATTATCGTTCAGAACCGTTCGAGGAGACGCTTTGTGGCGCTATGATATAGGATGATGACGTCATTCTAAAGGCAGCGTGACGTCATCACTCGCGCTATTTTCGCTATTATTTTCGAGGTAAGGCACGAAATGCTATTAGCGCTTATTCTCTCCTCGAACACTTGATTGCGTATAGGGACTGCTTTCAAAATAC
This sequence comes from Leptothorax acervorum, assembly GCA_035220615.1. Lineage (NCBI taxonomy): Eukaryota > Metazoa > Arthropoda > Insecta > Hymenoptera > Formicidae > Leptothorax > Leptothorax acervorum. The sequence goes on from JASTWQ010000078.1 coordinate 82,031, forward strand.
TGCAGATAACGAAACGTAACCAATGTCAATTCCAACAATGGACCAAGGACCAAGTGAAGTTGAAATTAATCTGTTTGATGAAGAAAATGGAATAAATTATTCTATCAAATTGTCTCCAGAAGATACTGCGCGTGCAAAGCATGGTAAATAATTGATGATACAGATTATGTAAATAGTATTCTATTTGCTGTGTAATTATGATCAAATAAAAGTTGTAGGTAAAATAATGGCATAAAACTCAATAAATAAAGTTAAAATAAAAAACTCGTTTGTTATTCACACTTGGCACTCGCACAACTCGCATAATCGGCCATATTGCAATTTTATACTAAAGCTGCGTTCGGGGAGCTTGCTATCGCTATCTCGCTATTGGCTGCCCGAACGTAGTTTATAGCGTTTGCATTTATAGCGTTAATAGCGTCTCCCCGAATGCACCCTTAAAGTCGTCTAAAAGAAGTATTATATTTTTTTAAGACGTCTTATAAAACTACTAGCCAGAAAGACGCTTTTATGACGTCTTAGGTTCTAATTTATGACATCTTTGAGGCCTTATAAACATTTTATTTTGGACCAGTTTTAGAGATATTATAAAATAAAAATAAATAATACAGAAATCCGTTTACAAAAAGAAAAATACAAAAGAACTAGCATTGCTTGTAATGATTAAACAATATTTAATAATTTTCTTAATGGGTACTTACATATGATGTCTTCTTCTTAAATGTAGTCGTAAATATATCTTTTGTGAGAAGAAAGACAATATTTTGCCACAATAATTACATTTTGCCTTATATCCCGGTAACTCCGAGTAATGTTGCCTTAAGTCGTCAGGTATTGTGTGCTCTTCATCGGCATATATTCCATCTTCTTTTAAGTGTGCTCTTAGTACTCTTTGGTTATTTCTTATCATATTTGATTTATCTATTCGAATCTCTTCTGTACATTTCCTGCATTTCACCAGCGAAGGTTTTAATTCCTCGAAATAATTACACAACTTGCTGCGTTTTATTTTCGGTGCCATTGGAATCACCCTATAATACAGATTATTTGATACTAAGGGCCAGTTTTTCAATAGTTGTTTAATCTGAAGTTTAGCTAAACTCAATCTTCATCTTTTTCTAAAAAAGATATGTTAGAAAGAGACCAAGAGTGAGTTAACCCAAGATTAAAGTTAAACGACTACTGAAAAACTGGCCATAAATGTGATACAGTGACCGCTTCAACAAGCGTTAGCAGAATTTCTCACAAAATTTCTCTCAAAATGAGGCATGGTTTATTTATTGGGAGGTATGTTTTTATATAAATACATAGTTTGAATTTGCCTAATTACCAGATCGCGTCCAAATTTGTAAAACGCCTTTAAAAACAAGCGGGTTTTTTTAACGCGCCAAGTGTAAGTGCTTTATATAAAATTTTTATTTAAAAAAATTTTAATCTACTATGGTCTTATAATTCTATAATATTTGTATTTGTTACTACCGAAACAATAATGTCAGAAAATTTGCGTCAAGTGAACATGATAACTAGACATCGGATTTTTATGTAACTGCATATTTTTTAAAAAGCAGATTGGAAAGAAAAATCAAAATAGAGCCTTATCAAAAAAAACATTTAAAAATGCATATCTAATTCTGCGTATTGCGTATATTCGCATATTTGTGCATATTTGCACATTTGTGCGTATTTGCACATTTTGTGCATATTTGCATATTTTTATACTTACAAAAATGACATTTAAAAAATTTAAATACACGATTACTTAATATCATAACTTTTTTTGTTTAAAACATTTTTTTGTATACCTTACGGTTTCAGAGATTTTCACTTGTAATTAAATATATAGAATTTTTATCGAAGGATTGTTCCGACCCCTAAACATGCTTCAATGCCAATAAAAAAATTGCGCGTCTGTTATTTTTCGCTATTCTACAATATATCCGAAGCCCATATCAAAATCGATGAGAGACACAGTTCCGAACGTTTCCTAGTTTGCAGGATTAATGAACTGTACTATATAAATATACACTCCTGATATATTATTTCATTGTCTCTTTCTTTTTGTACAATCTGTTACCGGCGTCATGACAAGGAGGTATCCTAAACGTAGAGAAATCGGACAAGGCCAGTGGTAGGTATATATACACCGTACAAAATTACCTTTTACAAAAAGGTTAAAAAAAGGCGCCAAGTACACGCGTGGTGTATGTCTATCTTGAAAAAACCTATATCTTTGTACCTCGAAAAAACCCAAGTAGTAGTATATTTATTTCAAAAAAATAAAAACCCAAGTGGTGCATATCACAAGATTGCGTTACCTTATTCAATTTAAGTGATTATTATCTATTACAAAAAAAACAAATGATATCTTTAACCCTAATAGGTCACACTGGGTAAAATACACCCAAGCGTTTTTTTGACTTCGAAAACGACCCAGTAAACCAATGGAAATGAGCCTTGTGCCGCCATGTACAGGTAGTCGGGACCTCCAAGTATCGATCCCCGTCGGTGGTATATTTTTCGGCCCGTTGGTTCTCTCTCGGCAGCCGTTCAAAGTGAGCGTCTCGGAATTGTCGGGTGTATTTCACCCAGTGTGACTCATACGTAATAATTTGAGTTTTTGTAATATTTTTTTTTTTCATTTTTCGTTGTTCCAAAGTGAAGAGGCAAGTACACAGTTGTGTTTTTCGTTGCTTAGAATTTTTAAAAAAATTTTACTGTGTAATTATTCATGAAAAGTAGATGGCTTATAACTTGCGCTTCCGTACAATTCGCGAGGAATTGCTTGAGGAGTCCGAAGAACATCCAATTCTTGGCGGCGATGGCACTGATGGAGCCGAAGACCACGTGTCCGAGCAATATATGTATATATTATATATATAATATATATGTAATATAATATAATAATATATATATATATATATTATTATGTATATATATTGTGTATCGTTCTTGTAGGTGTGCCTTGACCAAATGTAAATATATATATATATATTTACATTTGGTCAAGGCACACCTGCAAGAACGATACACAATACCAACAATTCGCAAGGACATCAAATTCGGTATTGCGAATGTCCTGCACCTCCAGGACAGGCCTGCATTTGGAGAGGACCGCCAAAAATTGGATAGGAAACAAAGATGTCAAATTTGCCCGAGAGGAACTGATAAAAAGACGGGCTCCATGTGTCTCACTTGCCTTCGACCGATGTGCGACAAGCATCGCGCATATTTATGCGTTGAATGTGCCTATGGCATCGAATAAAAAATTTTAACCTTTTTGTTTACTTAAAGTATGTAATTTGCAACGTAAATATATTTTTTTCATATTTTTTAAACCATTTTTCATAAATATATTGCTATTTTTTCCATAAAAATGTCCTTTTCACTTTTCCGCAAAAAATCGCACCTTCATACCTCAAAATAAATATACTTTTCGGAACGGCCGCATAAACTGCAATAATCAGTGAAAAGTGCATTATCTGAGGATGAAAAAACCGTTTGAAAAATTAAAATATCTTAAAAATTGAAAAAGTTACATTAGTTTTTGTGAAAAAAGTCACTTTTCCGACTTTTTTTTTCAACAATTTTTTTACATATGTTAAATTAATTTTTTGCAAATCAAACCTATACAGTCTTTTTAAGAAAGACTTAAATTCCAACAGGATATTTTTTTATTTTTTTTTAAGGTTACCTACAATTTTTTATACACTTGCAAACACGCTTGGGTGTATTTCACCCAGTGTGACCGGTACGGGATTCTCAGGAAGTGTGACCTATTAGGGTTAAATTGCGCTAATTATTGTATATGTATACATATATATTATCTCAAAAAATAATTATACTTTTAAAAAATTAAACCCAAGAGGTAGTATCTTTATAAAAAAAAGAAGAAAATCCAGATGGTATCTATGTGTATTCCTATTTAAAAAAAAATAATATAAAATTTGAAAAATTTTATATTATTTTTTTTATAATATAAAATTTTTCAAATTTTATATTATTTTTTTCCTTCAATAGGAATACACATAGATACCATCTGGATTTTTCTTCTTTTTTTTATAAAGATACTACCTTTTGGGTTTAATTTTTTAAAAGTATAATTATTTTTCGAGATAATATATATGTATATAATTAGCGCAATTTAAAGATATCATTTGTCTTTTTTGTAATAGATAATAATCACTTAAATTGAATAAGGTAACGCAATCTTGTGATATGTACCACTTGAGTTTTTATTTTTTTGAAATAAAGATACTAATACTTCAGTTTTTCCGAGGTACAAAGATATAGGTTTTTTCAAGATACATACACGTGTACTTGGCGCATTTTTTTACCTTTTTGTAAAAGGTAATTTTGTACGGATATCACCCCTTTTTGTAGTTACAGATACATTGAACGACATAATGTCTATCGACATCGACATTTATGTCTGATAAAATCAAATGTAAATATTTTTTGTATTATAACTTACAAGAATTATATCTGACAGTTTGATATCCCTAAATGTGCAGTGTAGTTTGTATAAATTTATAAATTATTTAAAAAATTAAGACACAAAATATGAATATATCAGGCAAAGTCAAGTTTGTCGAAAGCACGTTATGCAGTGTTTGCTATAAATAAATTTTGTCGAAAGAAAAACAAATTTGATACAGAATTTGGCATGTACGATTCTATTGGCAGAATGTTATAGTAGATAATATATGTATAGTAAAGTTTGTCAACAAAATAAAACAATTAATAATTTATTAGTAAAGCTTGACAGTCCTATATAATTCGATGCAGATTAGCGACAGAAACAGAAGAATCTACGTTCGACAATGCCAATTTACTGTTAATTTGTTATTAGATAAGATATTTTTGGTATGATGAGTTAAAGGATATGTATAAACAATTTTATTTCAAAACATTAGTTAATTAATTAATAAGTGACAAGAAAACTATTATTTTAAAAATATTTATTTATATACATATATAAAATATTATGGAGATAGAGGAGATACAGTCGGAGGAGCTGTCTGATATTTTATATCTAACAACAAATTAGCAGTAAATTGACATTGTCAAACGTTGATTCTGCTGTTTCTGTCGCTAATCTGCATCGAATTATATGTATAGTACTGTCAAGTTGTACCTACTTATAAAATATTAATTGCCTTATTTTATTAACCAACTTTAATATACATATATTATCTACTGCCTAACATTCTGCCAACATTGCACATATATGCCAAATCCTGTAACAAATCAGTAGTTTTTCTTTCGACAAAATTTATGTATATAGCAAACACTTTGCACGATCTGCTCTTGACAAACTTGATTTTGCCTGATATATTCATATTTTGTGTCTTAATTTTTTAAATAATTTATAAATTTATACAAACTACACTGCGCATTTAAGGATGTCAAACTGTCAAATATAATTCTTGTAAGTTATAATACAAAAAATATTTAGATTTGATTTTATCAGATATATTCGATAGTCATTATTAGAGAGAGAGAGAGAGAGAGAGAGAGAGAGAGAGAGAAAGAGAGAGAGAGAGAGAGAACGCGAGCGGGGACCGGAAGCGGGGAACGCGAGCGCGACCGCGAGAAAGAGCGCAAAAGAGCGATAAATACGTACGATATAACCTCGCCATCCTCGCTCAGAATGTATCCCAGAAACCAGCCATCCGCAAGGCGCGAACTCGGTCATTCCAGCACTCATGCACTCCGTTCGGAGTGTTCGGACGCGACGACGCGGACGGAATATTTCTCGACGACGTCTAAAGCGGCCCATTACATGTACGAGTTTGACTCGCGAGTCCGGCTTGGCGAGCTTGATTCGCGAGCCGGACTCGAACGTTTTTCACCACACACACACACTCCCGAATAGTCCCGAAAGGACCCCGCACAGACTACATGGAAATCTGTCCCCCAGTGAAATTGGCTTCAACGTCTACATCAACCGGTATTTTAGACGTCGATCCGCCGTCTTTCAACCAATAATTTCTCACTGGGTTGGATTAAATTCAGCAATTGAATCGAGTAAACTGTCCGTAAAAGTCGCATATAGAACACATTAACTCTTAATTGAAGTCTCAAATACGATTTTTCTTCATCATATATGGTTCTTGATCATATATAATCCGCATAAAGTGATCTTGTTAAATGCTAATTAAAATCATATATGGTTCGAGGTCTCATATAATCCACGTATGTGATCTTATTAAATGCTAATTACAACCATATATGGTTCAAGGTCTCATATAATTCACGAAAGTGATCTTATTAAATGCTAATTAAAACCATATATGGTTCGAGGTCTCACATAATCCACTTAAGTAATCCTATTAAATGCAAATTAAAACCATATATGGTTCGAGGTATCATATAATCCACATAAGTGATCTTATTAAATGCAAATTAAAACCATATTTAAACAAATATAATTTTAGTTTAAAATCTGGGTTTAATTTGAGTTTTATGTAGATTTAATATGATTCAATTTAATTTTAATTAAGTTTATATGAAAACGTTTTTCGCGGGCTTCTAAATAGTCGACTTATAAGAGTCGACGAAAAGTTGACTTCTAAATAGTCGACTTATAAAAGTCGACGGAGAGTCGACTTCTATAGCAGTTATTTTTATTTTATAATTAACGCTCTGCAGAACCTCTGCAGCGCCTCGTCGGCATTGCCGAATGTGCTTGGCTTAGTGCTCCGTGTTTGTCACGAGGTCTGTTCGCGTTGTTGCACTTCTAAACTAGTGCAATAAGTTAGAATAAAAGAAACTTATATTTGTCTCATTCTAACTTATTGCACTAGTTTAGAAGTGCAGCGAACGCGAACAGACCTCGTGACAAACACGGAGCACTAAGCCAAGCACATTCGGCAATGCCGACGAGGCGCTGCAGAGGTTCTGCAGAGCGTTAAATAAATTTTAAAATTTTGGAAAAAAATGGTTAGTGGTAAAAGTATTTTTAAAAATTAATAAAATAAAAAATTTTTGTCATTATTTCAAAGCACTTTTCAAACCATTGAATTTCCATTTTGGAACATTTTTCTATCTCTTATAGTTTCGGAGATATTCGGCTTGAAAGAGAAGAACCGATTTTTTTCGAAGGAGTGTGTCTTCCCTAAAACCGTTTTTTAGCACCAACAAAAAATTGTTTTGTTATTAGGTCCTACTACTCTATTATTATACAAAGTTTCAGATTTATTTGAATTTTCGAGTTGCCGAATGTCCCTTGTCAGTATGACTCATAGTATTCATAGCAACAAACATTATATAGAAACGAAGGTAGGACCTTTTTGTGCATGTTTACCAAACAATCTAGCAGAAAAAGTGAAACTTCTCTAAAGGGCCGGTTGTTTCAACCTGTTGGTAAACTAACTAATAGTTAAATCATATACATGTCTTTGTTTTTCCTTCAAATTAAACAAAGACCAGTAGAAACTTGCACATTGCTTTCTCATAGTTTTTAAGTGAGCCAGTAGAAACTTGCACATTGCTTTCTCATAGTTTTTAAGTGAGCCAGTAGAAACTTGCGCATTGCTTTCTCATAATTTTTAAGTGAGCAAGTAGAAACTTGCACATTACTTAATCAACATTTTATTTCGCTTATAAAGCTTCCTCTATGAGGAAGCTTGATTTTTATTTGATGTACAATTATTAGTAAATATTCTTTAATTTGGCTTCCTCATCCTCATAGAGGAAGCTTTATAAGCGAAATAAAATGTTGATTAAGTAATGTGCAAGTTTCTACTTGCTCACTTAAAAATTATGAGAAAGCAATGCGCAAGTTTCTACTGGCTCACTTAAAAACTATGAGAAAGCAATGTGCAAGTTTCTACTGGCTCACTTAAAAACTATGAGAAAGCAATGTGCAAGTTTCTACTGGCTCACTTAAAAACTATGAGGAAGCAATGTGCAACTTTCTACTTGCACACTTAAAAACTATGAGGAAGCAATGTGCAAGTTTCTACTTGCACACTTTAAAGCTATGAGGAAGCAATGTGCAAGTTTCAACTTGCACACTTAAAAGCTATATGGAAGCAATGTGCAAGTTTCTACTTGCTCACTTTTTTTATTATCCTAAAAAATCATTTTTTGAAGTCTCAATTATTAAGACTTCCTTTAATGATGCTCTATCGATTAAAAAAAAAACAGCCCGATATATCAATATTTGCGGAAGTTAGAGCAACCACAAACATTTATAAAAAAATTTAAAATTTTTTAAAATATTGAGACTTGAGATGTAGCCCTTAAAGGTTGAAATTTTAAAATATGCTCTAATTTCCACAAATTTTGAGATATCGGGCTATTTCTAATTTTCTTATATTTTTCAGTTTTTTCTGCCCCTATTTCATATATAATTCTTTAAGATTTGGTTGATTAGTTATATTCTTCAGTCTTTTCTACCCCTATTTCATATATTATTCGTTAAGATTTAAATGTTGCTCTAATTTCCATTAACTTTGAGATATCGTGCTATTTCTAATTTTATTATATTTTTCAGTCTTTTTTACCTCTATTTCATATATAATTCTTTAAAATTTGATTGATCAATTCTCGTGTTACACACATTTCAAATTTCGAAGAATTCGTACATACATAGAAGCTTTATAAAGCTGAGTCTAATCAACCAAATCTTGAAGAATTATATATAAAATAGGGGTAGAAATGACTGAAGAATATAATAGAATTTGTTTTACTTTTTAATTATTGTCATTAATAAGTTTTATTTACATAAATATGGACTAAAGATTTTATGTTTAGTATTAATTAAATAACTAGCTGGTTACCCAGGCTTCGCCCGGAGGTCGTATTTCTTCAAACAACTTTCCCGGCAGCACACGATATCCTATGGACGTCCATTGGAGTCCATTTGAAGTCCAGGAACTTTAAGTGGACTCCAATGGACGTCCATAGGATATCGTGTGCTTTCGGGGTTCATTTGTGTTTCAATATCCATATTGTGGACAAACATAAGGAGTGTGTCGAGTGGTTGATTTAAAGGTGATAGTTTAACTTTTCCGTTTGAACAACACATTCCAGGTGCTTAAGTTTTAAACTTTTTGGCTTGACAATGATCACATATTGCATCCATTTTCCCAATTATTACTTACGGAAAAAATTTATATTCGTAATTTGGATCATAACTAAATTCCTCTAATTTCAAATCGAACCGCATAAACGTTTTCCTTAATTGAACATGTCGTAACCGGTCTTTTTCTACTCGAGTTTCACGCTATTGAGTAATTTCTGCTTTTCAGATATTTCACTTACCGATCAGTGACTTCATCCCTTGGTTTTTGCCGGGCGTTTTTTCGGGAATTTCGAGATTGTTTGCTCGCATGTAACATAATTTGTTGTCTTTCGCAAATACCACATACTTACAATATTTTTTGTAAAACCTATTGCAAAAGTTCAATTTGAGATTGAAATTAAATTTAAATAAGGAATAGTATTCAACAAATACTGTAATCATTCCTTGGTTTTCCCGGGCGTTTTTACAGAAATTTCGAGATTGCTCGCTTGCGATGTACACAGAACTTCGATATTTCACTTTAAAAATATCCGGGAAAACCAAGGGATAAAATCGGTAATCGGTAAGTAAAATATCGAGGTTCTGTGTACATCGCGAGCGAGCAATCTCGAAATTCCCGAAAAAACTCCCTGGAAAATCAAAGGATGAAGACGCTGATCGGTAAGTGAAATATCGGGGTTCCGTAATAACCTATGTTTTGCGCAAGGATGTAAAGAGTAATTGTGCAAGAGTTGGTTCAGATCGGTCGAATAGTTTATGAGTGTGTAAAGAACAAACAGACTTAAAATACGCCCGGAAAAACAAAGGGATAAAATCGGTAATCGGTAAGTGAAATATCGAAGTTTTGTACGTACATCGCGAGCGAGCAATCTCGAAAGTCCCGAAAAAACGCCCGGAAAAACCAAGGAATAAAGTAGCTGATCGGTAAGTGAATAATCGAGATTCCGTAGTAGCCTATGTTTTGCGCAAGGATGTAAAGAGTAACTGTGCAAAAGGAGCAACCAGGGACATTTCTAAAAAAATTAAAAATTTTTTAAAAAAAGAACCCTTTTACCGATTATCACCAAATTCAATATCAACCTTTCTTAAATGATACTTTATTGATTAAAAAGAAATCGGCCCGATATCTCAATATTTGCTGAAGTTAATGCAACCACGAACATTTCTAAAAAAACTCAAATTTTTTTTTAAAAAGAACCCCTTCACCGATCATCGCCAAATTTAATACCAACCTTCCTTGAATGATACTCTATCGATTAAAAAAAAAACAACCCAATATCTCAATATTTGCGGAAGTTAAAGCAACCACGGACATTTCTAAAAAAATTTAAAAATTTTTTTAAAAAGAACCCCTTTACCGATTATCGCCAAATTCAATACCAACCTTCCTTGAATGATACTTTATCGATTAAAAAAAAAAAACAACCAATATCTCAATATTTGCGGAAGTTAACCCTAATTAGTCACACTGGGTCCAGTGGACCCCAGCGTTATTTTTGACTTCAAAAACGACCCAGTAAACCAATATAAATGGGCCTTGTGCCGCCATGTACAGGTAGTTGGGACCTTCAAGTATCGATCCCCGTCGGTGGTATATTTTTCGGCCCGTTAGTTCTCTCTTGGCAGCCGTTCAAAGTGGGCGTGTCAAAGTTGTGGGGTCTATTTCACCCAGTGTGACTCATACGTAATAATTTGAGTTTTTCGAGTATTTTTTTTTTTTCGTTTCTTGTTGTTCCAAAGTGAAGAGGCAAGTACACAGTTGTGTTTTTCGTTGTTTAGAATTTTTTAAAAAATTTTACTGTGTAATTATTCATGAAAAGTAGATGGCTTATAACTTGCGCTCCCGTACAATTTGCGAGGAATTGCTTGAGGAGTGCGAAGAACAGCCAATTCTTGGCGGCGATGACACTGATGGAGCCGAAGACCACGTGTCCGAACAATATATATAATATATATGTAATATAATATAATAATATATATATATATTATTATATTATTATATTATTATATTATTATATTATTATATATTATTATATATATACATTGTGTATCGTTCTTGCAGGTGTGCCTTGACCAAATGTAAATATATATATATATATTTACATTTGGTCAAGGCACACCTGCAAGAACAATACACAATACCAACAATTCGCAAGGACATCAAATGCGGTATTGTGAATGTCCTGCACCTCCAGGACAGGCCTGCATTTGGAGAGGACCGCCCAAAATTGGATAGGAAACAAAGATGTCAAGTTTGCCCGAAAGGAACTGATAGAAAGACGGGCTCCATGTGTCCCACTTGCCTTCGACCGATGTGCGACAAGCATCGCGCATATTTATGCGTTGAATGTGCCTATGGCATTGAATAAAAAATTGTAACCTTTTTATTTACTTGAAGTATGTCATTTGCAACGTAAATATATTTTTTTCATATTTTTTAAACCATTTTTCATAAATATATTGCTATTTTTTCCATACAAATGTCCTTTTCACTTTTCCGCAAAAAATCGCACCTTCATACTTCAAAATAAATATACTTTTCGGAACGGCCGCATAAACTGCAATAATCAGTGAAAAGTGCATCATCTGAGGATGAAAAAACCGTTTGAAAAATTAAAATATCTTAAAAATTGACAAAGTTACATTAGTTTTTGTGAAAAAAGTCACTTTTCCGACTTTTTTTTTCAACAATTTTTTTACATATGTTAAATTAATTTTTTGCAAATCAAACCTATACAGTCTTTTTAAGGAAGACAAACTACAACAGGATATTTTTTTTTTTTTTTAGGTTACCTATAATTTTTTATACATTTGCAAACACGCTGGGGTCCATTGGACCCAGTGTGACCGGTACGGGATTCTAGCGAAGTGTGACTAATTAGGGTTAAAGCAACCACGGACATTTCTAAAAAAATTTAAAAATTCTTTTAAAAAGAACCCCTTTACCGATCATCGCCAAATTCAATACCAACCTTCCTTGAATGATGCTCTATCGATTAAAAAAAAAAAAAAACAGCCCGATATCTCAATATTTGCGGAAGTTAGAGCAACCACAGACATTTGTAAAAAAATTTAAAATTTTTTAAAAAAAGAACCCCTTTACCGATCATCGCCAAATTCAATACCAACCTTCCTTGAATGATACTCTATCGATTAAAAAAAAGAACAGCCCGATATCTCAATATTTGCGGAAGTTAGAGCAACCACAGACATCAAATCTGCACATACACACACACACACATACGGACATTTTTTTTTAATGCAATTTTTCGACGTTTTAGAACATTCTGAACACATTGGCATCAAAAACTAAAAAACAATTTTTTCTTTGGTCTTTTCTACCCCTATTTCATATATTTTTCTTTAATATTTGGTTAATTAGACCTAGCTTTATATACGATCAAAGGTCCATATACGAAGTTTATGAAAACAAAGCTTCCTCTATGAGGAAGCAAAAGACATACAATTTAACTATTAGTTAGTTTGCCAACAGGTTGGAACAATCGGCCCTAAGAAAGCGCGAAGGAAAGCAAATGGTATGGGCCAAAGCACAAATATTGTCGTAAATTGTTTCGACAGAATCGATCGTAAACGTAAGTCGATATCGGAAAGTCAACGCACAAGGATTGACGTTAGCGTATGTCGTATCCATCGTGTCGCATCACGCGATGGATTTATGTATATATCTGCATCGAATTTCTGCAATATTATAATGTCAAACAAATAAATATCAGATCTAAATTGCTGAACTGTATCTATGATGCATAAAAGAAGGTATAGTATAAATAAGCGACTTAAATATTTTAAATTATACGCAAAATAATTGAAAAATTATTAGATATTATCACGATTTAAGAGACACATTTATGATAAAAATTCAAATAAATATTATATGGGTGCCCTAATAAAATTTTCATTCGCTCAATTTTTTAGCTGTTAATTGTTTTATCATTACATTTATCTTATAATTTTTAATATTTTAATATTTAATAGCTTTTTGAATGTGTACTTACTCATCTAGATTCTGGATTCTTGTGGAATGTCTTGTTAAATGGTATCGTAAATTCATCTGATCTGTTAAGAAAGACATTGTTTGGCCACAATCATTACATTTTGCCTTATATCCCGGTAACTCCGAGTAATATTGCCTTAAGTCGTCAGGTAATGTGAGAGTGTCAGTATCGAGAAATATTCCATGTCCATTTAAGTGTGCTCTGAATATTTGTGTGGATATTGTTGGATCAGGTATATGAATTTCTTTTTTACAGTTCGTGCACTTTACTAGCGAAGGTTTCAATTCCTCGAAATAATTCCACAACTTGCTGCGTTCTTCTCTCGATGTCATTTCAAACGACCTGTAATACAGATTGTCTGATACTAAACGTGATACAGTGATTGCCTCAACAAGCGTTTGCAGAGTTTCTGCATTAAGATGCATATCGTCACCCGTTGAACTTGAAGTGCTTGTTCTGCATTGAAATGTAGTACAGCCAGTCAAACACGAAAAATTTAGGCTCTGCGAGTATTATATCCCTCCTCTTGACATAACACAGGACCAACCATGATGTAAGAAGAAAAATGAACTATTCCGATAGATGCGCATTTGGTTAAAAGTAGGGACCCTCTAGTCAGGGATGAGCAAACACGCCGGATACGCCGCCATTCGAGGGTCAGAAGCAATCGCCGCGCGATGTTTCAAACTATGTTCGCAGCAATAAGTACTTTGAAAACAATAACTACAAATAAAGAATAAAGGAATTCAATAAGAACAAAACATATATTTGTTTTAAACAGATACAATACAATACAAAAGTGACATTCGAATGTTTATTATTAATATTTAACCTTAAATAATAGGTATTTATTTCATATATTCGGAAATAACTTAAATGATTGTAATAATTATGTATATTATTTTTGTAAATATGTTTGTATCATTATATTTATTTAACACATATTACATGTAATAAATATATGATATAGGATTATTCATCTCAGATTTATTGAAATAAATTTTTAACAAATAATAATGGTAATAATTTTATTCAGATGTAATTTGGAATATAAACAATTATAAAATATAAATCAGATTAGTATTTATTATTATTAGTAATTAATATTAATATAAATGACATTATAATCATATTCTAATATAATACCCATTTTAGTGCATCAATTACGGCGATCAGTTTTTATCGAACAATTTCATGTGTGATGTAAGGCGATCAGAAAATATTACCTGAAATGAGAATTGATAAGTAATCTGTTACGAGATCGCATTACCAACAGCTGCGAAATTATAAGAAATACGCCAGGAATCTTTGAGCGTGTTAGACAGTCAATGGTTAGACGGATGGAAGCGTGTGTTTTAGTTAACGGTGGACATTTTCAACAACTCCTGTAAATAAAAATAAAGTTTTTTCCTTTCATGGCCTTCCATTCTTCTGTATCAGGTATCAATAATTAAATGAGTCGTAACTCCTGCGGGATGCGTTTTTGGACTAACGTTTATGGGAACTTTTTTCATCATTTTGACGAGCCCAATCCAATCCCTGATTTTACGCAACTATTTCAGGACCACCCTGTATAGATAGACCGGCCCCTGCCGTAAGAGCACGCGTCGGAAGACCTACGGTGCAGACATAGCCGTGGGGATTCTCCTCTCTCTGTCTTCTGATCGCTTGGTGGAGATCATAGACTTAGGCCGGTATTCATAGTTATTTAAGACTGTCTTAAGTTCAATCTTAAGATGTCACGAACCAATCACAGAGCCGTATCAGCGTCTTAAGACATTACTTAAGACGATCTTGAAGACTATGAATACCGGCCTTATATAGATAGACCGGCCCCTGCCGTGAGAGCACGCGTTAGAAGATGAACGGTGCAGACATAGCCGTGGTGGTCGGACCTTTCTCTCTTCTGATCGCTTGACTAAGTCGAGTCGTCTATCCCCACCAAGCGATCAGAAGAAAGAGAAAGTCGAGTCGTATATCCCCATCAAGCGATCAGAAGAAAGAGAAAGTCGAGTCGTCTATCCCCACCAAGCGATCAGAAGAGAGAGAGGTCCGACCACCACGGCTATGTCTGCACCGTTCATCTTCTAACGCGTGCTCTCACGGCAGGGGCCGGTCTATCTATATAAGTCTATGGTGGGGATAGACGTCTAGCTCATCTATTCCCTACTAGTCCCCACTCTAGACTTCTATCTCCACCAAGCGATTAGAAGACAGAGAAAGGAGAATCCCCACGGCTATGTCTGCACCGTAGGTCTTCCGACGCGTGCTCTTACGGCAGGGGCCGGTCTATCTATATAAGTCTATGGTAGCGACTGATAGCGACATGAACATGCCCCGCGGAGGCATATGCGCATGCTCTGTGGTCACATGCGCATGCTCAGTGGCCGTACGCGCATGCAAAGTGCGCGAATTTGAAACGTATGTATACTTATAATGTATCACTTGAATTTTAATGATAAATGAATATAAGTATATATTAAATCTTCGCCTTGCTAAACAGATGAATCTCCCATATACTAAAAATATTAATACTGAAAAGATTAGTGAGGCCCCGTACGCAAGGTAGGACGTTCTATTCACTTGACGTGTAGGATTTATATAATATGTATTAAATCTTCGCCTTACTAAATAGATGAGTCTACAATATACTAAAAATAGATACAGAAAAGATTAGCAAGACCCCTACGCAAGGTAGGGCGTTGCCCCTCTCTCCACAACTACCCTCTCTGCCAACGCCTGTTTCACGACAGTTATTTGTACCAGATTAAGTCTTGTTTTTGTAATAAATGTTGCTTTTGCAGTAGAAAAGTGTTATATCAAAGTCGGGGGGGCTCCGTCCCCCCTGGCCGGGGGCTCCGCCCCCTACCCCCGACGGGGGGCTTTGCCCCCCTGGAGCGTCCATTGGGAGCTTCGCCTAGACCTCGCTTTACAACTTAGCATGTAGTATGTGTAAGCGAAACTCCCAATGGGGGGTTCAGGGGGGCGAAGCCCCCCGGCGGGAGCAGGGAGCGAAGCCTCCCGAAAGGGGGTCCAGGGAACGAAGCCCCCGGCCAGGGAGGTTCGGGGGGACGGAGCCCCCCCGACTTTGATATATCACTTTTCTATTGCAAAAGCAACATCTATTACAAAAACAAGACTTAATCTGGTACAAAAAACTGTCGCGAAACAGGCGTTGGCAGAGAGGGTGGTTGTCCCATACAACACATGATCAGAGAGAAATCTGAGAGCGGCCATCCCTTTGTTCTTGCTGTGGATGCATTTTCCGACGCGCCGCCTGAAGAAGTGGAACCAAACTACGCTCGTCACGGTCGGTAACGGTACATGGGTGCGTGTCCGTACTATGGTTGGTGTCCAAACTACTGAAAATCGATAAGGTGAATGAGTCAGACAAGGACCGACAACAATCGCTTTGTTCTTGTCTCACGTATCACGTTACGGTAGGAGAGCTAGCAGCGGCGAAGCCGAAATTTCCTTTTACCCGTTTCGCTCAGTCTTGCTTCTCTTACGCGCTGCGTTCCGTTTAACTTCAAAAATTAATATCTCTGGTTATATTTGTCGTAGAGAAATCTTTAAAAAAGCATTTTAAAGCTAAAGAGACAGTCTTTATGAAAAAAATAGTTTAAGTTGCAAGAAATTGCAAATTTCAATTGTTATAAGCAATTGAAATGTTTAATTAATTTTTTACTAAAAAGTGCATTTTTAAAAATTTTTTAAATAATGCTATCTTATTCTCTACTTCATTCTGAAAGTACACATATTTTTTATTTTATGAAAAAACGATGGATTTTATCTTTTTATATAATTTTAATGACTGAGATGCCGCGCCGTGCTTGCGTCTCTGGCTCGACCAAGTGGCACGGCACATCGATTTCTTCGGAAATTTCTTGTATGTAGTTATGTACATAAAGCTTATTAATAATATAATATATAATGTTGAATATAATCAAAATTATACAAATCACATTTTTGTTATGAATATTACATTTTAACAATTGTGTAGTATTCTGGTAAAGTAAATTGCTTTGTTTTACTGTACAGCGCTGTATAATTTAACCGTTAATTTTCTTTTCTGTTTTGAATTGCCGGGACTTTCTGTAATAAATGTTATGCTCCAATTTTTCTTATCGGGAAATTTATAAAGTTATATAAAGTACAGTGTAAATTTCAATTTTGTTGAACTCCACGCAGAAGATAAAAAAATAATAGCGTGGTCACTTACAAACTTGTAGAGCGCCAAAAGTCTGGGTCTAATAGGAATTGTCCGATAAGAAAATTTAGAGCACAATATCCATTGCAGAAAATCCCTGCAGTTCAAAACAAAAAAGAAAATTAACGTTCAAATTATACACTGCAGTAACAAAATTTACTTTATCATCAGAAACAATGCACAATTTTTAAAATGTAATATTCATAACAAAAATGTAATTTGTATAATTTTAATTATATTCAATTATAAATTATGTTATTACATTATATTATATATTATGTCATTCATACTGTACATTTTTCCTACAAAAGATTTCCGAAGAAATCGATGTGCCCTCTGCTATTTGATCGAGTCAGAGCCACGAGCACAGTGCGGCACAACGCGGTGCAACCTCATGTCATTAAAATTATATAAAAAATAGAATCTGTCATTTCTTCATAAAATAAAAAAATATGTACATACTATCAGAATAAAATAAAGAATAAAAAATAGCATTATTTTAAAAAATTTTTAAATGTATTTTTTAATAAAAAAATTAATTATACATTTTAATTGCTTATAACAATTGGAATTTGTAATTTATTGTAACTTGACACTATTTCTTTTCGAAAAGATAGTCTTCTTAGCTTTAAATCCTTAGCTTAATTTTTTAAAGGTCTCTCTACGACAAATATAACCAGTGATATTAATTTTTGAAGTTGACTTCTTCATTTTTCACGAAAATTGTATTGCTTATAACTTGCAAAAAAATATTTCGGACAAATAAAAATTATGTATCTGCTTATTTTATGTATATTTCATGTAAATGAAGTTTTAAAATCAATTTAAAAAATACGAGGTCATTTCTCGTTTGATTTGACGTGGAATATTGCCCATATGCAGTATAATAAATTAATATAATATATATAAACAATGTATTTTTTTAAGGATATAGTAAGATAAGTGGGGATCTATAGCGGCCCCCAAACAAAACTAATTTGGATTAGGGACAACTTGAAGGTTCAATAATTGATAACATTATCTGTGGAGAATTCCATATTTAACCCCTGTGAAGTTAGCCCCCCATTATTTAAAAAATTAATTTTTTTCAAGAGTTCTGTAAAGATTTTTAATAGTTCTAGAGTTCCTGATAGTTTTAAGAAATAGTTCTGGCCATTAAAGGCATGAAAATGCGTTTTAAAGTATAGGGGGGCTAACTTCACGCAGCCCCCCATTTTTGAAAAACGTCATTTTTTATTAGTTCTGGGTAGATTTTATAGTTCTAGAGTTCCTGATACATTTCAGAAATAGTTCCGCTCGAAAAAGTATAAAAAACCGAAGTTGAAATTTTCTCCATCATCGTTTAAATATCTGGTATCTTGCAAACCGTTGGTCCGATCGCTTTGTGTCATAAGACTTTTCGTCAGAACTTGTCAAGAACTATCCAGAACTCTAGTCAGAACTGCTCGGAACTCTGAAAAAATTTTCAACCTTGGGACTTAGAAAATTTTTACTATCATCGTTTAAATATCTGGTATCTTGCAAACCGTTGGTCCGATCGCTTTGTGTCATAAGACTTTTCGTCACAACTCGTCGGGAACTACCCAGAACTCTCGTCAGAACTGCTCGGAACTCTGAAAAAGTTTTCAATCTTTGTTAAAAAATCTGGTATCTGGCAAACCGTTGGTCCGATCGTTTTGCGTCATAAGACTTTTCGTCAGAACTCGTCGAGAACTACCCAGAATTCTAGTCAGAACTGCTCGGAACTCTGAAAAAATTTTCGATCTTGGGACTTGGAAAAATTTTCGCTATTATCGTTTAAATATCTGGTATCTTGCAAACCATTGGTCCAATCGCTTTGCGTTATAAGACTTTTCGTTAGAACTCGTCGAGAACTATCCAGAACTCTAGTCAGAACGGCTCTAGGAAGGAATCCCCCGGGAAAAATGTCCCCCGGAAAAAATCTCCCCGAAAAAATCCCCCTGGAAAAAATCTCCCCATCCAAAAATCTCCCCGGAAAAATCCCCCCCGGAAAAAATCTCATCCAAAAATCTTTTGAAAAATTCACCAGCCAGAATATTTTCTCCAGTGATGTCTACTGTATTTGAAATTGTGTGTGTCATTATTTGTATATGTTATTATTCGGAGCCGCTAACTGATTGCTCTGTCTTGTGTTTACAAGTGCTATTCGTCGCCAATAATATCATTTCGAACCATTAAAGTGCGAATACGTGGTATTGACAGCAATTGTAATCAGTCTGTTTCAAGTGCTGGTTGTGATTATTTCGTGCACTATGCCGCTTAAATTTTTGAAGAGTAATAAAGGCAAGAAAATGTTAACAGTTGATGGTCACTTATACTATAAGCATGGAGAGGGATCAAATGGCAAAGTGATTTGGCGGTGTGCTCAATATAAAAATAGATGTTAAAATTTTTGCAGAATTTGCTGCCAATCTGTCGTTTATTTATGATGACTTTATTTATTTATTTGTACTTTGTTTCTTTTGCTACACTATTGTGAATTTTTTCTCTGGTAGGAGGCTGCAATATTTTAAGCATTTAAATAGAATTACTGTATTTTCAAGAATCAAATATATACATTGATTGATACAATATATGTATACATCTCCACTTCCAAAAAAACTAACCTAACCCAACCCGATTGTTGTGTGGGTAAAAAAGTGCGTGCGTGGATGCAGTAGGTTCCGCCCCCCTGCGGGGGGCTCCACTTCCAAAAAAACTAACCTAACCCAACTCAATTGTGTGAATTTTTGGATGGGGAGATTTTTTCCGGGGGGGATTTTTCCGGGAAAATTTTTTTCGGGGAAATTTTTGGACGGGGAAATTTTTTCCGGGAGCTCATTTCCGGGGAAATTTTTTCCGGGGACCAAAATGACGGTCACCGTCAAAACTGCTCGGAACTCTGAAAAAATTTTCGACCTCGGGACTTAAAAAATTTTTGCTATCATCGTTTAAATATCTGGTATCTTGCAAACCGTTGGTCCAATCGCTTTGCGTTATAAGACTTTTCGTTAGAACTCGTCGAGAACTATCCAGAACTCTAGTCAGAACTGCTCGAAACTGAAAAAATTTTCGACCTCGGGACTTAAAAAAATTTTCGCTATATTTAAACGATTATAGCAAAAATTTTCCAAGTCCCGAGGTCGAAAACTTTTTCAGAGTTCCGAGCAGTTCTGACGAGAGTTCTGGGTAGTTCCCGACGAGTTGTGACGAAAAGTCTTATGACACAAAGCGATCGGACCAACGGTTTGCAAGATACCAGATATTTAAACGATGATAGCAAAAATTTTCTAAGTCCCGAGGTTGAAAATTTTTTCAGAGTTCCGAGCAGTTCTGACTAGAGTTCTGGGTAGTTCTCGACGAGTTCTGACGAAAAGTCTTATGACACAAAGCGATCGGACCAACGGTTTGCAAGATACCAGATATTTAAACGATGATGGAGAAAATTTCAACTTCGGTTTTTTTTACTTTTTCGAGCGGAACTATTTCTGAAATGTATCAGGAACTCTAGAACTATATAAAATCTACCCAGAACTCTAATAAAAAATGACGTTTTTCGAAAATGGGGGGCTGCGTGAAGTTAGCCCCCTATACTTTAAAACGCATTTTCATGCCTTTAATGGCCAGAACTATTTCTTAAAACTATCAGGAACTCTAGAACTATTAAAAATCTTTACAGAACTCTTAAAAAAATTAATTTTTTAAATAATGGGGGGCTAACTTCACAGGGGTCCATATTTAGCTCTTTCTTGCCTCATTGCTGGAATATCATTAAAAAACGTGTTTTTCACATTTTATTTTTTTCTCTGCCCCTATTATAGATATCAAGTATCATAAATCATTTTAAGACATTATGAAACACGTTTTTCTTCAGAATTTTCCACGCCAAAACTCGACTTGCAGAATCGTTTAAAATATTCAAGAAATTTTTTGCACACTCCTTAAGGGGATCCTGGAGCGACGGCCGAACTCCGACGATGTCGCTGTTTTACCGACAAAATTCTATATCTGTCCTTGTATAGACAATGATAATAGACAAGGATAGACAAGGTTATAGGTTAGGTAAGTTAGGTTCATGTGAATAAAATGTTTGACAGGATGGATCTTTTTTATTAGAGACTTGTTCGTATTTTTATCGCTACCACAATGTTCATTATTCCTGTCCGAGTCCAGCTATGCTCTCGATTTATGCCGCTCACCTCGTAAAACTTTTATACGAGTGAATGTTTGTGAGTGAGCGTCTGTGTGTTGACAGCTCAATTAATATGATTATGTAATTTTACGCCTTTTTCGGTCTTTAATTGAGCATAGCTGGATTTGTTTTCGTGCGTACTTTATACCTGTCAAAGGATTTTTTAATCCGTAAAGCCAATTCGAAGATCCATCCTGTCAAAGAAAATGAACTGTAATGTCGGTATCCAGCATCCCCTTAAGAGAAGAACACTTAGAAAAAATTTAGAAAATGTATATATGTTACATAAAAGACTATCTTCCCAATTTTTTTTCAGATTTTTTTCAAACGGCATTATATTTAAAACAAATTACAAACTAATTATTTCTTTTTTATTCGTCTCCTGGACCCCCATTCGGGAGACCTCGCCCCCTGCTCCCGCCGGGGGGCTTCGCCCCCCTGGACCCCCCATTGGGAGTTTCGCTTACACATACTACATGCTAAGTTGTAAAGCGAGGTCTAGGCGAAGCTCCCAATGGACGGTCCAGGGGGGCAAAGCCCCCCGGCGGGAGTAGGGGTCGGAGCCCCCCGAAAGGGGGTCCAGGGGACGAAGCCCCCGGCCAGGGGGGTTCGGGGGGACGGAGCCCCCCCGACTTTGATATAACACTTTTCTACTGCAAAAGCAACATTTATTACAAAAACAAGACTTAATCTGGTACAAAAAACTGTCGTGAAACAGGCGTTGGCATCAGAGAGGGTAGTTGTGGAGAGAGGGGCAACACCCTACCTTGCGTAGGGGTCTTGCTAATCTTTTCTGTATCTATTTTTAGTATATTGTAGACTCATCTATTTAGTAAGGCGAAGATTTAATACATATTATATAAATCCTACACGTCAAGTGAATAGAACGTCCTACCTTGCGTACGGGGCCTCGCTAATCTTTTCAGTATTAATATTTTTAGTATATGGTAGATTCATCTGTTTAGTAAGGCGAAGATTTAATATATACTTATATTCATTTATCATTAAATTTCAAGTGATACATTATAAGTATACATACGTTTCAAATTCGCGTACTTTGCATGCGCGTACGGCCACTGAGCATGCGCATGTGACCACAGAGCATGCGCATATGCCTCCGCGGGGCATGTTCATGTCGCTACCAGTCGCCAGTCGCTACATCTCGTCGATATGACAGGAATCATAACCTGAGAGTCGTCAACTTTAACGCTAAGGCAGGGCTGAAGGCGTCTACGCTCCTGAGTCCTGACCCAATAGGAGCATCCAAAAAAAAAACTTTAACGCTAAATATCTCGCTTCGCGGGGCAGAGCGACGCTTTTTTCTGCCAGATTCGGTCGTTTTTGGCAAAAACGCGTCGATTAAGCCTAAGTTTATCGAAATCGGAGGTTAGGGGTGTAAAGTGAATAATTACCGTCTGGCCAAATATATCGAGGTGTCCAGATATTCATACTTACGTCCATGCCAAGCCATGACCCCAGAGTCCAGACCCGCTGGATCCGCATGCGGCATGACCGCTCATTGAGCTCATTCTTCTCTCTAGTGCATATCTGCGTATCATGCGCGAGTCGGGCTGGTCGGGCAGCATCGAAAATCATCTGATACGCGACGACGCTGCTTGAAAGTCTTGAAACACGACGGTCATCGTGGCTGATCGTGGCTTGAAATGTTCATTTATCGCCGACATGAGCTGTCAATGTCGTGAGGTTATGATTACGATAAAGGACGCTTGCTGCCGAAGCGGCTCCAACTCCGCTAGGATGACTGTAAACAAGATTCTGTACTTAGGTTCGGCGTTGTTACTGATGAATCTTTGCGTAACCGCTAACGACGGTGTCGTCGATGCCGTCAAGTGCCAGTTCGGCAAGCCGATACGTAAACAGGTGTCACCGGAACCCCTGAACGGTGTGTGCCTAAGAGATATTGTGTCGCATTTTTCGAAGACGCTGCAATCCGTCGTCGACGAAGAGCTCGGCGTTTCCTCGTTCCAGGAGATGATTAATAAGATGGAATTCGTGGATGTCTCCAGCAATTTGGATGCAAAACTGAGTGCCTTAGTTGACAAATTTGACAATAAACTAACGTCGCACATTGACCTCTTTAAGCAAGTCTACAAAGTCATATATAGCTTACTGGTACGCAATCCGCTCCCTGCCATTTATTCTAGTCAAATAATCGATTACGATATGATGGAGATGAACAGAGTTTCAGATATATGTACCGATATCATAAAAGGTATCTATTATTAAAACAAGGTAATTTTTGTGCTTTATCCAGATAATGTGATATATTATTGAGTTTTATTGCAGAACTTACAACGCAGCTAAGAGGTCAAGAGTGGAAGAACATGCATATACTGCCAATAAACGAACCAGATACAATGTGTGGACCACCTACATTGGCTCACAATGTCGGACCTCTTTTATTATCCCAGTACTGTTCTGAAAAAAATGTCATTCTACTTTTGGAACATGGCGCATTCATGTCTGAATCAGAGTTAGCTTTGGTTCAAATAACAGCCAAAACTATTATAGATATGCTTTCTGAAATGGATAATATTGCTATTGTGGGCCTTGCCAATACTGCTTTCCTGCTTTGTAAAGATAACTTGTTAAAGGCGACAGATATTAATAAGTTTCAATTAACCCGTTATATTGATGGTTTAACTAGAACAGGTAATTAGAAATGAATAGATCTTTTTTTAGATTTTTTTACTCAGTATCGCAATTTGTTATTTAATTTTATTTTATTTTATTATTTTTAATCTATCTACTTTATAAATTTTATTCTTATTGTTTCTGTTAGTGAAACAATATTTTCCATTCAAGATTTTTTATATCATGCGAGATGACAATCGGAAACCTAATCGAGATTTTTTATTTAACAAGTGATTGTTCTAACACTAACCTATCCAGTACTTTATAACATTATGTGTAAATATGCATGTATATATTGTTTAGAAAATTATATGCTGACTTCACAGCCTTAATTTTCTTTCAGATTCGAATGAGGTGGCAAAGATTGATTTTAGAAAATTAACACAAAACCTAAAGGGTGAAGTGCTTATTATGCATTTGACTAATAAATTACAAAATATATCAAACGTACAACGAATTTTTGAAATAATTTCGGAAAAGTTTAAGGCTTATCTTAAAACTATTATTGTTACAGGTAAGCTAATTTTATTTTTTTTTTTTTTTAATTATGTGGAAAATATTCTTATATTATAATTTATTTTTAGACCAGCAACCGTCCATTGTTATTAAAAAATTAAGCATGAAAAATGACAGTATCATAATTTTTCCAATGCAAAATATTTTTGGATATGAGATAGCAAAACTATTTTCTTGTTTGCAATGCCCTGAACACCATAAGAAAGATTTTTATGTCTCAGACCCGTATATTGAGCCATATAGCAAAACAATGACAATATCTATCGGGCAAGTCACAGAAACTGCATTACTAACCTTAGATATAAAATTGCGTGATTTCCTTGACGACATAACATATTTTAATGTTGGTCCAAACGTACATGCTATATTCTTTGATAGTAAAGGAGTAGTTTGGATGCATAAAAATTTTCCCAGGATTGAGTCAATAGTTGAGCAACCGCTTAAGGTACACTTGCAAGACATTGAAAATATAGATAGTGAAACAGTATTGAAAATGATAAATGAGAGTCAAGGAATCATGGATGTAAAGACAAAGTTGGGCGAGCAGGTAAGATAATATATCCATAAACATTTGAAAGGATGTAATAAAATACGTAATATTTCTAACAATATTAAAGAGTAATACGACCGTTATGATATACAATCAAATTAAATTAATAAACGCCATTTACGGTCTAGCTTGGATCTTAGTAGCTCGAAACTACTTCTTGTGTGATACACATATTAATTATTTCCACATAAAAATTGGAAAAATTAATATGTGTATCACAAGAAATAGGTTCAAGCTACTAAAATCCAAGCTTTAAAATTTGATTACGTAATATTTCTCTTTAATGTATACGATATAGAAGCGGTATAGATGGAAACACTTAATTTATGATGACTTGATAATATGCCTGGTATCGACGACTGAGGAGGGAATATCGCCTGTTGCGAGAATTGTGCCTCCTCTGCCGGCGAATATATTACATCATCGCCTCGATCTTATGCTTCAAACTGTCGTTGACAAAGACACACTTTGCATTTACAGAAACAAGATTGTAACTTTATGTAAGAAAATAAAATCTATCTAGTAACTATTGTTTATAAAATTTGTAAATGTCAAAGTATTTTTCTTTTTTCTAGCAACGGGTGTAATTTATCTATCACCATGGTGCTTTCAGTCTCCAATGGAACAATTGAAATTACTGGAAACAGGTTCAGCCGTGAATGTACAAAGTTACATGGCATACATAAAAGATGTAACGGGTCTTTTAGCTAATCCCGGTCTACATCCGTCTGTAAAACCAGACGTAGCGACACTGGCACAAGTTTTAGAACATTTCAAAAAGCAGCATGTTGAGAGTTCGTTAAATAAATTTATAATAAGAAGGTGATTTTATATATATAATTTTACACATAATTCTTTTTATATTATATCAATGGTTTATAGGATATCTTTACATTTTATTTTATTTTGTCATTCTAGATATATTACCAGTACGGTCAGTGGAGTATTGGAAATATTTCCAGGGATGATATTAGATTCTGGTTTTGATCCCAAAAGGCGAATGTGGTACGGGAAAGCACTGGAACAACATGATAAGATAATCTTAACTCCACCTTACTTAGATGCAGGTGGATCAGGCTTTGTAGTCACTCTAAGTCAAACTGTAAAATATTCTATGGGGGTTAATGGAAGCAAAAATTATGCGATTGCTATCTTGTCTATGGATGTTACAATGAGTTACATCATGAGATTGTTGCTAGAGATGTTTCCGTTCTGTTATGACGCAACTGTAAAGTGTTTCCTGATGGATGATAAAGGTTATTTGGTATCACATCCAAAGCTGTTGGAAGCGACAGACAAGATCGAGCAACAACATTTAACGCACAAGGAGCTCTTAGTAGCTAACGATATATTGAATCACGGGTTGTTCGTGAAAAAAAAATCATGTGCTAACCACTTAGATGGCACTGTGCAAAGGTACTATCAGTTTAACACGTCGCTCGACGAGGTGCTCACTAATATAGCACACGGCGAGCATTGTGTTAGATATCAGGTAGCTGCTGTACCAGGTACCAATGTATTCCTTGGTGTTGTCAATATGACAACTCAGTGTAATTTGCTCAGAGCTTTTTGTCCGTGCAGCACAGTAAGTTCACAATTTATTGCACTTTTTTTATTCTAACATATTTCTAAGTTTACTACGATACATTGTATCTGCTTATTAAATATTACAGATGGATCATTCGTGCTTGAATTGCAAAAGTATGGAACAAACTGGTTGTGAGTGTCCTTGCGAATGCTCTTTGTATTCTTCTGGCTGTACACAAGAAAATATCGACAATCTGGATTCTTGTCCGCCTATGTATGAGCAAGGATCGAGTTTACAAACTCCGTGGATAGAGCCGATGAATTTAAAATCATGCCCATCTATCAATTGCAAATCATATACGACGGAGAGAGACTGTTTGGGTGTTGCGGATTGTCAGTGGTGTCACGTTGACACTGATGGAGAGACACCTTTGCAACAACCGTTTTGCTCTGATATGTCCGTATGTTTTAAAGGAATTTTTGGGTCTTTGATACCTTACAGCGACGGTACTTACAGTAAGTTCTTTTTTTCACATTTTTATTCATTTCCATTAACCATTAAATAACAAAATTATGCCTTTCCAGATTCGCAATCGACAGACGAGATCACAGTACGAGAGTGGCCATCAGTTGGACCGGTAGCTGGTGGAATTCTTGCACTGTTCTTGATTTTAGGCATTATTCTGTTCTGCTACAGACTTCGATCGGTGCACTCGAATCTGGAGCATCAGTGTTTGCATCTTCAAGCCTCGCCTGATACATTGCGTATGACGCATATCGAGGGCGATCCGGAACCGGCAGAATTGGATCAGGTCAAAAATAATTTGGATTGCCTCGTGAGAGACAGTGTTGCACCTATATCACCGTACAGAGTTTCTACCAATTATAGAAGACCACCTGGTGGGGACAGTGATCATGGGTACAGCACAATGACGCCTCACGATGATTCCGAACAGCAGACATTCGCCTCCGAACCTCTGCTAACCATCGACAATAACGTCGAATCGGATTTAACTAAACAATCCGGCATCGGAATGCCTTCCCCTACGACATATTTGGGATCGCCACATCATGTTTTGGCGCCTGTGACTGTCCATCGCGATATGGAAACGAATTACTGTTGACTAATGAAACCTGAATTCACTGCCATTTATTTAAAAGAATACGACAAACGTAATTTCCTCGAAGTATTGTTGTAAGAAATCATCAGTTGCATTTTTTTCGCAAATATCTCAGGACATAAGAATTAAATGGTAAGTATCATCTAATACGTATAGTGACTTATTTTATTTACGATTTTTGATGCGGAAGACGTAGTATTACTTTACTATGAGACTGTTCATATTATTTTTATTATTCTCGAGAGACGAAAAGCATGAATCTTTGATTATGCTTGAAAACATAATTTTTATAAACTGTATATGAATACTAAGGCTTTCCACACAAGTGCTAAGAACGTTTGATAAAATACTGAACGTTTGATGAAGTTTTCTGAAAAATTTATGAAATAATTCAGATGGCTGCTATATTGAGCGAGAAACTTGAATTATGTTTTTATGAATAAATAAAACAATAGCGAATTTATATAATTGTGATTATATAGATCGAGCAATCTAGAAATGTAAAAGCTATACTATTTTAGACAAGTAATATAGCTTGCTAAGCAATATATCTTTATGTATGTATGTATAACAAAATGAGTAAGACATTAATAGTACATTTGGATATATATACGTTACACCCTATATACTTACGAATGTGTGTAGCACTATATATATTGTATATAGATGCTACACATTCGTAATTACTTATATAGAATGTAACAGTAAGTGAGACACACTTGAGAAAAGAGAATTCAGTACTTTAAAGCAATTGACATATTATGTTACACCTTGTATATAAATTAGGAGATTTAAATTTTATAGTTGTTATTATTAAGTATAGAAAATTAATGATAATATGAAATATTTATGCTACTAATGACAACTTCCACTTTAGACAAGTAAATTTTAGCTTACTGTGTGAAATATACTGCCATCACATGTTCCGTGATTGAATCATATGGTTGATTTTACTAATGGTTAATAACATAAGAGAGAGAAAGACGCAAAGATAATAAATTTATTTTGTTTTTAAATTTTTTTAAATGGTATATAAGACTGCCGGCGGTTTATTATTATTCCATGACTCTTATTTTTAGAAACGTCAATCCTTTTTCTTCTTTTTCTAGATTTATACAGCGTACTTATTATCATGATTTATATAAATAACTGCCAAAACGATATAAATTGTGCAAAATAATTTTAGAAAACTGTACATATATAGAATCTATAGTGTACTATTTTAATAGCTACTTTCTATTGTATTTCTATTCTTATGTGAGTATATTTAAGTACTTCTCTTAAAGCGGCACTGTAATTTTATCAATGCAAAAAATCATCGCGATGAAAATAATGAAACAAGAAAAGTAAGAGGAATCTGGAATATGTCAACGAAAAAGCATGTAAATTCCAGTCGTTCTTATCGATACGAGGCTATTTACATAAAACAAATGTAATTTTAACGTTTAAATGAGTATTTTTATATAGAAACATTATTAAAAGTAAATACGCAGTCGCGATGAAAACAAAAGTTACATTATTACTGTAATTATAGTACAAGCTTTTTTATGAAAGTATTATTTAAAGTTTTACAATTAACGTATTTTATTGACACAATACAATACACTTTTGTTTACGCGTAACTCGCGCGATACGTACACTTTAACAAAGTAACATGATCGTAATAGATTTTTCATTTCCTACAGTTTTCAGTTAAAAAGATAGCGACAAAATGTAGAAAATATTAGGATGTAATTTGTACCAAGCGTACACAACTGGCTTATCCATCAGTCAGCAAGTCGGACATTTCAGCAACTGATTGTGAGTTAAATTAGTACTCTAACACACTTGTTGCTACGTGTATCATCGATGGTATATAATGCTTCTATGAGAAGAGAAAATGTGCCCAAGGGCGTTATTTAGTCAGCAAGTTGTGCAGGCCTGATTTATGCCAACAATGGCGTTGACAAACTTACGTGAGATATGTGATGTCATATATGCGTACCCCATTTTGACTGGTACTTACAAAGAAAGCTAACGTCCGTTGATGTATTGTTATCGCTGAGAATGCAGTGTAAAATACCGTTTTATAGTAATCTTTTTTTTTACGATGTACTGCGTACAAAATTTGTGCCGAACGAGATTTTATACATTTGTATCAGTATTTTTTACTATTAAATCTGCATTTTACTATAAAATAAGAAATACATTATTGCCTTGTATCCCTTTCTGCGCAACGTAATAAAAACACTGTGAAATGCGTTTTGATTCTACAAAAAGGGAAATATGATGTGGAGGATGTTGCGTCTTTCGCACACGCAAAATGAATATAATGAGAGATATTTTTATTATATTATTCTTCCTTATAATTGATGATCGACAAGAATATTAAAATGACTAAGGTATAAAGTCCGGATTCTTTCTTAAGATTACAAAACCTTCCATGATCGGTGTCAATGGTACGTACTCCTCGGTAGCAAGTTCCGCTCTCTCACCATATGCCAGCAACACCGGGGTGGTATGCGTTTGGAAGCCCGTGATGGTCTTCGGTTTGCCCGCTTGGCCGACGACATCGACGGCAAGTCCAACTCTTACCGGCACGGCCAGTGGATTCAGATCCTCATCGAATGTCACCAGCATCCTGGGTTGCATTGCAGCAGCCAGCGTGTACAAGAGGTAATGTGAACGCCCGAGAATAACTGAAATATTATAACGTATATTAACGTTAATAGAAACAAGTAGTACTTACAGTAGTACTTATATTTTTTATATAGTGGATAAAAATTTAGTGACGTAAAGAATCATACGATTAATCAACCGTAGAGATATGATAAAATAGAATCAAAATTCTCCTTTGTCATAGGATAGTTATCTCTAGAGAAAATCTCTGCAAATTGATTATCAAAATAACTTGTTATAATCGTAATAAGAATAAGACTCTTCGTAACAAGAATAGCTGATCTGCTTGCAAGTACTGAAATACAAATAGCGAGGAACATATCTTTGCATCTATTATATCGAGAATATATACTCACTGTTTTTTACGTCCAAGAAACCGATCAGCGTCGACAGAAGACCGGCAAGAGCAACGGGACTGAGCAGCTGTCTGTCGCTGTGATAAGGTGATAGGGTGAGCGTGCCCTTGCCTAGATGCGTCAAGCCTTGTGCGATACGCACCATGAACAGGTTGTTGGGATCCTTCGCGTGAAACTGAGCCAGCTGCCTCAACATAGCGGCCAATCGCGCGTTATTCGTACCGGCACCAACCAGACCCATGGCGAATATCGCGTTGTGCGCTACCTCAGGATCGCTATCGTGCGAGAATTTGGACAGCGTATCCAAGATGTTCAGCTTCGGATTCGATACCGATATGAGACCCAGAGCGAGTGGCACCGAACGACGAATCACGGGCTCGCAATAACGCAGTAGATGGCCAAAGGTCCTGTAAGCCATCTCGGCGCCGATCTCCTCTCCCATGGCGATCAAGGCAATGCCGAGAACGGCGATAGCCTGCCTCGAGCTTAGATCCTTCTCCTTTTCCTCCTTCTTCTCCTCTTTCTTATCTTTGTCTTTACGCTCGCTTTTTTCCTCCTTTTCGTTGCTCGACTCATAGTGCTCCGAGCAGATGTGCAGCAAGTGTTGGATCTTGAGGACATTCCCTGTACCGGCATATGCACACACCTCTACCAGCGTTGTCGACATCGACCTAAATGGCTCGTGAACGATCTCTAAAGCCGCTATGATCGCTTCTGCCGCTTCCTGCTTACCCAAGAAGCACAGCCCCAAACCGAGCGCCAAAAACCGCGCGTACGTATCTTTAAGATCGGATTCGGACTTATCCATCAACGTGTGCATAATCGCCGTGGTGACGTAAGCGTTGCAGGAACCGGCGGCAACCATTCCTAGTGCTAAACCAGTCATACCCAACACCTCCCAGCTCGACTTGGTGTCACTAAGGACCGGCGTTAGCAAGCCCAGCACGCCTTCTCTGTTAGAGCCGGCATACGCAATACCGAGGCCGACAATGGCGCCGATACGCATAGTGTTGCTGCTGTGCAACACGTAATCGGAGAGTAGAGCCAAAGCAGGATCGCATTCATTTCTCACGCCGCAATTGACGATGCCGCAGGCCAACAAGGCGCCGGACTTGATATAGTCCTCCGACGAGTAAAGATATTTATCAATCGGCGTCAGGCCACCGTCAACATCCCATAGTAGGATCAGACCTAGGGATGCCGTCGCACTCAACATGCCGTGCTCCTTGTTTTTGTACAGCCACTTGTTACCATCTTCAATCAGCAACTTGTCGTGGCCAAACGCGGCGTTTACAAAACCGTTGACGAAGCTTGCCGCGAGATTTTGCCGCGCTGAATCAACCTGGCCGCCACCGAATGGCGGTCGCGAGTTTTCCAGATGAGATTTGTAGACATCCTCAGGTGTCTTTGGCTCCATTATGTCCAATTCACGTGCCAAGTTCAAGAAGTGATTGTTCAAATGAGAGTTTGACATTATCTCGAACAGATCATCGTCCTCTATTGTAGCTTCGTGTAGCTCTAAGAAGATTTGCTGGCGACCCAGCATGAAGGCCAGTTGCTTTTGCACAGAACTAAAAAACAAACATACATAAAGGTTCTGTTTAGAAAATATAATTTATCTGATCACTTAAAAATGTTCTTATTGTTAGTAAAAAAATTAAGTTATTAAATTTATGAATAAAAATTTCCAAAGATTATACTTACAGATCTCGACAGTTCGTGAAAATTGATTCGATGAGTGGTAAATCGTTCAGTTGCATCGCTAGCCTGATCGCTTGCGGATATTGCCCGAATTTCCGATATAATTTGCAAGCGACATGAAGAAGGGTGCTGTTCTCTGGGTCGGCTACATACGATACGCAACTCGTAAGATAGAGACATACTCGCTGATACGCACTTTCATCGACGTACTGTTCCAACAAGTCCAACCTCTCGATTTCCATTAGGAGGTCGCATGCTTCTGTTTCTGCATTATGTGCCATGTTGTAGGGTACAATCTCGTGCACCAGAGCGATCAATTTCTTATTCGTAGCTTCAACATTCTCGCCTGTGACCTCGTCCCACTCTCCTGCCAGTTCACCCGACAAATGTCTAACATATTCATGTCCCCATTCACCGATTGCCAGTGCAGAACCCGTGAGCCTATATTTTAAGCACTCTCGGCCCTCGCCCATAGTCATTGCCAGAACCGAAATAATGTCCGAGCATAATTCCTTACATTTGACATTGGTCATCTTTTCATGTATATTTTTCATAGTATCATAGTGAGGTCGCATAAATTTCAATGGCTTTGGAACACTCGTCATTGATGTCGTTGATGCACGAATATGTGAACGCAAGGATTCCAAGGCAGGATAATGTAGTTTAGCATTGGCATCCTGTAGGCGCTCCACAAGCAAAGTTAATTCCTCCTGTAGAAGCTTATCTTCTTCTGACTGAAAGGCAAAACCCATTTTTTATTTTATTATTTTCATATTTTATATACACATACAGGATGTATCGAAAGATAAGATCAACCAACAAGGAGGTAAAAAAAGAGCTTAAGTAGAATAAAAAATGTATATAAACTCTTATTATATTTGCTATGGTTTAGTAAATATAGCACCTCATACGCATAATGTTAGGTTTTATATTTGCAAAATAAGCATATCTCCAAAAGGATTGTAAGAACAGCGAATCATTTAATGATTTTTTACAACTCATTTAGAGGTCATTTACTTAAATTTAATATAAATTACAAAAACATTGAATCAACGGTTTTATTTACATACTGACGCAGAAATTGCAAATGCAGATTTAAGCAAATTAAATTAAAATCCGTCTTCGATGACAATACAACAGTATGTACCAATATCTGACACAGGTTACTTTCTCACCAGTTCATTTTTATCATCTTCTTTGCCATTCTTCATCTCTTTGATCGGTTTTGTTTCCGTTTTGGTACTCTCCGGCATTTTATCGCTTATTTTCAACGGATTTACGAAACAAACACACGATTCCCTTTTTCAATTGTGACCACAGTTTGAGATTTGAGGTTAAGATGAGCACTCAAGAGGTTTTGCGAGTCACCATCATGGATACACTATATAGAGCGGCGACCATGGTGGAAGTATACAAGGTGAAGCATTGCGCATAATTGCGTATAATGGCGGTATTATTGGCAGAGAGAACCAAGGCCGGTATTCATAGTCGGATCTTATATTTAAGATCGTCTTAAGTCTTGTCAAAGGCAGTCTTAAGACTCCATCCAACCAATGAAATGACCGCATTAGCATCTTAAGACATTACTTAAGACGATCTTGAAATAAGATCCGACTATGAATACCGGCCCAAGAGAAGAACCAATCAGAACTGCCCCACGTATGTGGGCCACAGTGGAATTTTATGGTTATGGCGTGTTCGATTGGTGACGAACCTGGCTCGGGTTAGCTCATGGACATAGAATACATATACATATTAGGTATGTATTCTATTGGCGTTTTCGATTTGCGACTCAAACCGACTCGGGTCGCATCATGTATACAGGACTCTAGCATCATTGACGTGGAATACATACATATCTGTGTATGTATTCCACGTCCATTGATGCGACCCGAGTCGGGTCGACCGACGTATAGTTGGCAAACAAATTAAAAATTATTGAAAATTATCTTATCCAATCGTTTGGAAATCATTTGGAGATATTTGGAAAAAACTTTTTAGAGTTTGGAAAACCATACAATAATCACAATTAATTAAAATCAATTAAGCGTATAATTAGCAGAAAGTGTCTAAAAAATATTTTTTTTAAATTCAATCGCTCCAGAATCATTTGGATAAAATGTCGATATAATTTTTATTATTTGGAAAACAACTATATTCTAATAAAAATTAATTAATAGTCAACATTTTGCTTTAATGTCTGCACTAAAGTCTGCACTATAGTGCAATAAAGTGCACATACTTTTCTATGTATGTTTTATTGGTAGACAGGCTAT
Organism: Leptothorax acervorum; assembly: GCA_035220615.1. Lineage (NCBI taxonomy): Eukaryota > Metazoa > Arthropoda > Insecta > Hymenoptera > Formicidae > Leptothorax > Leptothorax acervorum. The sequence goes on from JASTWQ010000078.1 coordinate 116,837, forward strand.
GACGGCTGCGTTTCGATATTGACTGTAAAGTACTGAAAATCTATAATGTTACATACGTCATAACTTTTTCAGTACTTACAGTGAATATCGAAACACAACCTTAGTCTACTAGACTCCGTCGGCTTGGAGTTGGTTTTGGAGTAATTTTTCCACGCAGTGTTACTCCATTTTGGAGTAAAATTAATTAGCACGAAGATCCAGCTATATGACCGATAACGACTTTACTTATTTAATTTGTTGTTTTCATGTATCGGTCGATATTCTATATTCTGTTTTAAAAATAATTATCTACACTATGGTACTGCTTCAAGGGCACAATGAGGAGACTGGTGTGAACAGCTACGTGTTAGCATTAAAGCCAAAAATTGACTTGCTAGGCCCTACATTATGTTGCACTGAACATAACAATTACGTAAGTATAGTTAACCTAACTTCAAAATCTTGTTGAAACTTTAAAATCTTTTTTTATTAATAATTGAAATAATTTTAATCAGTTATCTAATAATAAACTAAATTTTATTTACACCTAATTTACAGAGCATTCTTAAAGAAACTGCTACAATGTGGTTCTTTCAATGCAATAAATTGTCAATCAACAACATTTTCAACACCTTCCATATCTTCATTATCTAACAATACAACTTCTGGTTTTATTGACGCTGTACGTTATACTGGTGCCATAAGTTATCCAAACGCCGAGCCATGGCATACATGACACTTTGCTGAAATTGGCAGAGTTAAGGTAGTTGTATCACAAATATCCTTTATTGACGAATCTTCGTGAAAATTTAGGAATTTATAGAGAAATATCTAATCAAATTGCTGTTAAAATTTTAATTTGATAGACCACATTACATTTGAGATATTAATTACACAGGCCCACAAAAAAAAAGTTGTCTGCGCCATGGACTAGACCATGGTATTCCCATGTATTTTTGCCTGCTGAAACCGAATATGACCTCAGTTTTGCCCCTACACGTCAGGATTTTTTTTTACAGCCAAAAACACCTGTCGATTTAATGGATTTTCCAAGGCATTTTTGGCTGTAGAAAAAAATCCTGACGTGTAGGGGCAAAACTGAGGTCATATTCAGTTTCAGCAGGCAAAAATACATGGGAATACCATGGTCTAGTCTATGGCGTAGACACCTTTTTTTTTGTTGTGGGCCTGTGTAATTAATATCTCAAATATAATGTGGTCTATCAAATTAAAATTTTAACAGCAATTTGATTAGATATTTCTCTATAAACTCCTAAATTTTCACGAAGATTCGTCGGTAAAGGATATTTGTGATACAACACCTTAACTCTGCCAATTTCAGCAAAGTGTCATGTATGCCATGGCTCGGCGTTTGGATAACTTATGGGACCAGTATAACGTGCAGCGTCAATGAAACCAGAAATTGTATTGTTAGACAATAAAGATATGGAAGGTGTTGAAGATGTTGTTGATTGACAATTTGTTGCATTGAAAGAACCACATTGTAGCAGTTTCTTTAAAAATGCTCTGTAAATTAGGTGTAAATAAAATTTGGTTTATTATTAGATAACTGATTAAAATTAGTTCAATTATTGATAAAAAAAGATTTTAAAGTTTCAACAAGATTTTGAAGTTAGGTTAACTATACTTACGTAATTGTTATGTTCAGTGCAACATAATGTAGGGCCTAACAAGTCAATTTTTGGCTTTAATGCTAACACGTAGCTGTTCACACCAGTCTCCTCATTGTGCCCTTGAAGCAGTACCATAGTGTAGATAATTATTTTTAAAACAGAATATAGAATATCGACCGATACATGAAAACAACAAATTAAATAAGTAAAGCCGTCATCGGTCATAGCTGGATCTTCGTGCTAATTAATTTTACTCCAAAATGGATTGGAGTAACACTGGAGTAACCGACTCCAAGCCGACGTAGTCTAGTAGACTATAAAGTACTGAAAAAGTGATGACGTATGTAACATTATAGGTTTTCAGTACTTACAGTCAATATCGAAACACAGCCTATCTACCAATAAAACATACATAGAAAAGTATGTGCACTTTATTGTACTATAGTGCAGACTTTAGTGCAGACATTAAAACGAAATATTGACCTTTAATTAATTTTTATTAGAATAGAGTTGTTTTCCAAATAATAAAAATTATACCGACACTTTATCCAAATGATTCTGGAGCGATTGGATTAAAAAAAAAATTTTTTTAGACACTTTCTGCTAATTATACGCTTAATTGATTTTAATTAATTGCGATTATTGTATGGTTTTCCAAACTCTAAAAAGTTTTTTCCAAATATCTCCAAATGATTTCCGAACGATTGGATAAGATAATTTTCAATAATTTTTTATTTGTTTGCCAACTATACGTCGGTGTCGGGTCGAGTAGCAAATCGAAAACGCCATAAGTCCATGAGCTAACCCGAGCCAGGTTCGTCACCAATCGAACACGCCATTAGAGTCCTAGATAATCAGAGATGCGACATTGAGAGGCATAGCCTGATTGGCTGCCTAATCACGTGGTTTTAACGCCATTTTGCTTCCATATAATTGCATTTTATTAACAATCAGTATAATGCACATTTGTATAATGTTAATGGTAATTTATTGGTGAAAACAATAATAGAAAAATATCTACAGTGATTTTGTTTAGGAAACACTTAACTCTTTCCCCCTTTTTCTCCTTGCAACTTAACCTCACTCTGTCAATTTCTCTCACTTATAAGTACCAGAGAGAAGAATGGGAGCATTTTAGCTGTCACCTTATTTTGAAGCACCTTTATGTCCATAAAATGTGGACATTGAACCACGTAGCCAATATTTATGAATCCTGTAGGTAATGTCCACGATTTTGTGGTTCCCTTCCATGCTATGTCCATGATTTTGTGATATTGTTCATAATTTTGTGGTTCTTTTCCGTGTTATTTTCATAATTTTTTAGTTGTCTTCAATGAATATTCACGATTTTTTTATTTTTTTCCGAAAAAGCCCAAAAATTGTGAACATCACATGGAAGAGAACCACAAAATCGTGGACATTACCTACGGAATTCATAAATATTGGCTACGTAGTTCAATGTCCACATTTTATGGACATAGAGGCGCTTCAAAATAAGGTGACAGCACTGACAGCTAAAATGCGCGATCATGACATGACCGCTCTCATTTGCTCTCATTCTTCTCTCTGTCAATAGACTGAATATTCGTTAACGTTCGTCAATTTCCGTTACCGTTCGTCACAGGGAGTGTCTGGCGATGTAGCGTCGCGTTTGTGAGAGAGATTTGATGCTTTATTTAACGTAATTTTTTATTTTAATATTTCCGAAAGCTTCATCAAGATCCAGTGCATTTAAGTGCATACTACTCATTATCCGCGTTCACAGCAAACGCCTCAATCGAGTTATTGCATACCGAAACGTGTGGACGAAACAGCACTAATTAACAAGGTGGTCATCTACAATTCTACAGGGAGTGTCTCTTGAGAGCTATGTTTTGTCAGTTCTGTTGTATTTTCCGAAGTCGCATTCCATTGTTGTAATATCACAATTAATTACAATCAAGATATTAATAATAATACTATACTTAATATCTTGTGAAAATTCTAAGATGTCTGTTATATAATTACAAGATGTTCGGAATGATGTCACGTTTATTAATCATCACGGTGTTCTCGTTCATCCTCTCGCTTCCCGCGCTTGCACAAAACGTTCTATATGGAGAACAAGCCTATGTGCCCCTGCAGTGTCCCCAGCATTGGATGCGATTCCAAGAATCGTGTTATCGTTTTATTAAGAGCCCATTGAGACCGCGGGAAGATGCGCGCAGAAATTGCCAAGCGTTCCAAAGTGATCTGCTTGCTATTAATTCAATGGAGGAGCATGGGTTTGTGCTCTATCAATTATTGTGGCAGGATCCGCAACATCGCAGATGGTATACCGGAGTAAAGCACCAGAGCGGCCTGTGGATAAATGAGGCTGACAGTACGACATTGATAAACATGGATAACGCCTTTCTGCCAGAGCCTAATGATAATGTACTGGGAAGAGATTACTTAGCGTATTCCTACTCCAATAATCTCCAGCGTTGGGGACTGGAGAAAGTCACTGGCAGAGAAGAGCTGTTGTACATCTGTGAAGCACCTATCATCACTCTTCACAACTTGGTGGAAGATGATCGTACTTATCAATATGGGGTTGACATTGATAATCCCCTTCAAATACCAAGGGGACCATATTTCATAAAGCAGCCCTTAAGCAAGGTATTTGACGTGTCAAAAAGAAGAATAAGCAACGATGTCTCGCTGAGCTGTTTGGCAGGAGGCTATCCTACTCCTACTTACGAATGGTTCAAGGAGGATTATGAAAACGATCGACTTGTCGCAACAAAAATAGATCCTCTTTCAAATAGCAGATATACCGTGAGCGGTGGAACATTAATCATTTATGAGCCAGAACAAGTAAAGATCACTTTAGTTTCTTTCTCAAATATATTAGAAAATATTGGTTTAGAAACTTCTATTGAATTAGTATGTATGTTAATGTGTGTGGATATCAATAATTATATTTTTTATTTTTTACAGACAGAAGATCGTGGTTCGTATCATTGCAAAGCAACCAACAAATTTGGCACGATTATCTCTGAGAGCGTTGAACTGTCGTTTGGATACATCTTAGAGTTTAATTTAAAACGTTCCGAGGAACGCGGAGATAATCATTGGGGTAAAGCAGTTTACTGCGATCCCCCGCAGCATTTTCCAGGTGTTAAATATTATTGGGCGCGCGATTACTTCCCCAATTTCGTTGAAGAGGATAAACGTGTATTTGTCTCGAATGATGGAGCACTTTACTTCTCAGCGTTGGAAACGATCGATCGAGGAAACTATTCGTGCAATGTTCAAAGCATTGCATCTGATACTGGACGTAACGGGCCGTTCTTTCCGTTAAGGGTGGACATGCACTGTAATTACTTCGGATTGTCTTTTAAGCATTCGTTTAAGCAACAATTGACTAATAAATGTAATAACTTTCTAAATTTTTCAGCCTCCTTCCAACAGTTGAAATTTCCTAATAATTTTCCAAAAGCGTTCCCAGAAGCGCCAGTAGCCGGAGAAGAAGTTCGTCTGGAATGCATCGCATTTGGATAGTAAGTTTGTTCGCGATACTTCACTTTACATACCTTTACATATTACCTTACCTTTTACGTATGTGTGAAAATATATGGATCGCGTGACTACATTAAATAATCCCGCAGCCCTGTTCCCTCCTACAATTGGACGAGAAGGGGTTCCGTTTTGCCGCGTGGAGCATACACGACAAATTACAATCGGGTATTGATAATACCACATGTACGCGTGGAAGATCAAGGCGAATATGTTTGCCGAGTGCATAACGACAGATTATCCATTGAAAATTCTGTGCAATTGACGATACAAGCGGCGCCTAATTTCACCATTCCTTTAGTCGACAAGCACATGGATAACCGAGCTGATTTAACTTGGACCTGTGAAGCATTCGGCATACCAGACGTCACTTACAGTTGGTTTAGAAACGGAGAACTCTTGGACATGTATACTCTACCGCCTGAAGATAGGGATCGTTATACTGTACAAGATAATGTACTAAATATACGAAATTTGGATCCTGAAAGGGATCAGGCTATGTATCAATGCCGCGCAAGGAATCAATTGAAAATAACGTACTCATCGGCTCAACTTAGGGTCTTGTGTGAGTATTTATATCTCTTTCAAATCCAACTGCGCAGTGATGATGAAAATAATGGATCATTATTTTTGTCGCGCCATTGTGTAATTGTGTAAGGCATCATTATATAGTTCTTTGTGATATATTCCAGCGTTGAAACCTTCCTTCAAGAAACGGCCTATGGAATCCGAGACATATGCGGCAGAAGGAGGTAACGTCACAATTGTATGCAAACCCGAAGCTGCGCCCAGGCCGAAATTTGTTTGGAAGAAAGATGGAAACGTGATCGGATCGGGCGGTAGACGAAGAATTCTAGAAACCGGAAATCTTATTATCAGTCCGGTATCGCGAGACGACGAGGGAACATACGTGTGTACAGCGACAAATCAGTACGGCAGCGATGAAACTCGCGGACGACTGATTGTACTACGTAAGTCAATCATGTGACGCTTAAGGAAATCCTGAAGTCACGAAGATATTTATGCAAAGAGATATTAAACATAATAGATTAAATTATATATCGGTTATCACAGTATGTCTTTGATATTTATCGTTTATGCATACTGAAATTTGTCATATCATGAAAATTTGGGATTTCTATATAGATAACAACTGATTTTGACATAGCGGTTAATTATATTATTATATTGCAGGTGGACCACAATTTATTCAAAGACTGCCGCCAATGATAATTCTGAATTATAATTATAATCTGACATTGCGCTGTATGGCGCAAACAGACGAGATGTTGGACGTAGCGTATATTTGGACGCATAATGGTATGCGTATCCGTAATAAGGACTTGCAAAATAACCCACGATTACGTATCGGTGGCGAATATATAGATATTATAAATGCCACATTCGCTGAAGCCGGCGACTACGAATGCATCTTGAGAAGCGCTGTTGGCGAAATATCAAGCAAGCTTACTCTGATCGTGCAGGGACCACCTGGACCACCTGGTGGAGTGCAGGTTGTAAATATCGTCAAAACTTCAGCCACATTACGGTGGACCGACGGTGCCTTAAACGGCAAACTGATAACTATGTATACAATCAGCGCGCGAACGAATTGGAATCGCACATGGTTCCCTCTTGTAGAAAGTAAGTTTGGTCTTTGATAATCATGATTTCTTATAGAAATGATTTCGACAATTAGTACTTAATTATGATTTCAATATGCACGCGATTTCAAATTAAGTGTTCAAAAGCTTCTTCGCTGTATCTATTTTCTCTGTGTAGCTTTACCTCACGTAAACGCGTATATAATTGCTTTTAGATATTACGGCTGTCGAGATGGATAGATATAACGGCCGAAAAGAGGCATATCTAGAGAATGTTCTAAATCCGTATTCCACGTACGAGTTCCGCGTGCTTGCCTTTAATGAATTTGGTTACGGTCCGCCATCAACTCCCTCACCTCAATACAGCACTCCGTCCGACAAACCTATGAAAGCACCGTCGAATATTAGCGGTGGCGGAGGAAAAATCGGGGATCTTACAATTACATGGGATCCTCTCAGTCCATCCGATCAGAACGGCCCTGGACTATATTATAAGATATTCTGGCGTCGCAAAGGACATGACACGGAGTTTCAGTCGTTGTCCTTGAAGGAATACGGCAATGTCGGTAGCAGTGTCGTATCGATCCAACCCAAGTATTATTACATGGAATATGAAGTGAGAGTACAAGCGATTAATGCAATGGGCGAAGGCCCGATATCCGAAATTGTGACGGTGTACAGCGCAGAGGACATGCCGCAGGTTGCGCCGCAACAAGTGTTCTCCATGAGCTACAATAGCACCAGCTTGAACGTCAGCTGGCTACCGATCGAGCAGACTCGCGAGCGAGTGCGAGGCAAGCTGATCGGTCATAGGATCAAGTACTGGAAAGAGAGTAACCGCGAGGAGGATGCTACTTATTACTTGTCGCGTACCACTCGTCCTTGGTCACTGGTCGTTGGATTGCAGCCAGATACATATTATTATGTAAAGGTAAAGCTGAAAGTCTTTTATTTGTATTTCTATATGAGCATCTACTAAGAATGTTGAAAAATCCAACTGCAAAGTGTCAATTGTTTGAAATGTTTATTATGAGTAATCTTGATTATTTAAAGAATACATAAATAGAAAGGTATTTAAAATATATTGGCAAACTTATAAATGAAAGATTTAAATGAGAATCATAAATTTCTCAAAGGTAATGGCCTATAACTCCGCCGGAGAGGGTCCGGAGAGCGAGCGATATCTAGAGCGAACTTATCGCAAGGCGCCGCAGAAACCACCGGCATCGGTGTACGTATACGGTGTAAACCCGTCAACGGTAAGAGTCGTCTGGCGTTATGTGCAACCGAGCCTGGAGGAAGAGCCGCTGATCGGATACAAGATACGTGTATGGGAGGTTGATCAAGACATGAGCACGGCAAACGACACGATCATACCAGGTGGTTCTAAGTTAGAGGCTTACATCCCGAACCTGAGCCCAGGAAAAGCATACCATCTAAGAGTGCTCGCATTCAGCAACGGCGGCGACGGCCGGATGTCGAGTCCTGCTCATACATTCCAAATGGGCGACGCCGCAGCCTTCAGGGGCAGCGCTGGGAACAAGGTCTTGAACACCGCTCTGGGGATAGCTCTCTTGATGCTTTTACGAATCTACGACCTCTATGTATAGTATGAAATAACTTCTAGTAAGTGAAGATTATATTGATTAAAAACCATGATTTCGTGCGATTCTCTTAAACAGGAAAGCTAAAGGATTTAAAAGATTAAAACGGAGACCAAAACAAATGTTAAATCAGATTTAACGAGATATTGTGTGTGTAAGGCCTTTTTTACCCAGTAATGTAATCTTATGATCTGTTGGATTAATCTTTGACGGGCCAAAAATTAGTATTGCTACGTCACTAATGCTACTTATTAATGTAGTCGCTTGTGTTCTCAGCGTTTTAACAACAGTATAATTCAGCACTTAAGTACTTCCACAATTATTTTTTAAGAAGAATCATGGTACTATAAGGAGACTGAAACTGATCTGCATTTGATCCAAATGTCGCGCAGAATAATATACAATGAGTTCGATTATAATTTTCATTCTATATATGATAGAAGAATACTCTGTTTACCTATAATATACATTTTTCGGTATATATATTAACTTTATTTTAAAACTTACGAACAATATACTATTATTTTTTATTATCTAATTATAACTTATGTATGTATGTACATATATACACACAAAATATGCAATACATGTGCAAAATTTTTATCTATTTTTATATATTTATATAAATATACTTTTCTTAGGGCCAGTTTTTCAATATTCGTTTAAACTGAAGTTTAGCTAAACTCACTCTTCGTCTTTTTCTAAAAAGGATAATTAGAAAGAGACGAAGAGTGAGTTAAGCTAATAAGATTAAAGTTAAGCGACTATTAAAAAACTGGCCCTTATTAGCATTCTTATAAAACTCATAGATGCTATAATTTCAAATGTTAAATGCCCGTTTTTTTGTTTGCAAAATTGTCAAATCTCTATCTTGTAACTCTAGAATAATATTCTACCTCATTCCACGGTATATTTTCGAGATAAGCAAAGTAACTTGAAATATATCATATACACGTTGAATTTCTACAGAGAGGATTATTAAATCAGCATTTTATATATAAAAAAAAGTACGTGAATACATTCACTTTATAATGTACAAAGTTGTACTATACATAAGACAGCCTACTTGTAAAAACAAGAGCATTAACATTTGGTAACAAATGTTTACGCTATACTATTATGATGCTTTGCAAACACAGTCTAACAATAAGATAACGAGAATATGCATGCTAAAAATATATGAACGCCATTTGATCTAGTGCGAGATAGAAGATTGTAAATTTTGAATAGACGCAAAATTATATACTCAGCTTTAATCCATTAAGTCTTAGGAGACCCCTACGATCTTTTCTGTTTTAAATCCTTGTAACTCTAATCTTAATCAAAATTTTAAAATCGTAATTGGTAGTTGGGGATAAAAAATGCTCTTTTCGAAAATCTAGTTGGTGATGGGTCAGGATACCTGAAAAAAAGATATAAAGGTTGAAAATGCAGGTAAAAAAAGGAAGTGACCGCTACCTTTTTACTGACAAATATTCAACTAATAAATGATCTCGTCTATCTTTTTGAGTAGAATTTTTATTATACATTACTCAAATAATAATTATATCGATTTATTCTAGATTTTCAGAAAGAGCAATTCTTGTTAAATATCTACTGCGATCTAAAAATTTTGATTAGGATCAGAGTTACACAAATTTAAAGCAGAAAAGGGCGCAGCGGCCTTCTAGGGCTTAATAGCTTAATGAACATATATTAGATATACTATATATTAATTGCTAAGATTTACTAATAACGATTAAGAATTTATAACAAATAATAACGAATAAGAATTATGTAACGTGCTAGTGTAAACAGTAATTTTCCGTCCATGTATACAGTCAGTAACGAACACTCGGCTAATTTTGACAACATTGCGAATGTTTGTTAATCATTGAATTATTCTAATACTTCTAATACTAATAATTCTAATGTGAGTTATTAAAATTTTAATTACCGAATTGTATATTATTATAACTATAATATATATAGTAGTTTACAAAATTGCATTATATATTTTATATTATTGATCACTGATCACTCTCTGATAAATTTGTGTATAGGAAAGTATTTTTTATTTGATCTAAAAATCTGTCAAAAAAGATATGACAGTATTAGAATAGTTCAAGGATATTATATGAAAAAAGTTTATATAAACTATAATAGTGTTCACCGAATGTTCATTGCAAGATATAAATAAGTATCAAATAATGTTATTATTTGGCTACTATATTATCTACATTTAAGGAACGTATGTTTTGATACGGTTTTTTATATTAGTATACAACGAAATCTCATAAATGTCTTTATTATTTATATTGTATTTAAATAGCAATATACAATGCAAGTAATGGGGAATCAGAGAATGATGGGGGATTGCTCTAATTGTTTTTTGCCGATTACTGATATCAGTTGCTGAATTAGAAGGCACAGTAGTAATATCAATTTCTCTAATTTTATATACATATATATCATTTTTTATGTATTGTATATGCATTATATCGCAGAAATATATATACATATGTATACATACATATATATATGCATACATCGTATATAATATAAATTTTTTTACAATTGTAACATTGTTGTTCTCTATCTTTTTTAGCAATTTTATAACATGCCTATATATTTCTAGTTACCTACTTATATACCTATATTTTTAACACTCTTCAAATATGTATATCTGGTAACGATAAGTACCTATATATAACACTTTATTTAGGGAACAAATGTATTTATTTGCTCTGGTTCTTTCGTTTCACAACACGAGGCAAAGAAACTACGTAGCTTTGTCTTCAATTCATTTATCTATTAAATCTTATACTTCGATATTCTAATTCATATTTCTATGCGCCATCAACACCGACAATTTTATAAAAGTTTATGACTATTAAAATTTAAACGATTAACTCATAATATATAATATTAATCGCATAATGTATTTTTATCCTGAAGTAGACATGCACATTTATTTAAAATGCATTGTCGTCCGCGTGTTTGTTTGATTATCCATGCGAGAAATGGTTGTAGAAAAAAAGAGTAATAAGGAAAAAATGCGCTTACTCTCCGACAAGCATTAGGTATCTCAATGTTGAATTGACAAAGACAATGTAATTTCCACGAGAAAATTAATATTACCAAAATTCTGTTAATATTCATAGTTTGCAAAATGGTCGAATCAGAAATAAAAATTGGACCTAAGCGCTAAAAAAAAGTAAAATCCATTCACCAAAACCCGTCCAAAGAACGTAAGACAAATTGAACAGACAAAACGCTCGACAAATTAAAGCCTTGGTAAAAACACAGTATAACCAGGTTATACTGTGGTAAAAAAATCGTAAAGTAAGATAATTTTAAGCGACAATGGTTGATGTTGATACAATTAAGATAATGATATAATTAAAATACAAGCATCGTTTTAACTCTTATGTTACTACCCGGGTACCCGGGTACCCATTTTCGACTTTACGCGCGTTGAAATAACTATATCTTTAGGGAGAAGGGATCATTTTATCCGGTCAGATCCCCATTATTTGAACAATTTCGAACAAATTCATATAATATTTTTTTTTATTTTTTAATGAAAAGTGAATTTAAATAAACTTAAACTTGAATATTCCTCTAATTACTACCCAGGGTACCCGGGTACCCCTCCCTGAAATACCGTTAATACGGCCGTAACTCCGAATATCTATAGCAACGTATATCATAAAAGAATAAGTACACATACAAAGGTTCCTAGCTATTCTAGAGTAATCTTTTCAAACAAGAATGTTCTTTGTCCCCTTTATATGCTCTGTATTATTTATCATGAAAATAATGACATGCTGAAGAAGAATATAATACAGATCGGCGTCGAGTATTTTTGAGGCAATTATAGGAGAAGAACTGTGTCTTCCTATCATTCAAGATCAATCACTAAATCAACAAGTCATCAGGAACTTGTCGACAAAATTAGCAATCGAGAGCATGCTAAACAGATCCATTGCGATACTGCCTCTACTTCTGCACCAACTGCACCAAGCCGACGCGATGTATTAAGTAGACGGAAAATCGTCGTCGGTTCTTGCTACATTTATCATGGAATTCCTCATAAACGAAGAAGAAAAACTCGTAAATTACATATGTGTATACTATACACTGTGAGGAGCCTATATGTAACGAACATTCAAATGTTCGTTACATATATATATATATATATATATATATATATATATATATTAGGCTCCTCACAGTGTATGTACATATGATTTGCGACTTATTCTGCTTCGTTTATGGGAAGCTTCATACAAACGTAGCAAGAACCGACGATGATTTTCTGTGCATCGCGTCGGCTTGGCGCAGTTGGTGCAGAAGTAGAGGCAGTTATTCTGTTTGGCATGCTCTCGATTGTTATAAATTTTGTCCACAAGTTCCTGATGACTTGTTGATTTAATAATCGATCTTGAATGATCGGAAGACACAGTTCTTCTCCTATAATTGTCTCAAAAATACTCGAAGCCGATCTGTATTATCTTCTTCAGCATATATCATTATTTTCATAATAAATAATATAAAGCGTATAAAGGGGACAAAGGAGAACATTTTTATATGTTTGAAAAAAATACTCTAGAATAGCCAAAAACCTTTGTATGTGTATTCTTTTATGATATACGTTGCTATAGGTATTCGGAGTTATGGCCGTATTAACGGTATTTTAGGGAGGGGTACCCAGGGTATAGTAACAAGCGTGGAAAATTCCGGGTAGTAACATAATGGTTAAATGTAAAATGACAATTGATTCCTCCTGAACTGACAAACATTGACTAAACCTCACAAATTAAGTATATTTACCGTGTTTCTTCGAAGAAAAGATATGTACTTGCAGGAATGTATTTTTTAAAGGATTTCAGAATTAATTATATCATTTATATCTGTCTTTCACAGTTCAACTGTAAAAAATTCAAGCTAAAGTGCTCAATCAGCTCTTTTTGAAGTGAAACTTCTTTAGGCGCGGGGGGTGATTCGAAACGGAAGCATCACGGAAGTCTATAACGGAAGTCCGTCACGAAAGTCCGCACGAAAAGTTCAAACTTCTAATGGGAGTGATTCGGTGCGGGCGCGTCACGAATGTCCGTCACAAAAGCCCATCACGAAAAGTTCAACCTTGTACTGAGAGTGATTCGGTGCGGGCACGCCACGAAAGTCCGTCACAAAGAGTTTATGGTATCTGAATTAAAGCCTGTGTAATTAACAAATCAAATTTTAACTATAAATTAAAGCCGATGCAACTTACAAATAAAAATTGATTTGTGAATTAAAGCCTATGTAATTCACAAATCAAATTTTAATAATTACAAATAAATAAATTAAAGCCGATGCAATTTACAAAAACAATATAGGTGTGGCCTCCACACGCGGCAGAAGTGAAACTTCTTAGCTGTGGGGAATAGGATAGTATCTCATTTATAGTATCTGAATTAATGCCTATGTAATTCAGAAATAAAATTTTAATTATAAATTAAAGCCGATGCAATTCACAAATAAAAATTGATTTGTGTATTAAAGCCTGATGTATAACTCACAAATCAAATTTTAATTATAAAAGTAAAGTTTCAGGTTATGAGAAAAATTTGCTCATATATAATTATATATGGGCCAACTGTTGCCAACTGTTACATTTATATATAATTATATATAAAAAAATTTTTCTCATAACCTGAAACTTCACTTTTATAATTAAAATTTGATTTGTGAGTTATACAGGCTTTAATACACAAATCAATTTTTATTTGTGAATTGCATCGGCTTTAATTTATAATTAAAATTTGATTTCTGAATTACATAGGCATTAATTCAGATACTATAAACGAGATACTATCCTATTCCTCACAGCTAAGAAGTTTCACTTCTGCCGTGCGTGGAGGCCACACGTATATTTTTCTTTTAATTTCAATATTAAATACTAAAATATTAATTAAAAGTTTACTGTGAACGCATGTACACGTTGTTATATTATAATATTTACATTATTTATCCTCTTAAACTTATATATAATAAATATTATAAATAAAAATGCGCTTTAAAAATTAAAGTATTATTACCTTTAAAAATCTGTTGACAAATTTTTCAGATTTGAAATGAAATAGATATCTATAAATTTAATAAATAATAAATTTTACAAGCTTTGGAGAGAAGGGAGTTAGAAATTATTGGAGTTTCTTTACCCTTTTATACTTTGGATATGTTGATGATATTGCTTAGGCAATTCCTTTGCATGTTCTTCTTCTACTTCTTGTTTTTGTGGATTTCGGACTGGAGGATATGGTTTATTTTATTTTATCAAATAAAGGCAATATGGGATTATGAACCAAGCTTTTAGTGCTTAAACTTATTATGAAATTAATCTAAACATAAACGTTTTGACTTACAATAGATATTAGGCCATCCTGTAAACATCGACTTTTGACGTAGGCCTTATTTGAATTTCACGCGGTTACATGCGTAGCGCCACGGCGGCGGTTGGGTATTATAATGCGCTACAATAGGTGTTTTAACTTTTAAGGGGATCCTAAAGCCGTCTGTACTACCGACGGAAATGTGATTTTCGCACAGCTGCCATTTTTTATTGGATTTATAGAATAAAAAATTTTTTTCCAGGATTAAAGTATAAACGCAAACGGATACGGCGCTGTTCAATTTTACGTTAAAAAAGAAAAAAAATTTTTATATAAATTTTTTTTCTTTTTTAACGTAAAATCGAACAGCGTTTATACTTTAATCCTGGAAAAGAATTTTTAATTCTATAAATCCTATAAAAAATGGCAGCTGTGGGAAAATCACATTTCGTATCGACATTATCGACATCGTCGGAGTTTGGCCTTCGGTTTAGGATCCACTCAAAGAGATCCTGCACCCGTCTGTAATTTCTATATTATCGATTTTTTTTTTAGTAACATCTTTTTATTGGTTGTACAGAATGAAAAATTCTTTTCAGAAGTTAAAGTATATGCACTAATGATGTCCACGCTGGTCGATTTTATGCCGAAAACAAAAATAATTTCAGAAATACAGATTTTCTCACGTCAAGTCATGACAACACATTTGCTTCATATAAACATTCTACAATTTGTTGTTACAAAATAAGACCAGCCTGGACAACGGATAACATGAAGAAATAACATACCGTAGTTAGAATTAGGCTCAGACACGTAACAAAGAAGATATGCTGCGAGCCTTAATTATATAACCTATAACCTTGTCTATCCTTGTCTATTATCATTGCTATACAAGGACAGATATAGAATTTGGTCGGTAATACAGACGGGTGCAGGATCCCCTTAAGCCTTAAGCCTTAAGAAATTGATCAATCACAATCGAATTTGAGGAGAATAATCGACTGTGATTGGTCAATTTCTTAGGGCTTAAAGCATCTATTGTATACGAGGACTAAAGCGGAGTCTACAATGAGAATTTAAGGCGTAAAATTTAAGTTTTAAGCCTTAAGCCGTAAGAAATTGACAAATCACAGTCGAATATGAGAAGAATACCCGATTGTGATTTGTCAATTTCTTACGGTTTAAGGCTTAAAGCTTAATTTTTACACCTTAAATTCTCATTGTAGACTCCGCTTAATGGGCCGTCTACAATGAAGAATCGTAGGCCGTAGCAGTAAGAAATTGACCAATCACAATCGATTATTCTTGTAAAAATCCACTGTGATTGGTCAATTTCTTACTGCTACGGCCTACGATTCTTCATTGTAGACACGGTCTTCTACTCAGGTCTGGAAACTCCAGTGGTGGGGGTGTCCCGCTTAACGTTCACGTTTTCGGTAGTTCGCTCCGGTGTCGTGTCGATCGAAAAGTCGTCTAGAGACCCTGTAATAAGAGTCTGGCCATAAGCGATTTTGTCAAAATCCTGCGAGAGAAACGGATATACATTTTCTCTTTAACCTAGCACATATGTGCTAGGTTAAAGAGAAAATGTATATCCGTTTCTCTCGCACTCTCGCAGGATTTTGACAAAATCGCTTATGGCCAGACTCTTATTACAGGGTCTCTAGACGACTTTTCGATCGACACGATTACTGCGGACACGGAGCGAACTACCGAAAACGTGAACGTTAAGCGGGACACCCCCACCACCATAAAATGGTGCGAGTTTCCAGACCTGAGTAGAAGACCGTGATTGTAGACGGCCCATAAGGCTGGATCCCCATGGAGAAGGAAAAAGCGGAACGGAACGATAACGGAATCATTCTGATTGGTTAACCCGGTGGAGCTGAAAGAAGTTCCACAGGGCTAACCAATTAGAATGATTCCGTTATTGTTCCGTTCCGCTTTTTTCTTCTCCATGGGGATCCAGCCTAATGCGCCTCTCTAGCTCCAGAGTCTAGAGCTAGACTGGGGACACTGGGGTGGGGCGGCACTCCGCAGTCCGCACCAGTCCGCGCTGACCGCGCTACGCAGTACGCACTACTGGAGTACTGGCGTGACCACGGTTGTGTATAGACGACCGTGGTTCTGTGATCTGTCACTTCTGGTGCACCTCTCGTGCCTAACAACAACACGCTTATAGGTTATAGTTATCATTCCCGCGTGATTCTCGCGTGCGCGTAGCGTGTTCGTGCCAGTTTCGGCGACAATTACATTGCTACTTGCATCATGTATTGTCCTTTCATCTTTTGATCACTTTTGACGCCGTGGTAGAGGCATTATCGTGGTTCTGTAAGTATGTACAGCGAAGAGTGTGCAATAAGGTGTGTTCTTTCTGTCGGCTAATCCGAAAGCCCCGTTCTTTGCCCTCATCTTCCTGACATTACGCCTATTTTCTTAACCCATTGGTTTATTATTTTATTGGGTTACAGCTCAGAAGTGGGATCACGCCAATCATCGCTTCGGATCGCTTGGGATCGTCATCAATCGTCATTAAGATTCGTGGGATCATCGCTTCGAGTTGTTGCCGTAAGCCGTTGACGGAAGTGAACATTTACGCGTCGAGGTATATGTACTTGCTTCGGCAGTACTTATACTAAAATTGGAACGATACAGAGAAGATTAGCATGGCCTCTGCGCAAGGATGACACGCAAAATCGTGAAGCGTTCCACTTTTTTTTTTGTTGAGTGCAGTTTGTAACTTTACACGTGATCTATTCACCACTTGAAGTATTCAATGATATTTTTGCAAACGTTGATTAATATACATTAACTTGGTACATACACTTGTTTAAACACTTAATTATTAAAGATGTCTGGAAACAAGTGTCGTTGCGGATCTACCAATATTGATACTGACCCAGGACGTGGTGACATGATTTGTATAGAATGTGGTTTTGTACTGGAGGATTCGGCTATTGTTAGTCAAACAACTTTTGAGGAATCACCTTCTGGTAAAGTAATGGTACTTGGACACTTTGTTGCTAACGATAGTACAGGTGGCGCTACAAATTTTGGTGCACCTTATTATGTTAATGGAAAAGAATCGAGAGGAATTACTATACAAAATGCACGGAAAGGTATTACGCATCTTTGCCACCAATTAGGCTTAAATCAAAATTGTATCGACACATCTGTCAACTTCTACAAAATGGCTTTGAATAATAATCTGACACGTGGAAGGAAACAA
The DNA here is from genome assembly GCA_035220615.1 of Leptothorax acervorum. Taxonomy (NCBI): domain Eukaryota; kingdom Metazoa; phylum Arthropoda; class Insecta; order Hymenoptera; family Formicidae; genus Leptothorax; species Leptothorax acervorum. Next base: position 134,786 of record JASTWQ010000078.1, read on the forward strand.
ACTCACAACCAGGCTGCCTGCGTATATATTACCTGCCGTCTTGAAAGAACTCAACATATGCTCATCGATATCAGCGATATTCTTCATATTTGTGTTTATGAACTTGGACGGACATACCTGCGATTTACTCAAGCTCTATGTATCAATTTACCGATAGTGGATCCTTCTATATACATCATGAGGTTTGCGCACAAGCTTGAGTTTGGTGCTAAAACTCACGCTGTATCTACGACGGCTACAAGAATCGTTAAAAGAATGATGACAGATTATATTCATTGGGGTCGTAGACCATCAGGCCTGTGTGGCGCAGCATTATTAATAGCTGCGCGATTACATGAATTCAGCAGATCAACTGCTGACATTATAAAAATTGTCAAAGTACACGAATCTACCCTACGTAAAAGATTGACGGAATTTGCCGATACACCATCCAGTGGTTTAACATTAGAAGAATTTATGACAGTGGAGTTGGAGGAACAACAAGATCCTCCAGCGTTTAAAGCAGCCCGTAAAAAGGATAAGGAACGTTTACAAAGATTAGAAAACATAGATATGGAAATAAGTGAGTTGCAAGCGGAAATTGATAGACATTTAGAAGATTACAGAATAGGGAAAGCAAAAAAACGGAAGGATGCACCTTTTATAGAAAGCGAGGACGCAGACAGATTTATTCGGGAAAGTAATTTAAGTATAATCCAACAATATGTTGATAACAATATTGATGATCCTGATGAGAAAGTTCGAGATGCTGTTTTAGATGAAAATAATAGTTCACTTATAACTGGGTTAGGTCCAGATATAGCATCTATGATGTCTGCGAGTGATTATTCGAATGAACCCAAGGAGAAAGACAGTAACTTCGAAAATTCTTCTGCGGAAATCTGCACGAGTGACATCGATGATGAGGAATTGGACAGCTATATTCTTTCGGAAAAAGAATCGCAATCTAAATCTGCACTATGGAATAAAGTAAATGCTGATTATCTTATTCAACAAAAAGAAAAGGAAGAAAAACGTTTAAAGGAAAAAGAAGAAGGTAAACCTGAAAAGAAAAGAAGAAGAACGACCTCGAAAAAACACAAAACTCCTGCGAATACTGCGGGCGAAGCAATTGAAAAAATGCTGCAGGAAAAGAAGATATCCTCCAAGATTAATTACGAAGTGTTAAAAAATCTGAACAATCAGCAACAAAACATTCAGGAGTTACCTATCACGAACACGTCGGAGTTAGACGCGATAAGTTTTAAGAAACCGGTAACAGTTAATTCTACCCTGAAGTCAACAGAGGCTTTGTTAACAAAAAAATACCGTTCCATTAAGCCAACTGTTCCAAATACCCAACAATTAAAGAAAACATTGGATAAAACAGATGGTGAAACACCTAGAAAAGAAGATGAGGGATTCACGAACACGAAGAAAGAAATTAATTTAGTGGAAACGGATACACCTATAGTGGACACATCTGAAATCGTATATGACAATGACGATTACCTTGATGAAGAAGAACCTGATGCTACAGAAATGTCACTTGGACAGATGCTCGAGTCTCATGCAACATCCGAGGGCGAATTTTGTGATGATGGTTATGAATACGAATAAAAACCGAATAAAAATTTGAACAAGCAAATAAGTTACCTTAATCATTAAAATTTTGCTATCATTTAATAATACTGAAATTTTGATTTGCATTCTGGTTTATATTTTGATTTTCATTTCTTGTAATAATATGTATTTTCTTTTTATAGATTTTAAGGTTTCATAATTGTTATAGTTATATATTAAGTTTCATGGTTCCTACGATAAACAACTGATTTATACCAAAGTCCTTAAATTTATTTTTTGTTTAAATTAATATTTAGTTTATTTTGCATTGTATATGTATACCTTATTTATTTTGATTTACTTTGTCATACTAATAATTTTTCAAAGGAAACATTCGGGTCGAATCTTTATCTTTGACTATATAATCATGGACTGCCAGACCCACTTATGCTAAAGATTCCATATACGTGGGTGAGCTCCGGCAAAATGCTGCGGTGACCAATCAGGAGCCAGGCGCAGGTCGGGTTCCGGCAAGCGCTTGCGACATACAGGTTTACATCAAACTTTGTGCGTTTACTTACGATAGAGTCGCAAAACGCGGTTACGACAATGCTTGTGCGTAGGCCGGTAAGTCAAAGGTTCTGTTTGTGCACAGTTCTGCATGGTCCAGCAGCTGATAGGTCAGATAGCCCGCAATAGCCGGCTTATTATCTCGTCGAAACATTAGTAATGTCGAGATAACGATATCGATTGTGACGCTTAACCGCGAGTGCAAAGAGAGATAACTAGATAAGTTGGCCAAGATCGCCGAGTGCCGACACTGCCGACGTCAGTTGTGATTTGTGATTCGGGGCAGCGAGACTGGTAGTCTTCCTTTTTTTTTCTCTTTTGTTGCATCGAAACCTTCAGAGGTTAACCATGCTGCGAGTGCTCGGCTGCTCGATGCGCTCGGCGCGGTTGCTCGGGAGGAGCACGGAGATCATCCGCGTGTCGTGCGCGAGGCACCTGAACCTGCTGGAGTACCAGAGCAAGGAACTGCTACGCGACTCCGGTGTGTCGGTGCAGAACTTCGCTATCGTCGACGACCTAACCAAAACGAATTCTGCCTTGGAAAGGCTACGTGAGTGTCTTGGAGCTTTTCTTGCCGTTTTCTCATGTATGTTTGTACAGGGTGTCCCACGGGAAGTTGCTGAAATTAATTAGCTCTTATTATGTAGCAAGCGCGCGCGCACACGCACGCACGCACACGAACACACACACACACACACACACACACACACACACACACACACACACACACACACACACATATATATATATATATATGGGTATCGGGAAAAATAAAATTGCGTTTGATAGAAGACATTTTGCAGTTTTATTTGAGTATATATCACAGACTTCTATACACTGTGGAGTATACTATTCAATGTAAAATTTTTATTTAATTTTATTTGATTTTATAAAGAGTAGTAAAAATCAGACATTCTAATGATATATGCACATGTTTTCGAAGTGCGCATTGTTACTATTTGAATAAAAATCAATTTTTTTTTACAAAAACTGTATAAAACTGTGTAAACAATCATTTATTATTGATTATACCATTAACCACTTTTTAAGAATTGATTTTTGTTTAAAAAGTAACGGTGCACACTTCGAAAACATATGTATCGTTAGAATGTCTGATTTTTGCTACTTTTTATAAAATCAAATAAAATTAAATAAAAATTTTCCATTATACAGAATAGTATACTAAAATGAAACTATAAAATGCCTTCTATTAAATGCAATTTTATTTTTCCCGATACCCGGTATGCGTTACAGTACAGAATAAGACCTAATTAGTTTCAGCAACTTCCTGTGGGACACCCTGTACATTTGTGTGTGAGAGCTCATGATGCTGGCAATATACGTTCTATCATCACAGACAACACCATGTTTAAAATCAGGACATAAGACGTCATTAAGACATTTTTTGGACATCATATCGTAAGCGTTTAAAAGATATCTTTGAGACGCCTTATGTCCCAATGTTGGGCATGCGTGCTGTCTGGGATACTTTTGTAGTCAAAATATAGCGTAGCAATTATGCACATGTTTGCCAATGCCCAATATGTTAACCGTAATCCGTAACTCACGTGGGAGCCGATAATAACTGTACATTCTGCAGCTTTCTGTTTCTTGCAGACGCCGATGAATTTGTTATTAAGGCTCAAGTCTTAGCTGGTGGCCGTGGCAAAGGATGGTTCGATAATGGATTTAAGGGAGGTGTACATCTTACCAAAGAGTAAGCATCAATATAGTTTAATTGTTAAGTTTAAGAACCTCACATTAGATTTTAATAAAATTATACACAAAGCAAAAATTGTCGCTTGTACCTCTAAAAACAGAATTAAGCGCTAAAGTTGACGTATGTAAAGATTAAGAAATCTGTCATACGAACAAAACAGTGAAATAGTATATATCTCGTCGGTGATAATTATATGCACATATATTTCAAATTTTGCACACTATTTCTATTACATCGCTTTATTTTGTCTCTCGGTATGACAGATTTTCTAATTTTTAAATTCGTCAACTTTAGTGCTTAATTTCTGGTTTTAAAGTCATGAGCGACGATTTTTGCTTTTCAAACCTTCGTTGTTACATAACAACACATCAAGTAAGTGTATTTTTATTAAAATCTAAGATAAGGTAGTAACATTTACCCTGTAACATTTACCCAATAAATGTAAACAGTATTTTATTTTATAATCTATTTTGGTCCCTTTTTTCTCTTTTTATAGCCGTAATGCCGTTGCGAATTATGTGAAAAATATGTTAGGCCATCGACTCATCACTAAACAGACTTCAAAGGATGGCATACTGGTGCAGAAAATTATGATAGCCGAGTCGGTGGACATCGCGCGCGAGACTTACGTCTGTATTCTTATGGATCGTCAGCACAATGGTCCGGTGCTGATAGCGTCTCCAGCTGGTGGAATGGATATCGAGGCGGTCGCAGAGAAACATCCCGAGCAAATCAAAACCGTTCCATTGGACATTTATGACGGGATCAATGACGAGATAGCGAAGGACGTGTGCGTCTTTCTAGGATTCTCCGATACGGATATTCTCAATAAAGCCATGTACCAACTGAAAAACCTATGGAAGTTATTTGTGGATATTGACGCCCTGCAAGTTGAAATAAATCCATTGGTGGAGACGACGGACAAGCAAGTGGTAGCGGTAGATGCAAAAATCGCATTCGACGATAATGCTCAATTTAGGCAGCGAGACTTATTTGCTTTAGAAGACGTCAGCGAGAAAGATCCCAGAGAAGTGGATGCGTCGCGATTTAACTTAAATTATATTGGTATGGATGGCAATATAGGATGTCTAGGTAAAGTATATCTCATTGCTAATATTTTTGCAATAAACAAACTAACTGTTGACTGTTTTGAGTGCCATGTGATATGATTGCATTGTTAAAACGTGCCGTTGCAGGCTTGATAATTCACTCCTATTGCAATTCTAACAACTTTGTTAGATAAGATTTGATATATTGATTAGATTTTATAATTGGTGTTTTTATTCAATTTATTAAAAATGGATAAAAAAATTTCATGTAGAAAATTTTACTTATTATGGCACTTTTTGACACGGAACAGATAAGCGTGAACACGCTGTTTATAATTTTTGCACAGATTTTTGCAATTACTTTCGCCACTCAAACAGTTAAACAACCAACACTAACAATAAGTAAATAGAGAATTACGAAATAATGTTATCACATAGTAGTGTGTTATAATAGCTAGTATTATAATGTTCACTGCCGGTACTGAAAATCTATACGTTACGTACACCATAGTTTTTCAGTACTGTCAGTGAATATCGGAACGTAGCTAATGTAACTGTGTGAGGAACAACGTACGAATGATATAATCAGGACGTGTAAATATATAAGAATATTAAATATGTAAGAATATATTTTTACATTTGCATGTGTAGTAAATGGAGCTGGCCTAGCCATGGCTACAATGGATATTATTAAGTTAAATGGAGGATCACCAGCTAATTTCTTGGATGTTGGCGGTAATGTGAAAGAAGACCAAGTTTTCCAGGCGTTTAGAATTCTCAGTGAAGGTATGTAATGCACAGGACGATTTAGATACATGAAATGCAAATTTCTTTTTTTTTTTTTGTCAGATCCAAAAGTCAAAGTCATTCTCGTTAACGTTTTTGGAGGCATCGTGAATTGTGCAACGATAGCGAAAGGAATTATCGCAGCGTCGCGAAATTTAGGACTTAAAATACCGCTTGTTGTAAGGCTAGAAGGTAAGACACATCAATCTCCTTTCTTTTTTTTATTAGCTTAAAAGTCTCTTATCTTATTGTTTCTATCATTTATAAGAGTTCTCTAATATATTTATTTTTATAAGTGTTCTTTTGTAATACACACACACAATTTATAAATATAAATTTTAAGTATTTTTTAATTATTTATTTATTTCTTAGGTACTAATGTGACAGAAGCCAAAACAGTTTTGACTGAATCTGGATTGCCCATTCTTACAGCGAATAATTTGGATGAGGCAGCGAAAAAAGCGGTAATCTCGGTAAAAACATAATCGTAATAGTACATTGTCAACTCATATTTATCTAAGACTGGAAATCTGCGGTTTTAATGTAAAGAAACAATAACTTTACGCGAACAACTTGGAGCAGGGAATTGTTACAAATGCCTTTTTTTAGAATGTTCTGTGCGAATACTGTTATATCGATTAATTTGTATATCATATGATTTACGTATTCGCATATGTTCAAATACGCATTTAAAGTGCTGCGTATTGTTGTTGAACTTTATCTTCAATTCAATCATCTATGGTGGCACATACATTCCGATTACGCTTCTGTTAATTGGATTAATATGTCCAACAAGATTATAAATAACTTTTTGCTATTCTATAAGGAGGTAAGATTGTATTGTTACTAGAAGTTTAAAATTTATTTCAATTTTGTTATAAAACGAAATCGGAATGTGTATATTATTGTGTTGCGTTGTGTAATTTAAATCGCTGATAAAGACATTTAACGTTTATAAACCTAGGTATATGATTCTAGAATGATACTGAATTCAGGTTTAGGTTCTGACTTACAATTAGTCTCAAGTTGTCTCTTAACATTTATTTCGTAGCAAATTCAACCGATAAATGATGTAGGATACCCGTTTGCTTATTAATTATTATTATTTGATTATAATTTACGTGGTTAATTTATCATGCGATTATATGATTTGTTTTTGTGAGTCACTATTAAATAATGGATAATTGATCGCAAATCCGCGTAGTTGAATCTGACGGCGTTATTGAATTGCTCGTGCATGTACATATATGTATACGTCCGATAGTTACATTTTATATCCTTTTTTAGTTTTGTGATTATGTTGTAAATGCATATATTTATTTTTATCAGGACTTAAATTGGTTTATACTGAAAAAGAAAATAAATATATTTCTAAATCTCTAATAAAAAAATTTTGATTTATTATATATATATTTTTTTTTAGTTTCATTATTTATACTTTAAATCTCCTGCACATTTGTAGCAATTTTCATCATAACTATAAGATTTAACTGAAATCTATACAACAAAATTCGATCTTCTTTAAAGTATATCGTTATCTTCCGCAGTTTTGTTGCATAATTTAATCACATGTTTTCCTACGCGTTTGAATATTTGTAATGTTTTCAATTCACACGAAATTTTTTTTTTTATAGTTGTTAGATATAAGCATTGTTAGATCAAGGATGACAAAGTTCATAAATAAGGCTTGTGAATTCGCGCCGCTTTCAATAATCCATGCTAACCGCCGTCATCAAGAAATACCTGAGAGTTAATTAAATCTCTGAATTCTGGCGAAGCGAGTAACCTTCGTATTCGAAGACTGAATCCTGTGTTCAAGGATCGCCAATCGCGCGTGGCGTCGCGACTCGCGAGAGGAGGAGCAATAGCCGCACGTAAACGCGCAATCGGCTTTTCACCCATGTATGGTCTCCGCGTCTTTATAAGTAGAAACTCTTTCGCTGGGCAGAGGCGATAACTCGCTTTGAACGGGCGGCGCTCGAGAAGAGAACGGCCCATATATGGGCAGTGATTTTTAGCATAAGGCCCCGACTGTAACAGACTATGACTTTTTCTATCTTTTGGACGCCTGCGCTGTGCGTTCGGTGCCTTAGTGTGTCGCACTTTTTATAGTTATCGTAATTCGTAAAACGAAAAAATGTTCGGGGAGAGGAGAGGGGGATTGCTTTAATTTAAAAATAAAGCTTATTTTACTTAGAATAATCGTCTCGCTCCTCGCTCTTTAAATATTTCAGCGACTTAAAAGATGATAAAAATCCTACTTTCCGATAAAATCAGTTTCTATGTATTCATCTCAAAATCTCAAATACTTGTTTTTTGATATTTACTCATTTTTTTTATTTATTTAATGACATGTAATTTGATCAAATAAGTGATGAAACGTTAACTATTCGTATCTATATATGTATTATTGTAAATCGGTTTTTTGTTTAAAGTAACGTCCTTTGTTTTGCTAAAAAATTGGCCCTTTTATTTTCACTCTTATCTCAAATACTGTTTATCCATCAGGATGTTTAAATTTTCTTCAGTTGTTCTCCAATCGTTCTCCAAACGTTCGGATGTCTTTCGAGATATTGCGTTGCTTAAGAATAGTCACATGCAGCGGCGAGAGTTCTGAATAAATAATAGATAAATAATTCGTTGTGACATATGCTCGCGTCGAGATTTTATGTTGGAGCGCCGCTTAATATTTTCTCCAGAAAGGAACTCTGAGGCGATTGCTAGAACCACATTGTATATAGGGAGAGGGGATCCTACTAGGTGACGAAAGAACTTAATATCGCGCATAATATGATGCGCGGCGCGTAACAATGACCGTCTTAACTTCCTCTTCAGTGTCAGGCCAACCAGCGGGTGACCGACTCGTTTCGTTTTGTTTCCCTCGTATACGAATTTAAACCCGATCCTCTCCTCGCACACGTCTGCGTCTCCCGAAAGGGGAGAGTGGGCGTTGGCGGTGGCGGGACCGGGGAGTCCGAGGACCGACCCCCCGATACGTGCGTGTGCGTATATGCACTATATACATACATATATAGACCGGCCCCCTGCCCCTCGGCCTTAAGGGGGCGGCGAAGGAGCGCGTACTATTCTTGGACGACTTTACGGATCCGAGTAACTTCTTTCGACGTGTGTTCGACTCGCGGCTCGCAGACGGCGTAAACGTCAGTAATCGCCTGCAAACCGCGCCGTGCCGATCGAGAATCGAGAGCGCCGTCACGCCGTGTCAATCCGATCAGAAGAGATCGCCGCTCCGTGTGCATGCATAAAGATCCGCGCCGGCGTTCGATTTCGATTAACTTTTGAACGAGGACGATAGGACGATACCAATTATCTTTTCATGCTCTTAAAACTTATCTCTGGTAAGATCTCTTAAAATGTTCTATATCTAATTGTAACGTGGGGTAAACTTTTATTAGATATAGCATTCGATTCTAAATTTGTCATTACAATATCATGTTTGATGAGAGTATGTGGTATTATCGTATTATTACGATCTGGAGATTCGAGAGGTGAGCGATCACAGAAATCAATTTATAATCAAGTTTATCGGTGTAACTTGATCTCATTGTTAATGGCAGTAACACCTCGCCGCATTCCTAATTCCTAGTGCTCGAAGTGTTTTCCTTCAAGATCCGTCGGCCAAACAATTGATTTGTATCAATTATAGTGCACGTGCATCGATTATCCTATGCCCTATATAGTAGCATAATATCGGTTACAAACTGGTTTCCAACATTACTTCGCATTTGTAAAATAAATGTCTTGTTTTATAGTCCGTATCGAATTTTAATATTAGGCTTTGCATATATTTTTTAAAGTATAATTAATAAAACTTATTTTTTTCACTTTTTTTCTATTGCCAATATCTTTATGATAAAAGAAATATTGCGCAAATTGTTCTTAAATTCTAAACAATTAAACATACAAGGACACAATCAAAGACACGATATAAACATACAAGATTTCTAGAAAGATGATAGATAGAATTTATTTGCTTCAGCTTTACAAAAAAAAATTAGCCAGGAAGGGACTTTGTTAACAATTAATAGACCTTATTCACACTCATCCATACCATGCGTACGCTAACTACTCTCTTAAGCTAACCTAACTACTTAAACCTAATCTATCACAGCCTTATCTTTGGCTTAATTTAATTCCTTCCTCTTTTTTAATTCTTTCTCTCTCTCCTTCCATAATTTTCGCAATATCTTGCCTTTATCTGAATCTTATCTAGTTCATCACTCCATAGCCTTTTCTACTTCTCCGTCCCGTCATTTCCTAAATCCTTAAACCATACGCTTGCTCTCTGACATCCCTCTACATAATGTTCGATACAGTCATTACCATTGCCGCACAAGACACATTTTTTACATTCTTCTTCTAACCAATATTTGTTCGCTTCTTCCAAGTTTCCACATCTCAGTTTTACTAAAGCTCTCACATCATCACAAGCTATATCCTTACCTTTTTTAAATTATCCTTCTTTAAATATTCCGGACTCCATCTAACTTATCTAACACTCTATATCTTTTATTATACCTTGCCTCTAAGATTTTATTTCCTTCCAATTGTCTCTGATTATCCCTTTCCCTACTTATTATTTCTTCCTCTAAATTCGCTCCCTCTCTTCTCAGTTCCTCCATTATGCCTATTCCCCATCCATTCCTGTTGTAATATCTTTCTCTCTCAGTACTATACATATCCTTCCACCCATAAGCTTCCTTTTTCCTTCCAACAGTGCCTTACAATATCTCCTCCCATACCTTTTAAAATTCTTTCTTCATATCTCATTGCCCTTATTTCCCATCCCACTCTTAATTTATCCATCCCTAATTCCATCACATACCTTGGTGTACAATAATTCTATAGCAAATATCCATCGAATATAGTCCATCATTATTTTCCCCAACTCTACCTTCTCTTCCCACCCCCAAATTTCTACCCCATAAGCCATAACACTCTGCACCAAATATTTAAACATCATCCACCTTAAGAAATCCTCCCTGTATATTCTTTCTTCTATAATCCCCAGACCTTTTTAACCGCCGTCCTACCTTTTTTCATCAATTCTCTAATGTGATCCTTATAGTTACCATTCTTATTATATAAACGTAAAGCCTAAATATTTAAAAGTCTGTACCTCTTCTATATATTTTTCACCCAATTTCCATACCTCCTTACCTTCTTTCCTTTTCCTATTAAACTCCAAAATCTTTGTCTTCTCTGTACATAGCTCTAATTTCTAGAAATATGAAATATATAGAACCTAAGTTCTAAAGACCATATCTAAATTTATGATCTGAAAAAAATAGCAGGACATCATTATTACTTGGTCGCAATTGTAGTAAATTAATACGATAAAATTTTTTGCATTATTTCTTTGCCAAAATTGCACAAAGAAAACACGTTTTTTCGATAAATCTATTTTTTCTTTCAAATACATCAGTATTTATTTACATTTTTAAATATTAAAAATTTCAAGTTTATTTTATATTTAAATTGTATCTATTATTAGAGGAAACGCCCCGATTATGAGATACCACATCTATTTTGTGTGATTGTCGGAAGTCTATGGGCAGAATTGAAAAATATAGTAGGTCATTTTGAAGGGAATTTAATAAGCTTCAAGATGCTGAAATGTAAAATTTAATTTAAATATTGATTTTTCTGAAAATTAAAAAAGTGTAAAAAATAAGCTTTCGAAAAAATCGAAAAAGTGTGCTAATATGAGAGACTCCGGGAAATCGCTAATAAAGTGCAAAATACATCATATTGTAATTAGAGAACTTTATTTAAAGTTTTTGAAAGATAAATGTAATGGAGAGAAGCATATTTGCAACAATCGTAAACTTACTTATACCCAATATTGTACCTAATCTTCCCCCTCCACCCTTCCCCCTCAAATCAAGGTCAGCACAGTCTTATAAATTCGTATAAACCTTCCTTTAACGTTAATATAGTATTTTTTCTGCTTTTATTACTATACAATAACTATCATACTCCAGCAACCCAGGAGTACCCTGAGTATCTCATGTTACGAGCACCACGCCTTGCGGTTTTGCGATCATCAAATCTAATCTCTACAATTAAGCAACTCAACATATCCCGTATTTTCCTATTAATACGACATTACTCTATCGCTGCATGCAGAACTTATTGCCAAATATTTATTAATTATATAATAAACAAGGTTTAAAGACTCATATCCATGGCACTTGACAACATCCAATTTCACAATTTCTTTCTCTGCAACGACTACACGCACGATCAAACAATGAATTTTCCACTACTTAAATAGGTTTTACCTCAAGGGCAATAAGTTCATGGTGGAACCAACAGATAGGGCCTATTAGTTTAGTAGAAACCTCGCTGTCGCATATTAGGAGCCTATCTCATAATAGGGGACTTTCCTCATCATAGAAATTTTTACATCAAAATACTTTTTCATATTTTTTTAATAAGAGTATTTACGTTATATCTACATATAGGGATACTTGAATAATAGTGTCAAAGTTTTTATGGAATTCTAATATATTTAATAAGAATATAAGATCGAACCGTGCGTGGTTTACCGATTTTATTTCGAATTCTCGCTAAATCATCTAGAACGTATCTCGAATCCGAGGGTCGTCTATTGTTGCGTGACCTGTCGTTGTTTTGAAACACGCCTATCCAGAAACGTCACTATCGAAAACGATTTTGTCTCGCGCTTGAAATATTTTACTTCTACATACATTTTATTGTGTGTATATACTGTATATGTATTATAGGTATACATACATTATAATTTTAATATATTTAACCAAATCAGAAACTTTTATTTAATGTAGAATTTATATAACTATAATATATTATGCATATATAGGTATTCAGAGTTTTACAACAATAAAGTTGTCTCTAATTTTTATTTTATTTTTATTTTAAAATATATGTAGAAATTTCAAATTTAAAAATAAAAAGGTCTATGAAAAATTCTTTCCATATTTTGAACGTAAAATGAGAAAGTGAATTTCTAGTTTACAATTTGCCGTGAGAGGCCACAATATTCTTTTCTGTCGGTTTAAAAAATATAAAAGCAGGGGAGACCGGGGCGAGATCGACAGTTTTTTTTTTGGTGCCGATTTTTAACAACAAAATAAATAATTTTAGTTAAATGTGGTATACCGTTGTAAAGAGTAAACCTTTAGCTACAAAATTTATACAGGAAATTTTTGTCTACGTCGCTTTGTTTAACCGGTATAGAGCAAAAACGACAACGGTGGAAAAATTGAAATCTCAAAAATGCCGGGGTAAAGTCGTCACTCCATAAATACATAATTCCGATTATGAAAACTGATAGGATACATTTTATTAATTATTTGGTAATAGAAAAATGTAAACATTTATTAATTAAAGTGTTAAAAGGTTTCATTATGTTGTGTTTTTGTGTGTGTGTACGGATTCTATAACTCAAGAACTACTCAACCAAATATTAAAGAAAAATATATGAAATAGGGGTAGAAAAGACTGAAAAATATAATAAAATTAGAAAATTTGCCAATATTATAAAAGTCCACCCCGGGTGCTTACTGACGAATTAGCCCCAAACACAAGTTTCAGGTTTGATCGCCCACGAAATATTAGACATCAACGATAATGAAAAAACTACACTGGATTCGTGTTTAGCATGCATTACTCTTTATAATCACGTACCTCGAGATTTGGAGAGCAAATATTGTTGCACATATTACAAAATTTCCACGCGCAAAAAATTTTACTTTCACCTTCCAAAAACACGTTTGCTCTCGTAAAAATCATAACACGGCAAGTAACCTGCCGAAACTCCGTTGGTCACATGGGTACCATAAGCAGTGTTTACAATGTTAATAGCGAGTTCGCACAATATACAGGTTCCGAGATATTTGATTAGACGATTTCACCCCGAAGACGTTTTCTCCCCTACTTATATTTTTAACGTAAGAGCTTCACTAATTATGTTCAATTTATAGTGTAAGATGTAGTCACTGATAATCATATAATTAGTAATATTGACAAATAATACAATAATACAAAACCAATATTTTAGTTTTTATCTAACAATAAGGTTGATATCATTACAGTGTGCAATGTTGGCAATGCATTAGCATTTAATTTATAGCTGATATTGGCTTTATATTGTGCAACATTCCAATATACCAGTACATACCTATATACTTATTGATGTTTAACCAATGTATCGCCAAATTGAATAGTGTTACTAGGGTATAAATTTAAAGGGGCGAAAAGCATGCCTGATAGACCGATATCAGCTCCGCTTTGAGGAGAAGATGTCGAGTTCATGAGGCTACGTTGTACGCAAATCTAGACATGCTTGAAAACTAATCTTATAAATAAATACTTTAGTTTTCATGGTTCAGGTGGTGCTTCATACATGAAGAAAATAATTCTGAAATGATAAATGTGTATTTTTCCGTGTTGATCACTATACCAAAATAATCGTGTTAAGTCGTATCTATAGAAAAGTTTCGCGATATCAAGAGAGTTCAAATTTTAATAATCTTCTGTTGTTTAAGTTGTTATTGTAGTAAAATCTAATTTCTGGAGAGGTTTACGCGCGTAATTCTCTCGCGACTCACTTGCGATTCATTCGCGATCTTGCTCGCAATTCGTTTGCCGCATTTTGCAATTCAATTCGCGCGAGTCCTTGCCGACAGTTTTTCGTGGACCGCTGATAAAGAGTTAGTCGATCGTACGAAGTAAAGAATTCTTTTGTTTGAACAAACAGGTTTGTGTGTGATTATTTTTCAATTATCTCAGAGTATCAAGAATTCATCGAAAAAACAGTGTCTACATCCTATAAATTTTGTATTCTTTTCAGTTTATATGCGTTTATTCTATATTTTAGTAACTGATATTTTGCTGACTGTGAAAAGTAAATTTGTGAAAAGTTTGTAAATATAATAAAACGAATGGTTTATCATCATGCTTAACACGTTGACGCAATAATCATAATTATTATTAAAATATCTTTAATCATATAGTGCAAAATATCGAGCTGGCTTCAATGAATGATTTGATAATATAGATTAATTTTATTTTTATTAGAGAAACATATGTGGAATCCATGACAATTCTTTTTATTTATTTGCATATACAGGGTGTTATTTTAATTTACCACCACCAAAAACTTTTTTATTTTTTATTGTAGAAGAAAATGCTTCAGACAAAAGTTGTTTGGCTTGAAGGGGGACACATGATTCCGATGTGAGTCATGTGGTAGATGTCGCCTTTTTCAAGAAATTTTAAAGGCGACTAATTTCTTAAATGGAACTTGATTTTTTCCTTTAGATAAAAGTTGTAGATCTTGTCGAGACGTTTTCAAAACACTATGATAAAGCTCTCTTCCGCTAAGAATTTCCTGAGATATTTTAAATTTTGTCATAATATTTTTAATCTAAAATATGAAATACGTGTATCTCGTAAAGTATTCACTTTTCGATGACTTTACCTTGATACTTTTATACGTACCGTTATATGTAAAATGATATACACTTGATAAGGGCCAAAACTCATGGCCGAAACGTCGTGAAATCACATAATAAATTGCTAGTTAGTGTCGATTTAAGCTACTCCTTGTTTTTATTCACTGGCGAAAAAAAATTCGTTCTTGTTAAAAATAAAAAAGTTTTTGGGGGTAGTATATTAAAATGGCTCACCCTGTATTATTTGTGTAATTTTGTTTCAAGATAGTGCGAATCGTATTTTGATGTGGGGGAATAAATGCTGAAATCTCTAAATTTGATGACAGCTTGATCGGCCTATGTTCGAGTGAAGTGGTATCTCAAATCTCCTTCTTGACTTTGGAGTGCCGCGATAACAAATTGATTTTAGCATCATCGCGTCGTCTCGCAACAACTTTTATAGATAATTATAGATAACAATATACCATTTAATATATTACATATCGTCATGAATTCCATTGACAATCTATTTTATATAATAATTTATTATATTTTATTATAAATATATTATATTTATTAATTTATTTCATGATAATATTTTCAATGTAAGAAGCATTAGATAATCACATATAAAGCTATATAAGAACATAGTTCTTAAATCGCAAAAATTTTTACTTGGTACAGGAAATTAAGCATTTTTTATTCCATTACGACGCCGAAATATTAAATCACGAAATATATGTACCTTACGCTTATACTATATCTATCGAATTTATTATTAAGTAATACAGAAATGTGTACTTTGACGCGATGTAAACTAAACCGTTTCTCCATAAAAAAGGTAACTTTGAACATGTTATCTGCTCAGTGTTCGCAAACAACAATATTCGTGAATCGTGCTTATGAAGTTCATCTTTCGGATGTAGGTAATATCAGACCTTGGAAAAAAGTCACGTATACGTGCGCGTACCAAAAATAACTTGGCATCTCGCCGTGCGCCGCGATTCGTAATTTAACGTGCGTCCGATTAATTTTCTATTATGCGCGGAAAATTCGATGGGCTTCTTGAAGACGGTGATATAACTTTAAAGATTTATTTGTCAAATGGGGATGTCTTAATAAATTGAAATACTTTCTCTTTGTCTTCATCGAGATCTATGTGCTTTGCAGTAAGAGATATATTTAAATAAACTAATCATAAATATACAGAAGAGCGCGCGTAAACAAAAAAGACACACGGGCCATTTCCTCGGGTTGTGTCGCTATTTATAATTAGGTACTTTATTTATGGGTAGGCTGGGGTAGGCCAAACGTGTAAATCGTGTTGAAGCTCGACAGCTTAAGTCAAACACGTGGGCGAATCTTCACTCAAGCGAAGCTGATCGATTCCATCATGCACTTCCATAAGCTTGATTCGATCAATTGCGTCCAAAATACGAAACTGACACTTCGATTGATGAAAAGTAAAAGACATATCGATTTTTTATCACTTAAACTGTATCTGTATTAAAATTATACTTTAAACAGTTTTCTTCAGATCGGATAATTCTTTTATTTTTTCCTTGGAAAGTTCCGATTCTCAGTTGCGAGTTTTTAAATATCTACTATTTATACTGTGTTCATAAATTACTATTGAAACATACCAAAAATTAATTATCGCTGTCGACTTTATTTTATGCCGCAAAGCATACGAAACGTCTTTATTTGATCAATTTGATCGCCGGCAATCTTTTAATCATGACATTTTGCGGTGCAGGTAAATCGTCGCTGCGAATCAGGACGAGTGACTGTCTCGAAAAGGTGCTTCAAGGTGACGACGACGCATCGCTATCAAGGAAAACCTCCCGGACCGACGCATCCTGAGTAATCCGAAGCGCGATCTCCACTGGTGAAAGCAGATTCGGCGACTCGTCAGCAGATCGCGTGGAAACGGAGTCGCTCCAGCTGATCCCGCGTCAGCATCCCACACATATACACACGCACGCACCCATACTTAAGAAGGTGCGTTCGATTCGCCGGCACACGTACATACGGCCGTGCAGGTAAGTTCACCGACGTTCTCTTCTCCCATTGTTGCGCAGATGTGCGTGCTCGTGCTAGTGATGGACACGACGCTCTTTCGAGCAACGTCGACGTCTATTGCCAATTGTCAAATAGACAGGTGGATAGAAAAATGTGTAAACAAAGAAAAAAGCAATGGATAACGGTAAAATCGCAGAAATGTAATTACCTACATTTAAATTACCTCTGTACGATTATTAGATTACCGAGTCCTTCTCGAAAGCGCGACAATCACAAATCACAGCCAAAAGTAAAATATAAAAATGACTAGATAGTTTAATGAAATTTCACATTCAAATATATGTAAGGAAAAATTATATACCTGTTAAGCTTTGTTTACCGCTTTTTGTCACCTGTTAATGTATCTAATTTATATTTTATTTTTGTCTGCAGTGATTTGTGATTTTCGCGCTTTCGAGAAG
The DNA here is from genome assembly GCA_035220615.1 of Leptothorax acervorum. Taxonomy (NCBI): domain Eukaryota; kingdom Metazoa; phylum Arthropoda; class Insecta; order Hymenoptera; family Formicidae; genus Leptothorax; species Leptothorax acervorum. Next base: position 152,376 of record JASTWQ010000078.1, read on the forward strand.
GATTCGGTATAGGTAATAATCGCACAGAGGCAATTTAAATTACATTTTTTATAATTATAACATTTAAGCGCTTTTATCTTTATCCATTGCTTTCACACGACAGTTGATCGCGCGTCTCCTTATAATAATAGCTCCTAGGCGTGTTGACATGTGATTGGGTCGCTAGCGTAATATTCGGCAAGGAGAAAGATCGGCTTTCGAAGGCCCGACAGCAGATAGAGTTCCGACAACAGCGTAAAGGCCGTAAAGAAAAAGGTCATTCGCGTTAGCTTTCGAAAACATCATTCGTTCTTGCAGAGATATTTTGCGTATTTGTAGATATATTCTCTTTATATATTAAAGTTAAAGGCACGAAAGAAAAAAAGACGTTCTTTTAAATATCAAACCCGTAATCCTACATATATTCACCGCGGGATCCAATTAAATTCAAAGATCTAAATTAAGCACGTGAATCCGCGAAGGTCTGCAGCTGGTATGTCAACAAATAAGTCAATTCTGTGCTAACACATGAGCAGCAGGCATCCATGCCAATTGCCACTTGCACTGGAGCGAAGCTCTCTTTAAAACGGTTTGTGCCCATCACTACTTCTCGAGTCACCAACACAGCTATGTCTCGTCCTTGTCATCGATAGCACTCGCAACTACTACAACTGTGATCCTCAGGCACTAACACAGGGGCGCGTACCCCACCACCCTCGTACGTGAGAGCGTAGCAGCGGACCAGCCGATAAAATGAATGAGAATGATAAGTCAGTTAAGTGCGAGAACTCCGCCGAGGAGGAGGAGGACGAGATGTTCGAGCGCGAGCTGGCCGAGGACGCGCAGTGGAAGCGGATTCAGCAGAACACCTTCACGAGATGGGCGAATGAGCGGCTAAAGGCGGCGAGCAAGCACATCGGCGACCTGGAATGCGACCTGTCCGACGGTCTCCGGCTGGTGAGCCTTATCGAGGTGCTCTCGCAGAAACGGCTCCCGAAACACAACCAACGGCCCACCTTCCGCTCTCAAAAATTGGAGAACGTGTCCGTCGCACTCAAGTTCTTGGAGGACGAGGGCATCAGGATCGTCAATATCGGTGAGTAAATCCCATGTGCGTTCTGGATCTTACACACGCGTCGTAGAATAGATTCGTCCTGTCTTCGTAGTGCTAGGAAGAATCCAATTGATTGATCGTGCGAGTAGTACGATAAAACATCGATGCATTATACTTATTAGTGAAAAGAATAATTAATTTAAGAATAAACAACGTTGTAGCTCCATAATTATTCTAAGAATATATATAATTACAATACTAAGTAGTTTACTAATGCTTTTTTTTATTAAAGAGCAGATAAAGGCGGTAATTTTGAGTAATAGCAATTGCCACGTTACTTTCCATATTTTCAGATAAAATAATCATTCTCTGAATATAATGATTGTTAACAGAAATATTGATTTGCTAAAGTTGCGCGATATTCAATTTTGATGTCAATTAGCAAGTAATTTATAGAAGCGGACGCTTAAATAATAATAATCTTTATTTATATAATATTCGGCAAAAATTGAGTCCAATGAGTAACTTCCGGTTTGCGGTCAATTTCCAGATTTTTTAAATTATGATCTCTCTTTAGGTTTTATGTTACAAGCCTCTCTCGATACGTTACACCACCACGTGGTAGTTACAATTACCGCGAGTGACGTGAACGGAGTCTGCGTCGTTTCACGGATTCTGCGTAGATTGGATTTATCGATCCGTAGATTTTTGCACGTCAGGAATTTATAGTTTTTTTTTCAAGAATTCGAAAGAATTGCAGATGGAAATAACTCCAATAAAAATCGATCGAATTAGTACGTGAAGTTATACTTGGAATAAAACTTGAATTAAAACGGTATTAAACAGATTTTATTTTGTGTTTATTTACACACATGACAAGCGTTACAGATATAACGATGCAATACGTTACAGATAAACATTGTAGGATGAGACTTTTTACTCATCCGTGTTTTTCTCGTATACCTATACTGTTAACATAAGCAAGGTTGAACATTATTTGTTTGTGTGAAATGTCGCTCCAAATTGTTACTTTATAAAATAATTTATTAACAGTCTTTCAATATATATTATGACGGATTTATTATTGGACGTCAATTATAATTTACGCCGTTATTTATTTTAATTCAATAATATGTCACGCTTTTCACTGAACGAGAAATATTATTATTTAAATACTTTAAAGTGATCAAGGGCCAATAAACGAGCAAAAATTCTTGTAAATATTGCGGTTTACGTAATTTACTTTATTATTCTCTATTGTTATTTTTATTATAGTGTACTGTAATGTCGACTTACTTCTTATTGTCGATTTATTTAATTTTTGTTTGTAAGTTTTAATCTTTTTTATTTATTGTTTTTTATTTGATTTTTAGTTTTAAATTTATAATTATTCTATTTGGCTGATAAAGATTCGGTGTATTTTTATTTATTTATTGTATTTAAGTTAATATATTAATTTGATTTTGTAACATTTATTTTTTTGCTCGTTTATTGACCCTTAATCACTTTACAGTATTTTGATACATACGCGAGCTTGTGTTCTCCATTTATTTAAATTATATTTAAATTACATAATAAAAAAAACTAAAAAAAGATGTTACAGAAATAGGTAATCACATGAACTATAAATTCAGATTAAAATGACAAAGAAATGTAAAAGCAAATATAATTATCCACTATTTGTAGAGAATTAGTAGATTTAGTATAAGTAGAAAAGTGTACGTATAATATATTGTACATATGTGTGAAGGAAAGAGGCCCCGTTTAAAATTAAAGTGTTGATTCTGGGAGAAAACAAATTACTCGTGGCGCGGAGAGAAATCTCAAAGAATACTTCGATATCTCCACAATTATACATTTTCACAAAATAAATTAACTTTTTAAATCGCGATGGGATCGTTCGTTTATATTACGCGGCTTACTGTAATCACGTTATAAATACAGAATACAATTTTATTTTATTTATTCAAGTGAATTGAAATTAACACAACAACTGCTAAGCGAAATCTGTAATATCAATTTCAAGTATGTGCTTGTCTGCACGAAATGTAGTCGAAAGCCATGAAGAGTGATTAATCGGCAAAATTTGAGGACAGGCGTCGAGTAACTAATCGCGTGTTTCGCTTACGTGGAGATCGATGTAGATCTAGTTGATAATACTTGCGACTTTGTGCGGCGCGCATTGAGATTTGATCAACATGCGATCGCGAAGTTGAGAAGAAGTTTAACGCAATTACTCACGCTTCTCGATATATATATATATATATAGGTATTATTTAACTTTGCAACTTTGGAAACGGATTTGAATTTCTTTTAATACCATAACATTTAGAGAACGAAAATTTTGCTACGAGATTTCGCTAAACTCTGTCGACGTATAGCGAAATCTCGTGGCAAAATATTTCTTCTTTATTACCAAATGAAAAAGGTGCGCAGCTAGATATAATAATATGCAGAATATTTTTGCGTGTCCCTGCTTTTGAATTTGGGATCAACCGTTTTAGAGCGCGGATGCATCGAGCGACGAAATAAAAGCGATTGTAGAGCATGGCGAGAGGGTTGTGGATCGATGACGCTCGCCCGGGCTACCCCGGGAAACCAGAGAATAGCGATGGGATGATGCTGTTCACGTACACTTCTCGCGGGTGAACAAACTAACATTAGGTACGTCATCAGTCTGTAGATGACCCGTTTGTCTATTTAAATCTGGTTAAAAGTCTCGTTAATATGACGCAATTTTTAAATTAAACAAGTCGATGCAGACACTTAAGGCATGCGTCAGCTTTCTCGCATCTATCCATTCATTCTTCTGAGAGATGTACTTAGAATCGATTTTTTTTTTATACAAGAATATACATCGCTACATCGATATTTTTTAAGTTCTAATTATTTGCCAGTCATGGAAGGTTTTGCAAATTTTAGTCTTGAGAATGCAAGCAGGTGAAAATAAATTCTATTTCAAAATAAATTTTCTTTAATAAATATCTAATTTGTAAGATTGAATTTAAAATTAGACATTAAAAGGTTGTGACAGAGAACACTAGACATTTGAATCTGGTTAAAAGTCTCGCTAATATGACGTAATTTTCAAAATTTTCAATGAAATCCGTATGGTTTGTCGAGTCTGCACTATCAGAGTCCAACCACGTGTATAACCACTTGTTAGCAGAGAAGAATCTAGGGGGAAGCCAATAATGTCGACTGATATCTCAGTTGCGAAAAAAAACCCTTATATTTTCAGTTTGTGAATGAAGCATTGTGAAATAAGTAAATTGCTCATTTGAGAAACGAAAACGTCGTATAATTTTGAGGTGTTTCATATTTGCACTGGAAGATTAATGACTATACTTACTTGACGGCATCATTACAGTTTATCGTATCCTTGAGCAAAATATTCGACTGGCAGTGACGCAATTGAATATATCATTGATGATGTCACTATGTTTTCCAACCTGCAATTGTTATATCGCAAAAGTGAGTAAGACGTGTCGATGAATACTTATATTATATGTAGCAGTAGCACATAAATGCACAGACATGTCTCGTGAAACTAACAATAAGATTTTTAGAGACAATCTCTTTCTAGACTCGGAAAATTGTTTATTTTTTTATTTCAACTTACTGATAGATCTATAGACAGAAAACAAAAGGGGTTGATTTTATTTACGAATTTACAATACATAAATATGTAAAGTCATTATATTTAAATCCTTAGAAATTAAGTATAAAAACATTTACGCAAATTATTCGTGATTTATTAAATTGTTAATTTTACATAAACATGCGGCGCTAAGCCTTGAAAATAAACTATTCATATTTCATAGAATAATATTTATTTACCATAACAAATTTTATTTATATATGTTTTGAATTATTTAAATTAAATATATTATTATTAATGGCATCTATCTTCTTTTACAAATACTATTGACTTTGATACATGAAGAGAAGTTTGTCTATGAAAAGATAAGATGAAATAATTAAAAATTAATTTTGACAATATAATATCTAAAGATTTTTGAATTCTTTCCAATATACACGACGAAAACTTCCAACAGATGAGAAGCAAAAGTGTAGAATTGATCGACGCTTTAAAAAATGGTCCATTTCATTCATGATATTTCTTCAGTTCTCCTAATGGAACGTTCGGTGTGAATAGTAAGAGTTTTCTCGCTGACGGTACTCGAGATCTGTGCAAAAAGCTTACATCGCTATTCAGAAGACTAATGTGCCGATGCTCGGCCGTCGCACTCACGCATCTCATAGTCCTCAAGACGTAATCGCAGGACTGTGGTGTTAAAGCCGCCCGGTTATCAAATATCAACAGAAGCCACGCTCGCACTATTACGCGAGAGGCACCATGAAACAGGCTCGGGACATGTCCCGCGGGGCCCAAGGAGCAAAAGAAGGAAAGTAGGCGGGACCATGTAGATCGGGTGAAGGTCAAGCTCGCCTTGGCACCGCGGACTTCTTTCCTCGCGTTTATTACGTGACCAATTTTCGTCTCTCTCTCTCTCTCTCTCTTTTCTCCGCTGGTCAAATATGCATCTCTATTGTCGAGCGGAAATGATTCTCGCCATCTTTTCGATTCTTTTTTCAAGTTAATTAACTCTTTGGAACATTAATGTGATGAAGTAGTGAATATATTATTTCGAAGATTTTTATATAAAGGATTTATTAGACGTTTATGCAAAAAAAGAGAAATTTTGAAAAATTTTGTGATCGAGAAATGTGATCTTGTGCTACAAGAATAATTTATAGCATGTAAGATTTACTTAATAAATTATAAAAAAAGGATAGTTTAAAAATTACTTATTTATAAATTAATTAATAAGTATAACATATATGTTACTATTTCGATTAAAATTTAAATTTCTTTAAAACGAGCAAAACATATTATTGTGAATTTTTATATGTATAAAATTCGAGCTTAGATTGTGGATAATTGTCAATATTATTAAAAGATTCATAAAGTGTTCTCCATACATAAGCATCCTTCATTTTTTACGAATAGCGTGTTAAAAGCGTCTTTGCCGACATTTTTTCCTAATGTGACATAACTCGACGGGAAATCATAAACATGAAGAAACGACGATGCTGCTTACTTCAGCTTAAGTAATTACAGTAAGGCCGGTATTCATAGTCGGATCTTATATTTAAGACCGTCTTAAGTACAATCTTAAGATGTCATGAATATGAACCAATCACAGAGCCGTATTAGCGTCTCAAGACATTACGGTCTTGAAATAAGATCCGACTATGAATACCGCGGCCTAGGTATTTCCGCGCTTAATTTGCGGTGTATTGAGAACGATTACTTTCACTCTTTAAACGCAACCTTGACATTAAACGACTATTCTCCATATGAAATCGCGCGAGAGTGTATCTTCGCACGCATCAACTCGGACTTCCGATGATTGCCGAAATGTATTTACCTGCCACATTTTCACGTGCCTATGAAAAATTCCTCGCAAGAAGTAAATATTGAGCCCTGAGTTATGTGTCAGTTTTTTCTTCGTTTGCCTTCTTTATTTTTAGTATCTTTGTAAACGCTATAAAAATTTTGTAACGTTCCACAACTATACAACAAATAGCAAATATTATATTTTAGATGCGAGCTAAACGAAAATATTCTATTTAAATACTTTGTGACTATTTCACGTGAACCAAACAAATTATGCAACATATATAGGTAAATTCATATTGTGTGAATACAAATTATTAATATGACAAGTTAAAATGAACGAAAGTGACTGTACTGGAATTATGTCTAATCGAAGAACATTAAATTCACATTTGAGATGCAGTTTTGTTGATAGACGTTGATCGCGCACCTTGACGATTGAAAAAAGAAGGTCGCTCTGGCGAAGATCTGACCAGGCATCTTCTCTGTTCAGTGAGGTAATCTCTTGAGAATAAGTGACGTCATCGTCTAAACTCGCCGTAGAAAACGTGTCGTTGAAAACGTCACGCATGGACAAGTGTATGTGCGATATACTCATAATCAGTACAGTCTTTTAATTGCACATTAAAATAACGAGTGACTCAACGTGGTCCTCGTGGTTCTCAAAGATATGTGGAGCTATTTATAATATTCCACGTACCTTTAACATAAAGAAAAAATTGATCCCGCATGATCCTCCATTTAGTTGTTAATTATTAAATTACCTTTAATGGCTCCAAGTCGAGATAATTGAATGTGCGAGACATAACTAAATTAATCATTGCGAGATCAATTTTTCATACGGAAATATGCACATCCTCTGAGATTTGCAATCCAATTTTTCTCTTCGTTTCTCTTGTTTCTACAACCTTCGATACTACTTTAAAATTTGGAAATAGCATGTAACTCCATTCTCATTCGCGTTTTCCTGCTGACTCCCATCTGATTCCCTGCTCGTTTCCTCTTCTCTATACCTAATCGAAGCACCGCCGGAAACGGCGCTCGCGAAGAATTCGTTTGGGGGTCTTGTTTTGCACAATAAAGATTCTCGATCCGAGAACAGACCACTCCGACTACCGCGTCGACCAGATGAAAGTGTAATAAAGATGGCCTGTTTCTGGACCTGTGAATTCTGATCGTTTCTTTTTTTTTTTTCTTCAAAAGCGATCCTCGCTTCTCGGAACTTTCGGTTCCTGTTGGAAGATTTTAGAATTCCATGCCGATGTTGCATATTTATGATGGGGACTAGACTGTATGTTCATTACATCATCGAATTCTACGTTGAAGCTCGCTATTCCCGAGACGAGCGCTCGAACAGTCGTCTCGTTAATGCGACGAGGAAATAAATTTTTACTGCCGTTCCGCGAACGACATAAAATTTAAGGTAACCGCTCATATATACTTGCTTGATTTTTAAATTATTTTTCTTTTTATTGACTCATATGAAACGTTGTAAAATACTGGAAAGTAACCCATTAATCAATCGCTGACTATATGACTTCTCTGTGATATAATTTATTTGTAGATCTAGAGGTACATTATGCTATTAATAGCGTAATGTAAGACTGATAGCAAATATTCGTAATATGACAGTATCACTTTATATCTCGAGAAAGTAAAATACCTACTTGGCTGGCTATTTATTCTATTAACACTGGGATCCCTATTAAGTATACTTACAGCTGCGTGTTTTCTTAATAAAGATTCACCTGTTGCATTCATTTACACATATGGACGCTATTAAATTTGTTCAATCATTGAAATCCAATGCCGATCTTACTGTCGACATTTTCAGCTTATCACAGTGCGATCTTGATACAATAAATGACAATCCTATGAACAAATTTTTTATTACTATCTATATGTTCTCACCTTCTTCTTTCTCGATGCATTTATAATCACTAACAACAAGATGTTAATGATTATCATACCTATGTTGTTTAGTTACCCATTATTTTATTACTGTTAAGATACTGTTAAGTCACGAAAATAACAGATTTCGAACAATTTTGTAATAGAAATTGATATAATATGAAATAATACGAAGAACCGTACTTATTTTCTACGTTTCTTGCACCACAAGTAATTGGTACGAAAGATCGTATCTCACTGTAAGAATTATTCCTTATGACGATCTATACCATCTATAATCTATATAGCATTGAAAGCAAACATGTCCATTACCTAATACCAAAAGGAATGCAATTGGCTTCTCCGGCTTTATTGCTCATTAAGATGCGTCGGTGACAAGTGAATTATTGCTTACGGAAAAGCAACACATGAAAAATGTACGGGAAAGATAATTCTTTCATACATAGCCATCAAATCCTATTGGCGTTTCATTACAAAGTTTTCAGGATTTTTGTGTCTTACGTATGGTAATAATCAAGAATCAACTAAAATTACAAATAATATAAGATTTGCATCCTGCACAATTAAAAATATTTAAAATTTAATCCTCAAGTTAGGTCGAGTAATCCTCGTTCTCTAAATAGAGAAAATTCAATAGATTTGTATAAAACTAATTACACCTTCGAATAAAATAATAATATAGCATTAAAATTATCGAATTATCTGCTCATTTTGTCATGGTAAAATTTTATGTCATTTGCGTACTGGAAACTTTCTCTATCAGCTCGACTGTAAGTATATATACGAATGCACTTTTGCATTGCGGTCAAGTAAAATGTGACTCGAGGGAGAGGCTCGACAATGGGTATCCATTTCGAGTCTTCAAACAAAAGGACAGCAGCTTACATTTCACTCTCTTTTTTTTCACGCATATTATTCACTGCGTTGGCAACATTACTTGGGTACGAAAGCGGGCATTGTTCTTTCTTTTACACATTGTAGATGTAGACCTAATATCACTAAAATATGTCAACCACCAAGTTTTGAAAGCGCTGACTCGTGTATTATAATACTAAATATTAAAAATAATATTCAAGTATTATTCTTATAGTAGTATTTCTTATATTTCTACGAGATAATGTACTATAAAAGAAATAACACGCAGAAAACAAAATATTCTTGAATTGAAAATCTAGTTTAAACGTGGAAATTTTGAAATAAGATTATATTGCGTTAGAGAAAGAAAGAAATATTGCGTTAAACGAAGAAAACTTGTCTGAATGAAATCATTTATATAGTTCAAGGAAGAAAAAAATGTTGAAATAACATTGAATACGTCGAAATTCTTATAAGAAGATTATATTGTTTCATATAGGTATACGCACGATCATGCACTATAATCTTCTTATAAGAATTTCAACGTGTTATTTCAACATTTTTTCTTGGTTGAACTATATAAATAATTTCATTCAAGCAAGTTTTCTTCGTTTAACGCAATATTTTTTTCTTTCACGCAATATAATCTTATTTCAAGATTTCCACGTTGAAACTAAAGATATTTTCAAATCAAGAATATTTCTTTTCTGTGCAGTATCATTCTTATCTCTAGAGATTTTAAGAGACTACAATATATGTTAAGACCGTTAAGATATAAATCAATATAAAGGAAATAGCCATACGGTCCAAGCTTGGATCTTAGGCAGCTCAATATAATTATTTTCAATATGTATTAATACGCGTATTTTCCAACATATTAAACTGCGCGCCGATTATTTGTCGGACTTAAGGGGGGATCCTCATGTAGACGACTGAAAATAAAGGGATTTTCAGGAATTTTTTTAAAAGAAACTATTTAATAAATCGCTTTGATAAGTTTTGGGCTATTTTATTTGAAGATTTAAGCACGTAAAAAAATTTTTTTTACTTTAAAAAAAAAATAATATAATATGTTTATAGGGCGTAAGAAAAAGCGTCGGTTTTAAACGGCGGGCATTCTAGCTCCTTGTTTACTTGTGCGAAACAAAAAAACAAAAAGATTTCTTATTGTTTATAAACATAGTTTGTCGGTGAACCTAAAAAAATGCAAAAACCTTAAAACACAGCTATTGTTGGAACATTAGAAATTCCCTCTCCCTTCCCTAATTAAATCGATATCGATTTAATATTAAAATCACTGTAAAGAGTGTAAAGAACTTATTGCGAAAAATATTACCCCAGCCAGGGTTCGAACCTGGAATCTCCCGCATTCCGTTCGGGCGTCTTACCAATTCGACTACCGGGGCATGTGGTAATATTTATCGCAATAACCGGATAACAATAATTTGAACGTCTTTCTCTTTCAGGCGACGTGAATAAACAATATTAATACATATTAATACATATTGAAAATAATTATATTGAGCTGCCTAAGATCCAAGCTTGGACCGTATGGCTATTTCCTTTATATTGATTTAAGAGACTACTTCTTAGTTCCGATATTAAGGATGTTAGTCTTACAATTAATTCGATTTACTGTTTGTCACGGGGGAAACTGTGAGGTGAGCTGAAGACCGAAGGTCCGAGAATCTCGAACGCTTGGCATCACGGGTGAATTAGCTGGCGCTTGGCCGGTTTGCGTGTCACGGCGCGGTTAACTACGTTTTTGTGACATCACTGGTTAGCTCTCGGTAATTGCTGAAAATAGTCCGGATGAATCGTCACCGATGGCGACGAGGCGATTCCCATTCTCCCCGTCGTGTGAACAACGCGAACTTCATCGACGGCGGGACAATGTCGAGAGTGCCGGCGGACAACAGAAATAACCGCGGCGGCTCAGATCCGACTAAATTTGCGCGACCGAGTGCATCTCTTCAGCGTTATTCTTAAGTCTTAAGAGATCTACGACAATCGCGAGAGCTCCTTTTCACCCTCGTGGAGGGTATGTCAAGATGTCAAGAGGGTGACGCGTCGAAACTCTCTCGCAATTGTTACGCGCGGAACGGCATGCATACATAGAGAAAAAAAAATATATTCTTGATTTGAAAATATTTTTAGTTTTAACGTGAAAATCTTGAGAAATAAGATTATATTCGTTATTATATTAAACGATTATATTAAACGAAGAAAACTTGCTGGAATGAAGCATTTATAGTCAGAACAAAAATGTTGAAATAAAAAGTTGAAATTCTTATAAAAAGATTATAGTGATCTTGCTTATATACGAAACAACTATAATCTTCTTATAAGAATTTCAATTCTTTTTATTTCTACATTTTTTTCTTGAACTATATAAATGCTTCATTCTAGCAAGTTTTCTTTGTTTAATATAATAACGCAATATAATCTTATTTCAAAATTTCCACGTTGAAACTAAATTAGATATTTTCAAATCAAGAATTTTTTTTCTCTGTGTGCTTAAACTATCAGTGTATTACGCAAAAGTTATGCAATAAAAAGATGTTATTGGCTATTTTTAAATTACAATTATGCTGAATAATCTTAGAGATTTTCATCATACGATTGACACATTAAAATTTTCTACTGTCTATATATCTCACATTAAGAAAGATGCATTTGTTTCCATTGTGCACGGTTGAATATCGCTGCCGATTTATTTACGAGTTTGTTACTTTGACTGAGATCAAGTATTAGTTCCCTCCTAAGATTAGCAAACAACATCTTTATATCAAAGATGACTGCAGTTCGAAGAAACCAAATTGTTCATCTCGACTTGTTGCTTCCGCGTTTCCGCACGTTAATAATAATACATTATTCCAGTTATAACGTATAATTATAACGTCTTCTGATTTTAATTTTTTTTATTCTGATAAACACAGTTTTGCCAGAAGTTTGCCAACCTTAATTGATACCATTCTAGACAAAATTTAGATTCTGCAGGTATTCAGGCATTTGGCGATCGCTCAACAAATGAATCATGCGCGTCGAGGAAATCTATTAGCACTTTCGTTGCGCAAACACGCAACGCGCTTTTTCGTTAGCGTCGCTTCGAGACGCGCATTGTGAAAGAACGCATCATCGCGATTCCATAAATGCATTGTGGCGAAATATTTCTCTAATAACGCCCACTCGATCTTACTTACTCATGTCGGATAATTGAGCGGTGATCGATCTACGGATGAATAATAAGATTTTACGCAACGGGAAAACTCGATGAAATCTCTTCGCGAAAGAAAGGAAGTTACTCACTCATGAATAATAAATTCTGAGGCAGTGGCATTTTTATAGATTTTATTATTCACCGCGCGTATTTCGACTAGATTTGAAATGATACAACTTTAAAATAAGAATTCTCTTTATGTGAGCTTATCTCGCCGTATTTTAAAGTAAGAAAAGAAATCTTATACACATCACATTAATCATGGTAGTAAAATTTATCGTGAATAACAATTTCCGAAAACGTAAGGAGGAAGATTCATAACACTCTTAAATCACGGCCAATTCGACATTATCTATCCAGTGATAAAATATATAGTTTATAAAAAGCTTGTTTATACGCAGAAAAATAATCTACCTTTTATCTTAATTTCGCAGACTCTTCGGACATCGTAGACTGCAAATTGAAATTGATCCTCGGTCTAATATGGACGTTAATCTTGCATTACTCAATCTCTATGCCGATGTGGGAAGGCGACGACGGCGAGGATAAAGGTGCTACTCCGAAACAGAGACTAATGCACTGGATCCAGTCGAAAGTGCCGGATCTGCCAATCACAAACTTTACTTCTGATTGGAACGACGGACGGGCCGTAGGTGCGCTTGTTGACGCGGTTGCGCCCGGCCTCTGTCCGGATTGGCAGGATTGGAACCCTAAAGATGCGATCCAGAACGCATCCGAAGCAATGGGCCTCGCTGACGACTGGCTTAATATTCCTCAGGTTTGCTGCTATCTTATATATTTCATTCGATTTTAAGCTCTATTCGAAATAAAGAATAAAGATTTGATCGATCGCACACTTATGTCGATTTCATGTTAACTTTATCTACTAATTATATGTATATGTTAACTTTTTAAAATTTTATTAAACTTGATTTACTTTGATGGGTTATAATTTTAATTAAAGATTATCTATGGAAAAAAAACAATTAGTTAACATGTGGCATAAAAACTAGGAGATTTATAAGTGCCGATTAAATCAATTTTTCCAAATAAATAGAGATATGCCATTTTTGATTCGGTGATTTTTTTTAATTGTAACCTACTAATATTTGTGTGAATTTTATATACTTTTTTCCACTCAAACTGCGCACCGATATTTGTCGGTTTTCAAATAGAGTTATTCCGGTTATTCGATGGAGCAATAAATTCAACATAAGTACTTAAGAGAAAATATTTATTAATTTCGACAACAATTGGCTAGCTAAAGGATGTTAATTAAAATTTAGAATTTATTGCGAAAAATATTACCCCAGCCAGGGTTTGAACCTGGAACCTTCCGCTCTCCGTGCAGGCGTCGTCCCAATTCGACCACTGAGGCATGTGGTAATATTTATCGCAATAACAAACTCATATATACCTATCTTATTATTTGTTCCAACATTAGAAAACTGCGCGCCGACTTGGTTTGTCAGACTTTCAACACAGCTCTGTTGGAGTATATCCCCTCCCTTCCTCTTAGTTAAATCGATTCGATTAAACTAATGTTAACATCATTTTTTAGGTCGATGATGTATAATAAACAGAAAGTAATGGTATATTCCGCCAATAATTGACCAACGAGAAAATATTTATTAATTTTGACAACGATTGGCTAGCTAAAGGATGTTAATTAAAATTTAGAATTTATTGCGAAAAATAAGTACTTAAATCGATAATCGATTTAACTTTTTGATGCTAATAAGCATCCTTCTAAATCACCGGAAAGAATATTGCAAAAAATACCATCTCAGGCAGGTTTTGAATCTGGACCTCTCTTCAATCCTTGACGAATTGAACGCGTCTTTACCAATTCGATCACTGAGGCATATAGTGATATTTATCGCAATAACCAGTAAATGTTAAGGAAAATAAAAATTAATATTTTATTCCACGGTTAAGAAGCGTTTCATAAATTACGTCATTCTCGTTACAGCTCATTAAACCCGAAGAGATGGTGAATCCTAATATCGACGAGATGTCGATGATGACATACCTGTCGCAATACCCCAGCGCAAAATTAAAATCAGGTGCACCTTTGCGCGCCCGCACGAATCCAAACAGGTAGGAATAAACACCGCTTTTTACCTCTTATTAAAACGTTATCACGAGAACGCGTTTCGTACTATGTATTTATTTTTGCAATTTATTGTAAACAATTTCCTTTATTGTAAATAAGTACTTTGTATGATTTTTTCGTTTCCTTGCTTATAAAAAAAAACAATCGACGCTGTTTATTATTATTTCGATCGTTAAGGGTGACCTGAAATGATCATAAATGACCCTTTTTCTGTTTCGGCGTTAGTTAGTAGAAATGTGAGAAACAAAGTACGCGTGTAGATCTCTAATGTGGTGATTGTGATTAATTAATCAATTTATTTCATTTCTCGGTCGCAGCATCCCACCGCCGCGGTAAGTCGCGCATTGATCATGTATTGTGACGTATAACGGTTTTTGCGCAATTAATGTCCGCCGCCTTGATGAGATCTATCTCTTAACCCAACGCTCCTAATCATTTCTTTATACGTTGTATATGTACGTAAACGCTTGATAGAGTAAATAAACTGCGTAGTGCGCGATTAGCGAATACACGGTTTGCAAATTTCCTGAAGAGGAAACGAGTGAAAGTTTGATTAATATGGTGTATTGACAATGATTTTATACTTTTTCGAGTTTTTGCGGATAGATAGATCTTTCTTTTTTCTCAAAGCTTAATGTAATACCATGATTAATTAATCTCTTTATACGTGTATAATATACGTGAAAGTTTCACGGAGAGCCGAATTGAACTAACCGGATAGTGAGTGATCGCAAGTCTGCAGAACGTCGTGCGCTTGCAGATTTTTGTTTTTGAAAAGATCGAGGCAAATCATCGCGCAATCACCGTGGCACAAAGCAACGCTTGTAACCGTCTGGCAAATGGATTTACTTAACGTATTGATGTAACAATATCGCGGCCGCTGGCTGATAGCTCGCAAATTACCTTTTCTCACTATGTTTTCTTGTGCAGAGTGCGTGCTTATGGTCCCGGTATAGAACCAACCGGTCCAATAGTCGGCGCACCCGCCAATTTCACCGTGGAAACCTTCTCCGCCGGCAAGGGTAACGTTGATGTCATCGTCGATGATCCTAAAGGAAACAAACTACCGGTAAGTCTATCGAATAATACAAAATCTTTGGATATTCTGTCTTAAAACATTGGTCGCGAGTTATGCAAATTGTTTCCAAAAATTTGAATAGTTTTATACATTCTTTGGATGCGTCCGAAATGGAAATTTCTTTTTTAATTAAACTTATGAAATAAGGATTATGAAATTATATTTGTAGTAATTAAAAAAGTTAAAGTTACTAATAAATCCATTAACAATAAATCAATCTCTTTTAAGAGATATAACCGCGGTTTATTTCAATAAGACTTCTCAGCTTCAATAGTATTTTAATTTACTTGGTTACTAATATGACTAACAATAAGATTAAGGGCCAGTTTTTCAATAGTCGCTTAACTTTAATCTTAGCTTAACTCACTCATCGTCTCTTTCTAACTATCCCTTTTAGAAAAAGACGAAGAGTGAGTTTAGCTAAACTTCAGTTTAAACCGCTATTGAAAAACTGGCCCTAAAAGTTGCAAAATATTTTACTGAGAGAAAAGATAATCTTTTAATTTACTAGAAGCAAGCCAAATCCATATGCCGTTTTAATATTGACTAACAATAAGTAAGTAGATATGTGCTAACGGCATCTATTGTCGAGTGCACCGGCGGAAGTTGGAAGATGTTTATCGCAATCAGAATAATTACACCACAGGACGTGGACACGTGTGATGCAATAGCTATTTGTGTACCGCGTGACTATTACCAAATCGCCTTATATATGAAGTACGAGCCTTCGCGCGATATGAATGCGAACAAGTTGAACGAATGCCGTCCTTATTCTCTGTAATCTGTATCATATTCTGATGATGTCGACTCGATTGTGCGTTTTTAAGGTCGACATCAGATTCAACAAGGACAGGAACCTGACATACTCGGTCTCATATACTCCGAAGACAGAGGGTCCGCACAAAGTGAAGGTGCTCTTCGCCGGCAGGGAGATCCCAAAGAGCCCGTATACTGTTAATGTTGAAGGGCACGCTGGTGACTCGAGCAAAGTCACAGCGAGCGGGCCGGGTCTACAACCAGAAGGTGTCGTCGTGAACAGACCTACCTTCTTCGATATCTTTACGAAGGACGCCGGTCGTGGAGTGCCAGAAGTCATTATCTTGGATCCGCAGGTAAAAAATGATTCATCGTTTGTTACACGTCATAACTAGATAATAGATGAAATATCATTCTGATAGATTTTATTATTTTGCATAAAATATTTTCATATATAATTTAACTACAGGGTAGCAAAACCACGGTGCCGGTAAAGCTGCGCCAGACTTCGCCAGACGTCTGGAGATGCGAGTACGTGTCGCCAGTGACAGGTCTACATTCCGTCAATATTTTCTTCGCCGGCAAACCTATACCCGGAAGTCCCATTGGCGTAAACGTCGCACCGGTTTCCGACGCGAAGAAATGCAGAGCGTACGGACGAGGATTGTTGTCTACTGGCGTTCGCGTTCAGGACATCGCCGACTTCGTCGTCCTTACTAAGGACGCTGGCGAGGGTGTACCGGACATTCGCGTAATCGGCCCGGGAGGCGTCAATCGACCGGTGCAGTAAGTCCTTGCTATTCAGCAAAAACTGTCACTCAAGAATACTTTGTTAATCACTTTTAAAATTTTATTTCTTGGTTTGTCACATATATTATTTTTATATTTTACTACTTTTATATAACTTTGTAAACGTTAATGAGAGACAATCAACTATCAATGCAAGAATTGTAAATAAAATTATCAAAATTATGTCTGTTTAAATTTGGAAAAGTTAAAAGGAAAAATATGAAATAGAGCAAGTGTCGAAATATCTTGTGCCAGATGTTTTGCTTTAAATTATCGATTCCATTAATGATATTGCATTAAATTACTTTAGAATGTCCAAAACCGATGCTACTACTTACAAATGCCACTATACGCCGATTAAGGAAGGCCGTCACGTAGTAATGATCACATATGGTGGCAAAGAGATTCCCAAGTCGCCCTTCGAGGTCAACGTAGGTCCTTACAAGGAGTCCAACATCAGGGCTTTCGGACCGGGTCTGCGCACCGGCGTCGTCGGCCAACCAGCGAAATTTACAGTAGACACAAACGGTGAGACCGGCGCCCTTGGTTTCTCCATCGAAGGCCCATCCAAAGCAAAGATAGAATGCAACGATAATGGCGATGGAACCGCCGATGTTTCTTACCTGCCCACCGCACCGGGCCAGTACGCGGTGCACATCCTCTGCGATAACGAGGATATCCCCAAATCGCCTTATATCGCGACAATTTCACCGAAGGCCGACTTCGATTCGGAAAAGGTAAACTCGAATTTTTATTTTACTATATTTTGGAACATCTTATAAAAACATCTTATAAGATTTTCTATAAAGTTTTTACATCCAATAAATTTAATATAACCAAAATGGTGATAATATATCGGCTATATTGCTTTTATTGACTCAGGCGGTGAAAGAAATGCAGTATCGAATGTACTTTGTAGGTTGAAGTTCATGGACCAGGAATTCAGCCAGAAGGTGTTGCCAGAGATAAACCGACGCACTTTACGGTGGATGCGAGAAAAGCCGGTCAAGCGGCTCTGGAAGTCATCATCCAGGATGCTCTTGGAAGAGATGTTCCGCTTAGATTAGACGACAAGCGGGATGGCACTGTCCAAGTGCATTATACACCTACATCTAGTTCCCAGCA
This sequence comes from Leptothorax acervorum, assembly GCA_035220615.1. Classification (NCBI taxonomy): domain Eukaryota; kingdom Metazoa; phylum Arthropoda; class Insecta; order Hymenoptera; family Formicidae; genus Leptothorax; species Leptothorax acervorum. The sequence goes on from JASTWQ010000078.1 coordinate 170,663, forward strand.
TGTTGTGATGGTACGACCAGAATATTAGATTTGAAAACTTTGAATTGAATTTTTGCTGCTTGTTGTTGATTCCTTGGAACATACTAGTTTTGAATCAGAAAACATTAAAGTAGTCAATGTGAAACTTTTTAGCAGGATAAAACCGATGGAATTTGGATTTAATTTGGATAATTTCATTCAAATTAAAACATTGCATAAAACATTGTTAAAATATTCAGCGAAAGCATGACCGAAGTGCCAACTTAATTCGACTTCTGAAAAATATGTTCTTTCAGGTGAACTATGGCGGAGTGGCCACGAAGAAATCTCCATATAGAGTTAAAATAGCTTCGCCCTTGAATCCCGCCATGGTCTCCGCTTTCGGTCCCGGTCTCGAGAAAGATGTAAAATCCAACATTCCGACACATTTCAACGTCGACTGTCGCGAGGCTGGCCCCGGTAAATTGGACGTCAAAATGCTGAGCCCCGAAGGTCGGGAACTTCCAATTTCGCTAACGGATAATGAGGATGGCACATACGTCGTGGACTATATGCCGCCCCAACCGGGAAACTATACGGTGAATCTCAACTATGGCGGTCTGAAAGTACCCCAGTGTCCTATTAAAGTTAACGTTCAGCCACACGTGGACGTGTCCAAAGTCAAAGTGGACGGCCTGGAACCAAGTGAGTATAATTGCCGAAAATTCTTTAAGTATTGGCTAATATTTCGATTACCGTACACTATCGGTTTATTTAAAATTAGATTTAATTATCTAATAAATGCGTCACTAATCGCAAATATGCTCGAATCAAGATATTATACGCAGCATCTTGTCCTACGAAATTGGGACAATGGTTGAATGTTCTTTGGTATATAATATCGCGTCGTTTAAAATTATAAATCTGACGACGCGTTTTGAGGTCGATCAGTAACTTTTTATTATAATTAAAATTTTTATAATATACAAGAAAAAAATATATATTATTATTTTTTAATTATTTTTAAAACTAAATTTATAAATGAACTTAATTAATAATTAATATTATACATGTATAATGTAGATTCTTAACAAGAGATAATCAAAAACATCGCATTTGGTTTGAGTGAAATAATTCCCCCGTAGTAAAAATTTTTTTTTTATTATATTTTAATTTGACAACTTGTTAAAAGCGATTAGAGAAGGATTAATAGGTGAAATTAGTTTAGTGACTTAAATAAGATCTTGCACTTATTTGTTAGATAAATGCATTAGCTTGTAAATAAATCGCGCCAAAATCACGCTCTTTCCAGTGATCATTGAGGAGATAATTCTCGTCTCGCGGCATATAGCTGATATTCTTTTCGGGGATCTTTCGGGACGCCACCATATAGCGTGGATGATGCGTGTATCTAGCCTAGATTATCGAAATACGCGTTGCCAAGGTCTCCCCGCGGATAGATATTCTGCTGGAGCGCGAACCGATGACTTATTTATAGCGGCGCTCCTCGTGGATTTCTCACAGTTGACACGCACACACTTTCGCGTTTCGTATTCTAAAAATATTGCATTTCGGTGCTTCACGCGTTGCGTCTTCCACATAACTTTACCTGGAGCCCTCCGCGATGCCCGAAGGAAGAGCAGCAGCTCCGTCGCGTCGCATTGAACGCGTCACGATAAAATTCTAAAAATAAGAAAATAGCAATAGCGTTCAAGAAATCAATATACATTTTTGTAAAAATAAATAATTATTTTTGCACGCTGAATAATATACACGTTGTAACTGAATGCACTTATATAGCTAAGACACGTTATCAGTGTTTCGTAATCGCGGGAGATTCTCCTATTTGGAATTATACGCTCTGCCTAATTTATACGAGCATTGTGGGCTTATGTATGTGGCTTTCTCTCACAAACTCGATGCACATCCCGTATTTGAGATCTAACCGTTATGATAACTTTGCGCGACGAACGTCTGGCCGTACTTGCTGGTGAGCGCGTTGGCCGTAAACTGCATATTACAATTATTCGAGTCCTTCGACCTTTTATACATTCATTGTCAGTTTATCCTTATTTACCAGTTCACCGGTAATGACTCATATACATATATGAGCACCATGAATAGCTCTGCCAATTTTCAACGGGTTTGCATTAAACTTGATTCACCCATGTTTTTTAGGTCGATGACTATAAATCCGGAGTCAAATTTGAGAAATTCTTAATGGCGGATCCAATATGGTGGCGCTTAAATATCAAATTTTGTCAGTTTTTGAAGAATATTTATTAAGATTGATATCCCCATTTGATTTTGTATGAAATCTTTATAGAGGGTTTTTCGAGTCGCTGCGGTGACGAGCCCGGGATCGAAATTTCAATCCGTATCAATTTTGGAATTTTTAAATTTTGACCCTGGATTCGTCACTAGCGACCGAAAAAAATTCTTATAGGTAGATAAGCTTCCATGTAAAATACGAAATTATATTCGCTCTCACCAGTTTTGGCACAAAACGGATCCACCAGTTAACTGGTTAAATCAATCCCTGTAATCGTTGATCCTCTCTTCGACGAGCATCGATCGCGATATCACCAGCAAGACGTACGGCGTGACGTCCGTTCGCCGCTTGCGGGCCGTCGTCCCGTCGCGCAAGCACAAGCGAAAGACGCATCGCGGCTCACCACGAGAACCCGCAAACGTCCTCGCAGCGGCCCCGGTGAACAGCCTGCAGCAGTTCCGCGTGATAACGCAGGAGGCGGGCAGGGCGGCGGACTTCCAGGTGGCGATCACAGCCCCGTCCGGCAATCGCGTCAAGGCGCACGTGGTGCCGACCCACGAGGGCTACCTGGTCAACTTTACGCCTACCGAGCTAGGCGAGTACCTGTTGGCGATCAGCTTCGGCGGCGAGCCGATCTCAAATCAGCCGTACCGGCTGACCTGCGTCCACGGCTCCGACCCGGGCAAGGTGCACGCCTCGGGACCCGGTCTCTCCCACGGCGTGGTGAACAAGCCGGCCGAGTTCGTGATCGACACGCGCGGGGCCGGTCAAGGTGGCCTCGGCGTGACCGTCGAGGGTCCCTGCGAGGCCGCGATAAATTGCCGGGACAACGGCGACGGCACCTGCTCCGTCGCCTACCTGCCCACCGAGGCCGGCGACTACGGCATCAATATCACCTTCAACGAGCAGCACGTGCCGGGCTCGCCCTTCCAGGCCATCGTCGTGCCGGACGCGGACCTTTCCAAGATCAAAGTCACCGGGAGCGGCATCCAGCCACACGGTACCGTTGAGGAACGTCAGCACGGAAATCGTTTTGCGATTGGAAATATATATATTGAGAGAGTATTGTGACTTGCTCTCCTCTCTGATTTGCGCGATGAGTTTCGTAATGCGTCTCGGGATTTTGTTGGGATAGCTTAGACAACTGTCCCTCGATCGTCGCGAGATTTCGTATTGACTTTCGAGGAACATGTACTACAACTACATCAATATTGCAGGCGCATGTAAAATGAATTTTTTACGTCATTTCGTTTGGCAAATGACGTGAATGTTGTGACATCTTGGAAAACTCATGATTACACCGAGGAAGATGTTTTTGTTAATAGAAAAAGATTAAAAAGTCCCGACAATTATTCCGAGATGCGTTGATGTAGCGATGCATGCGCCATGTGTTGCGATTGCATTCTTTTGATTTGTTATTATGACATTCCCTGCTTGAGAATTTCTGATCTGTAGCTGTTTTTATTCGTTATACTTTTTTTATAAGGCACTTGAATGCTTGAAGACACACTTGAGGACATGTTTGTAAAAAGTACGGAACAATAATTTTTATTTTAGTTCACTTCTTTCTACGACCATGCCTCATTTTCAGTTTGTCTAATGATTGAAATCCAATGCCATAAATGATAACCTTACATGTATTGCGATTTTTCTTGTGTTAATCATTCAGAGATTGCACTTACGTTTTATATATTATTTTACAATATGCGCTTATGTGTTGCCATTTTAACAAATAATTTGTTAAATTAGGTATTACGTATTGTTTAAAACAAATAGACGTTTAATTAAGTCATAAACGATACGTTAGGCAGGTAATTCAGTGTATTCAGTGTATTTATTGTAAAAACATATTTGAAAATCACACATTTAGTACAATTTATTGCGATGTAGTAATAATATAAAAGTATTTTGATAAATTGTATTAAAGAACGTATATGACTATTTTAAATTACCTACTCTTTTATATAAAACTTCAACCTGTAAGAAAATATGCAAAATTTAAAATACAGTGTAATATAAATGTAATAACTTCAGTATTACAAACTTCGATCTTAAAGAAATGCAGCTGCTGTAAAAAAAAATGCATTGATCACATCATTAAGAATCAATCTCGAATTTTCGCGCATGAAAGAAATATACAATTTAAGACAAATAATTCTTTAGAATAACAAAGTTTACTTTTAGAAAGTCAATATCTGATATATGTATTCAGTATTAGATATGTGCATTTATTTGAAAGAAACATTCGAGTGTCTTCACACTCAATCATGTTGTATTATCGCATTTTGCAGGTTTATTCGTGAACAAGCAAACGACGTTCACGATAGACACGAGAGATATCGCCAAGTCAAAGACCGACGACGGCAAGGTGTCCTGCACCATAAATAACCCCAGTGGCGGAAAGACCGAGAAGCTTATCATCCCCCAGGGTGATGGCACCTACCGCGTCAGCTACACACCTTTCGAAGAGGGCTGCCACACCATCGACATTCTCTACGACAACGTGCCCATCCCGGGCTCGCCGTTCTCCGTGAACGTGCAACGCGGCTCCGATCCCAGCAAGTGCCGCGCATATGGTCCTGGTTTGGAGAAGGGCATCGTGAACAAGACGAACCGTTTCACGGTGGAGACCAGAGGTAAGCAACATTTTGATCAAACGAATTCTTAATTGTGTAATTTTATACTACCTACAAATTGTATAATTAAGAACATAAGGATTATTACATAGACGATGGGAAATATTTTTATACAAAAGAGGAAGAAAGTAGGGAGGAAATTGCACACACACACGACTTTCTTTCAGAGGCCGGTAACGGCGGTTTGGGTTTGTCGATTACGGGCGACGGAGAGGTCAAGGCGGAGGCCAAAGATAATTACGATGGTTCCTGCACCGTCGAATACGTTCCCACGGAACCTGGTGACTACGAAATCGGCATCAAGTTCGCCGAACAGAACATACCCGGTTCGCCGTTCAAGATCGAGGTGGTATCAGACTCGGAGGCGAAGAACGTAATCGCTTACGGACCTGGCCTGCAACCTGAGATGGTACGCGAGGGCGTGCCCGCCAAGTTCACGGTGGACACATCCAAGTGCGCCAAAGCGGCGCAGCTGGATGTAAGACTGTCGACCGACAAGGGACAGGCGCAGAAGCCGCAGATCAAGAGTAAGGGCGACGGCCTGTACGAGGTGACGTATCAGCCACCGCCTGTTGGAAGTAATGTGCACGTCGGCGTTACTTACGACGGCGAGGACATCAACGGCAGTCCGTACAAAGTGACGGTCCTGCCCACCGTGGAGCCCAGCAAGGTGACTTTGTCGGGTCCCGGAGTGTCGCCCGTCTGTACTGCCTCCTTCCCGACTGACTTTGTCGTGGATACTTCGAATGCTGGATATGGCGATCTCGAAGTGCAAGTTGTGGTGAGTAATGTTGCGCCAAGTATTTTGTATATTGCGCGTTTCTACATTTGCATACTCGATTCGAAGGGAAAGGAAGAAGGGAGCTATATATTTTTTACAAAAAAAGATGTACTATTGTAAGAAAGCGGTTATCATCTTGAAACCTTACCAATATATTTTTTTTAATAATAAATAAATTTTTTGTAAAATAAATTTGCCAAACTTTTGCTATGTCAATACTACGAATATAAATCAGTGAGATTTTATTTTTGCCTCACGATTGAAAATCGTGACCTCAACCAGGACCTCAGTGTTTCGGCACAAGGCTCTCCTCCGTCGTTCTCGGACGCGCGTCCCTCGTTGAAAAAAATTTTTCTTGTCCTCTAACTTCCTGTGATTGCTCCTAGAGAGACCTATAAACCGACTGTTAAGTGACCTGCAAATAATCGAATGCCTTCCTGAATCCCTTTCAGGGACCAGACCAGGTACCGCGTAGGGTAGAAGTGCAGGACCTCGGCGATGGAAAGTACAAAGCGACCTACCTGCCGGACGACTGCGGCCGCTACAAGGTCAACGTGAAATATGGCGGTAAGGAAGTACCAGGCAGCCCGGTGAACGTGCAGAGCGTATCCACCGGCAAGGCGGACCAGTGCAAGATCAAAGAGGGCATTCAGCGCACTTTGGCTCAGGGCGAGGAGTACTGCATCACCGTGGACACCGAAAATGCAGGCCGCGGTGCAGTGACCTGCCGCATCCGCTCCACTTCCGGAAGGTAAGTCCGCGTGATCCGCCCCAATTTAAATCCGACTATTTCGGAGGAGATGAATCAGTGAGACGAGACATTGCGGGAACCTTCAAAACTCGTTCTCACAGTTGCCGAAACGTTCTGATCTTAGTTCTTCTTTCGAAATCTGAGATTTAATTTATTATCATGTACACACATCCATCCATCCACCCCGCTGGCACTACAGCCTATTGAGGACCTTGGCCTCCCTGGATGCGGCACTACAGCCCAGCGTGGGCTTTTGGCCTGCATGCCTGAGGTTTCGAGACAACATTTGTTTTTCTGGGAGTAGGTTGTCAGCCTACTGCCCAACTCCCAACTAGACTCTGTATTTATTGGGGGGGGGGGGATACACATAGCAGTTGCCAATTGCTATGTGTGTGGACCAACAGCTTAACGTCTCTTCCGAAAGACGGAGCTCAGTTTTAACATGAGAATCCCCTCTTTATTTCTCATACGGGGGGGGGGGGGGGGGGGGGGTGCAGTTTGATATATAAAAATTTCTGTGATCAAGTGGATTCGAACACGGTTTCCCGTGGTTACGAGTCTGGCGCTCTACCACTAGACCACACTGCCACCTTTATGTACACACATATAACACACAATTTTTCTCGCCGTTTGTGATTAAGATATGCCTAAGAGATATCTCTTTTTTTTAGGAAAAGGAAATATAGTGTGTGACATTAGGTATACATATATCAATATTAATCAGAAATATTTTACCTTTAACTTTAACTTAATTTTAATTTGTTTACGTATCTTTAACGTATCTTCGCTCATTTCTTTCTGCAAGAAACGACTTAGAGATGTGTGCCTTCTATTTAATATATTAAACATGTTTTGTCTTCGCAAAATCTTCTTTGTGGTTCTCACAATCAGTAATAATGTTCTTCGCACGCTATAACTTTGATATTTTGTGTTACAAATATACACGTGGGGGTGGTTCATATTTTTACCGCATTCCTCGCACTTGCGTTTTTCGATCTTCAGATTCCAGACAAAAATTCCATCTTATTTTAAATACATCGCGGCGCGTCGCGACTTATTTATTTATACTTCATAGGCGAAAACTCGAGAAAGATCTCTTTTTACTATATCTTTTTCATTGTATAAATATTGAACAAGTTACAATAAATTATTATTTCATTCTTTTATATGATATCATATTCGGCTGTAAATCGTATAACAAATCCGGTAGAAATCAGGACTGTGTGGCACGTTGCCATTATGAGCGTCATGTACACGGTGCGGTAATAAGTGGTTCGTTGCAAATTTCCGGCCGCGGTACTATCTATGTCGATTACCATATCGTAACATTGAAATTAAATGTCGGTTTGGTTTAATCCAAAGGCGAAATATACTTTTAATAAAACTTGGCATCGATAGTGAACGAACGCCAAGAGGAATGATTATTTAGGAAGCACGAAGATTGATTTCATAACAATATATATAAGTAAATCATTTTCTAGGCGCTCAATTGCAGAAATGAGAGAATTTTTTGTATGCAATATTCGTTTTTCGAGGCTGGCTTATCTTACGCTACACGGTGGCAATTGAGCGCCAGATTAATTATATAATGATGCACCCGTATCCCTCTAATTGTCATAGCTGATGCCAGACTATAGATCACTTTACACGGTTTCTTTGAAAAAGAGCCACATTGAAATTTCTTCATAAGAGTTTGTCACCCGTGTCGGACATTTGTTCGTCTATTTGTTTCTTAGTGACAGCTAGTTGAGTTGGGTTCAAATTAAATTTAATCCCACAATATTAGTCGACATACATCTACATTATCTACATATCTGTCGAAAATGTACTCAAAGTTCATATCGCATTTATTCAGTGTGAATAAATGTCAAAAAAAAGATCCACGAAACTGATAAAGTTTAAGATGATCTTGATTATATTACTACAACAAAATTAAATGATAAATCTCGTAGTCAGAAAGATAATCAGATATCCTATTTTATCATTATCTAAGATTACTTTTCAGATTTCTTGTAATCATTTCTTGTTTGTTACAATGTCGAGATGGATGCTGTACTGATGAATGCTGCGCATCCGCGCGATTATGTCCTTCGTGAATATTTCGAGATTTCTAGAGAGACGTGCACTTCCTATCCTGCTTACTTTTGCATATCATGTGCATTTACGCGTAACCGGAGGCGTGCCCTCTAAAAGGTTGTCACAACTCTAATCAAATCGACTATAAATGCATTCTGAACGCTGACAGCGGTGTACACACCTGCTACCTCATAATTCATCTATGATATCCCCTGTTGTTCGAGTTGGCAGTGAGGGTCTTTTGTCGAAAGGCATTTTAGAACGGGCCAAATTCTTTATCCCAAGTGTACTAGGTGACGAGATGTCACGTTGCGTTTGGTATTTCCTATAAACACGATTTTCCAATTACATTTTACATGCTAATACTGTATCCTATGACAAATAACGATTTATAGTTTAATTATTAAATTTGCAGTACGTGAAAGTATAAAAGTGAATTATTGGTAGGTATATCCGATTTGTTTATTTTGTACATTCTACGAATGTTAATTTTCAAAAGTTAATTAATACGTTAAATTTTTTATATACCTACATATGAAGAGAAAAAGTATTCAGATAAATTATCATTGCAATGATAATTACTCTCTGTTTTCCTCTCGCAGTCTCTTTAAGAGTTGTTACTCTCATTGTCAGTAGAGCTTTACAATATTTTCTTATTGCTGTGATATAACTAAATCTCATCTCTTTATTATAAAAACACGTATGTAGAATTTAAATTTGGTTTTCTTTACGAAAAAAAGAAAAGAGTTTCGAACTTCTTTCAAGTTTCTTACTTTACAGGAGATTGAAAAATCGGAATAATTAAGAACGAAGTCGTGAGAAAGTATTCGAAATGACGTTGCTGAATGAAATTGTAGTGTCATGAAAATATGCGCGAAAATTTCTTGAATGGATCTCCGTTCTATATTTTAATCTCTGAATAATACGTCTCGGTCTGTGATTTCAGCGAAGTCGTTGACATTGACATAGAAGACAACGGCGATGGTACAGTTAACATTTACTACACTGTTGCCGATGCGGGAGACTACACCCTTAGCATTAAGTTCGGCGGCCAACCGGTGCCTGAAGGATTCTACACCTTCACAGTGAGTAACTGCAATGTTTTTACTTTTTAATATTTACAACTTATTCCGCGAAAAAAAAATCATTTTATGTATGCATCCCTCAAAACGGACTGTTGTTTTCCGTCAACATAAAACGGACTTCATGGGTCTCTGGTGGCGGCGCGTTATTAAATAATGTTAATAAGCTCAAAAAAATTCTGAAAAAATTCACATAACTTCATCGAAGTGTTAAGTAAATGTCAAAATAATGAAGTTGGCAAAAAGTTTATTTTAAATATTTGATTTTTATTGTTTTTTTAGGAGCAATTGTATGTTAGCATGGTATTCGCTACAGGGCACGAAAGACCCACATGAGTCCGTTTTGAGGGACACATCTGATCGTACAAAATACAATGATCGAAGTTTGCAAAGTTTCTAACGCAGCGTTGTATATCTTAATCCCTAATATAAAAAATTTATATTAAAATTTCTATCACTGAAATAATTTTTTGGACTTTCTTGAAGACAATTCTTTAAAATTTCCTGAAAGTTCCTTAAAAAATCGTAATTTTAAAAAATTTTTTTTATTGAATTAATCGCTGTTTGAAATTGTATCTACCGTACTAAAGAAATTCTTAGAAACTCTTGAGTGATTCCTCGTGTATTTATACCGGCAAACGTGTCGGGTTCATACAGTGAAGTGCAAAATAATTACATGAAATTGGACCGTGAAACGCGCGCTAATAAAATTGCTTCATCTTATTGTTAGTACCACTTGATGACGCCAAAATTCTTTTCCTCTTCTGTGAAAAACAACTACAAGTATTATTAATACGAATTTGGAATTAATTTTAAAATTAAGTATTTATAACGTCTAAAAATATATATTCTTATATTTGCGTTTAGTTGATAATTTTTAAACGCGAGATGCGTTGCCACGGGACAAGCGACACGTGCTGTAACTTATTTGTTCGCGAATAGATATTTCCTCTCGCGAGTGTAGGTTGCCTTTGAAAAGTCGTAAGACAAGGGGCGAGACGATGCGTGGAGTCTCCTTGTAATCGTCTTCTCGATGCCGATCTGGATGCCCGGTGCTCTCGTCGACGACGAGCCCCGGGTGGGTGGGGCGCGAGGTGTATCTAACTATAGAGGCAACACGTAGTGCAGGATATTGTCGCGTAGTCTCCAGCGAAACAGTCCACTGCGAAGGCTCATCGGGACCGCATCCGCTGACTCGTTATCGCACGAATTCTCGCCCATCATCACATGGACCCCGTCGCACTGTAACACGAATTCCGCTCCAAGTAACACACACACGCATACATCTTTATCTCTCGCTAAATCTTCTCAGTTCTCTGCCTTCTAAATCTTCATCCCTCCCCACCTTACGTGGCACAGACCAGCTGTGTGTTGTATGTATGTGCATGTGTATCTATGCGCACGCGTGTGAGTGCTGCCGTCATCAAGTGGTCCAGAGTGCCTCCGATCGCAAATGCTGGAACGCCATTAACCTGCTAAATGCGAAGAACCACGAAGGAACCTTTATTAATCAACATGATGTTTGGCTGGCCAAACCACCTACTCTAATTCTGTAAACATCAAAAGTTATTTCTTTTCTTTCGAAATATGAACATTTCGTAATCTATATAGAATGAATTAAATTAACAATAGGTATGATCAGAGGTACATTGTTTTGCATTGTCGGACCATTCAATCTTTTCTGGAAATCTTTCATAGGAGATAAAAACATAATTAAATATCACTTTATAAATCTTTTCACTTATTATATTGTATGTATTTTCAGTATGTAATACGATAAGATATTTATTAATACAAATAGACATGTATGGTCCGTCTGTATATTTAAGTCGTCCGATGGCTTTCTTCACTGGTTGTCAGTAGGGAAAGACTAATATGGTCAGACATCCCTCTTTCTAACAATATAAGTAAAGACTGTAGAAAAATTTATTTTTTTCTGTACCTTCCTTTACTCTTTAGTAAATTTACATTTCTCTATCTTTATTTTTGTCAAATTTGTCTCATCGTCTGTTTTCTTTGCTTCGAAATCTGATTAACTCGACGCGAAGAGAAACGCGATGAGTTATGGAACGCGATGTAAACCGGTGATATAAATGCTTGGATATTCGTGCGGCCGGTACGGCACACACACATTTTGTGACACCTGCTCAATTAACTCACTAAACTTCAATGTTTGAGAAACATCATTGTTTCGAGATGTGCAGTTTTCTTATTTTGGCGTGTGGATTGAATGAAGTGTTTGTGCTATTCGATTTTACATCCCTGTTACGTGCAGCTTAACATATTCGACTATTCAATAGCGAATAAAAAAAAATAGTCTAAGAAGTCACAAGTGACAAAATAGATTTGCTAATCACAACATTTCATATTATTTAAAAATATCTTCACGCTTCTCTCTTACGTTAATGTGATATTTCATTTATCCTATCTTTTCGCATTTGTCCCATTACACACGCGTCTGGAAATAAAAAGTAATATTTTAGTAAATACACTACGCAAAAAAATTAGAAGAGCGCTTCACCCTTTAAAACGCGACAAGAAAAATTATCCTACGATGTCTACGAGATGAGATACAACCTTTTAAAAATCGGGCAAAATTTGCCGATCGTAGACATCGTAGGACAATTTTTCTTGTCGCGTTTTAAAGGGTGAAGCCTCGACTTTAAGATAGGTTAGATGTCATTGTCCGCCCCGTCGAATTGTCTTTTCTGTCAGGACCAAAATCAGGTCTCGAAAAAATCCTAGAAATGTCACGACTTTGTAGCCTTCCACGGAAAAAGCAGGGGTGAAGCGAGAAATATCATCACAAAAGCTTTGACGGGGGAAACTTTCCCTTTAAAATGGCGCAAGAAACATGCCTCTATCATGCCTATAGGAGCCGAGTAACAGAATGAACTGAAACAGAATCACACAATTCACACAAATCACACTCCAAAGACACAAATACACATATACCACATTTTACACTGACACATACATACACGATACACATGATGTGCAAAATCCGACCGAGCAACTTTCCCGTGATGCACATTGGATAACGCGAATGCCGACGGTACTATCCAATACCTTGCAAAATGCAAAGGCAACTTTGAAATATGATAACTCGGCTCCTAGGCATGATAAAGGCATGTTCCTTGCGCCATTTTAAAGGGAAAGTTTTCCACTTCAAAGTTTGTGTGATGATATTTCTCGCTTCACTCCTGCTTTTTCCGTGGAAGGCTACAAAGTCGTGACATTTCTAGGATTTTTTCGAGACCTGATTTTGGTCCTGACAGAAAAGACAATTCGACGGGGTGGACAATGACATCTAACCTATCTTAAAGTCGAGGCTTCACCCTTTAAGACGCGACAAGAAAAATTGTCCTACGATGTCTACGAGATGAGATACAACCTTTTAAAAATCGGAAAAATTTGCCGATTTTAAAGCACTCCTCTAGGTGTTTTGCGTAGTATATTTAAAAATAAGGAAAACACGTAAAATAAATTCGATTACTTTACAATTGACGATTGATGGAGATATCTTAAGACAACCGCTTAAGACAACATTATTTTACGTCAAGAGAAATTTACATTGCGTAGTATAGTGACAGGTCGCGTCACGCGTCATAATTCTTTGCGACTGCCGCGCATAAATAATATCCAGAAGTGCACGACATGCATGGCGATCGATCTATTGTCTAATCAGATGACATCTGGTGAGATACAGTCTCTATTCTTGAAACATCAATCATATTCTCCATATTAAAGCTATGATCCGTTTTGAAATCCAATACGCATCTTGATGCCGTCCATCCTCCGCTGAGAGCTCCTAGACTATTTCGAGTGCGAGTTAAGCTTCCCCAAATTTATAAGCAGAAACGGAGTGGGTGGCCGAGGGAGACGAAGGAGTGAATTAATACCGTGAGTTAAATTAAACCCCGTGCCACCATTCACAACGGTGACTTTGTGCGACACATTCCTCTTTACTATACCGACGCCAATGTTCGCCATTATTATTTCTCGCTTTACCTGCAGAATCGATCTTAAACCGAAATAATTGTTTTGAAAATTTTTGCATATTTTAATTATTTATAGTTGAAAATCTTTGATACCTTTTTTATGATAGCAAGTTTGTTGGTTCTGTCAAAAGATTTATTCTCGCACACAAACGAAAAAGGTAAATAATAAAAAGATTCTCTTGTACAGCGCAAATACCCGTGATCAATTATAATATTTATTCTGCTATTTTTAATATGTATGTCATGACTTAAAAAAAATGATACGCATTTAAATATTTATGCGAAAGCTGCATAAATAATTGCAGACGCTTCGTAGGGCACTAAGAAAACCGTGAATCTCTTACTTTAATGTCAGTTTAATATAGCTGAACTGGTCGTAAAACGTGACATTATATTTGGGATTTATCCAAATTTACTGTTGTTCTGGACATTATCTACGATCGCGGATCTGAGATTTCGCGACTTTGTATGATACCTATATTTAAAATATTGTAGACTATAGGTATGATCTCTTTTGATGATTTTATATATTGTTATTTAATGGTAAACATGTGTAATTGTGTAATTAAGCATATTTAAATTGTTGATAATTTAATTCCAAATTTTAAGAAATTATGCATTTTATTTTATTTGCTATATGTATGTTGATTATGTTGAATTATATTATTTAAAGTTCATTATCCTGTATTACATCGAGTATCAAATTTCCGATTATATTGGTGACGCGTCTTCAATAACTCACGAATTGTCACTTATAGATTTACTGCAGCGCAATCGCGTCCATATTGTGCTTTGTACTCTTTATTCTTTTGTAATGTGTACGAGTGGGGGCTGGGTATCTATTATAGTACATGAAATTTAGCATTGTGCCCGGAATTACCGGATACCACAGAGACTCGCGAGTTTCGCGTCGGCCACCAACGTAGCTGGGCGTTTCCTCGTAAATCGGTGAAGTCAACGCGTGATAGCTGCATGGTTGTCAGGTACGCGAATTCGCAACCAGTTAATCAACCTTTCGTAATAGGAGAGAAAAGGTGATCCCTGGGAGGATTAGAGTATGACGCCGATCTTGTGATGATGACGATCGTCTGCGGACTGAGTGAGTGATATGAGTGATCGCGACAAACTGTCGATTGGCTAGGGAATAACACGCATTTGAACAAAGTAATTTACAAAATATACATATAACGTCCCATTTTTCGATTTACTTAATTTTCTTTGCAATATATTATACACGGAATTAAATGAATTTTAAATAATGCTTTCTTATAATATTTTCAAAAAATAAAAAAAAAGAAACTATCGGCTAAAAGTCCGAGTCCATTAATAGAAAATTTCTACTACATGAAATAAAATTACACTTAGGCATTGTAATTTAACATATTTTTTATTATTTTAGTCATTTTTTATAAAAAAAATAATATAAAATGTTTTAAAATTCTATAAAAAATATTTTTTATAAAGTGAAACACGAGTATTAGACACTTTTTTCACCAAAGTAACTACCCTTACTACATTTATAATTTCTGTTTTACTAATCTAAGTAATCCAGCTACAAGTATATTAATATTTTTCTGAAAAGAAAACGAAAGACTCTTTTATCAGAAAAATCTTATAAAATAGTCTACAGCTTAGTTTTGGAGAAAAGGCTTTAGTTCAGACCGTACCTAGTTCATTTTCTTGCAAATAAGCAATACTATGTTAATCACAGTTATGCTAAATATAATGTGTATTTACTTTCAAATTAAGAAAAAATGTTGAGTAAGGTATAAAAATCGCATTTTTAAGTACTTCTTATATAGGATCTATAATTTTATAGATCCTATATAAGAAGTACTTAAAAATGCGATTTTTATACCTTACTCAACATTTTTTCTATAATTTAAAAAATTATAGATCCTATATAAGAAGTATTTAAAAATGCGATTTTTAAAAATTATTTATCTTCTTATATAGGATCTATAATTTAAAAAATTTTGAGAAGTAAATAGAGATATGCCATCTTCTGTCGGGCTGGTTCATTGTAGTCTAATAATATTTGCGTGAATTTACATACTTTTTCACTCAAACTGCGCGCCGATTATTTATCCGTCTTGAAATAGCAGTTATTCGATGGAACAGTAAATTCAACATTCTTAAATCGATAATCGATTTAACTTTTTGATGCTAATAAGCATCCTTTAAATCACTGCAAAGAATTTATTGTAAAAATTATCTTCCAGCCAGGGTTCGAGCCTGGACTTCTCTTCAATCCGTGACGGGCGTCTTTATACCAATTCGACCATTCAAGCATGTAACAAATTTTGTTCTGGCACCCATACAGAGATAAAAATTTTTTTATTATGTGAAATTAATATCTATATATATATAATCTCGCATTTTTATATATAACTTATACAGAAACATGTATAATAAATTCTTTATTATTTTAATTATATTAAAAATGGATTACCTGATGTGTTCTCTTGTAGGAAAAGGATATTTTACAGTGATATTGCTTTGATATCCTTATGTCGCATTTTGCACCATGAAAGCGACTATTTATGTAGCGCGTTCAGTATCTCCCTGAAAGCTAATTTTGGTTTCAGCTGCAATATTGCGTCTCGATGATCAACAGGCTTTGCGTAATATTTCATACCTCTTAATTGACACTGGAATTTTGTGGAATTCGATTCTCTTGGGGACCTCTTGGGGATTCTCTTTGGGAACCTTTTTATATCTTTAACTGAGAAGAATAAAATTTGTTTCTGAAAAATATTGCGAAAAGATATTAAACAATTCTGTAATTATACATATAATGCGATATTATCACGTATCTCTTTAAGAAAAAAGTTTTTTTTCAGTTTTTTCTCTTTTTTAATTTAATAGGTAATAATTAATATAGTTTTAAATCCATTACACAATGTAAGGTTGTCCTTCCGCTAGCTTGCGTTTACAAGCTAAGAAAATATATATAATTTTTGTAATAACTATTTTCTGCAAAGCTATATTGATATTTAAGTATTGCTGTATTTTAGAACTAATTATTTTAACTAAAAGCATGGCATAAGTAATGCTATGATCGATCGAACTTATAAATATTACTTGCCGCTTACAGTAGAACATAAGTAATCGCGAATTATTTTAATGCGAATTCATTATAGATGCAGGCTTTCCGTGATATTCGAATTTTGCAATAATTCTAACGTGGTTACATAATAAATTCTTTACACGCATCGCACTTTGGCTTCCGACCAGCATCAAAATACGTAGATTCCATCGTAATGAGATGTAACGCACACCATCTTCCGATTTCGAAAATTCCTGCACTTCTCTTTCCTGCGAAGATTTCGCAAGAATTTTAGCACTCCATAAAAAAAAAAAAAAAATGCTTTTTCTAACGCTTGGCGTTATTCCAGCACCGAAATATCTTATCGATCATGCGGTATCGCGATCCATTGTCACTAGAGACACGCCTTCACGTCGTAAATCCAATTTTTTTAACAATCTCTGAGTCTGCATTTTTATATTAAAAAAAATGAAAATTAAAAAATAAATCTCGATGTACTCTATTTTATTGAAACGCAATCAAATTCACGTACTTGAAGCACATTTAATGCCGATTATATTATTGTATGATAAATTGTTCTTTTAAAAATTTATAATTATCTAAAGTGTTTGGTCTACAAATGGACAAAAGGACATATAGACATCAATGTTGTTAACTGGTTTCACAAATTTCAACGACTTTCCAGGCATCCGAGGAGTATCGGGAACATAGCACGCACAAAACTCAACGAGCTCGCAAAACCCGGCAGAGGCAAAATCAACACGTTGTCGAGCAGCGCAGCACAACCCTACAGGAGAGCTCCACTGTCACCACAAAGCGTAGCAGCCAGCAGGAGCTATCGAAAAAGAATTTCAACGTTATCCGATTGAACTCCATCCCACTACCTCTCGCGAGCGGTGGCACAGTTACTTGTAAGTAACATCTTTCGCTATTTCGAGAAGAATTTTCGTCTATTTTTTAAACGTTACTTTACCATTTACTTCAAAATTTGCCCAAAAGGCCTTTTCTGGTACTAGTTGCTACATAATGATATAAGTTTTGAATGCATGTGCTACGATTGGTTGGACACCAAAAAATATAACAATTGCTATAGTATTCATCAGCAATTTAATTGCTTTCTCTTATAAGTTATAAGAGATTAAGTGCGAAGTATTAGTAATGTTTTTTTTTTCATTTATGAAAGCAGAGATTATTTTGCAAATATAATTTCAATATACAGTAGAAAGGAATAACGCAACACGCTGTATGACTTAACATTGTCTCATACTACTGCGCCAAAAGACTATGAATATCATTTAAGAACACGACTGCAGTAATAGTACATTTTTAAACAAATTATACCTAGTTAAAACTGATATCAATCGGTGATAGACAGAATTCACAAGACTGTCTGACTTATTATTAGCTCACACTACTTTGAATGACACGCGATTCTTTTATGTCCATTTCTATACTACTGCAGGTTAACTTTAATCTTGGTTTAACTTACTTTTTAACTTTTTATAATTTTTATAACTAGGAAAAAGTTGGAAGGTAAGTTAAACCGTGATTAAAGTTAATCTGCATTGATAGAAATGGACATTATTCATTGAAACAGTAGGTACAGATCGCATATTCTTTCTGATATTTCCTTTTCCGCCTAGTCAAAATTTATAATTATGCGAGGAAATTCTGAGAAGAAATCTCATTGTGATTTCTAACCGATTAAAAAGATTAAATTTTTATTGATCTTTCAAAAAATGGGTATCTTTTAACGCGCTCCAAAATTGTCTTTTGGAGGATTGAGTTATCTCAAATCTCTTAAGGAGGTTGGCGCGAGATGTCCTATTGTATATAGAATTTCGTTTTCATGATTAAAGTGACCAGTGTAAAGCTAGTTTCAGAAATAATTCATAAATAACATGTTATCATTGGGACCAGAAAAAGCGTAAAATCGCAATTTTGTCCCATTTTTATACTTGGTATTGTTTAAATAAATTATTTAAAAATTTTAAAAAAAAATTCGAACTTAAAAAATTAAAAAACCGTGATTGCAATTCTCGATGTCACAGAAGTGTACGTAACATAAAAATTTCATTCAATTTTACCGTACAGGAGCAGAGATACATAATATGATTTTACATAAAGGATATATCTATATGTATATATATACATTTCTGTAACTTTTAAAACGAATATCTTCAAAACGGAACGGTAGAAGTAAAAAAAAATTTTCTACATATTGTTGATATAATTAACTTTCGTATTATGTTTGTATTATTGACTTGTCTTATATTTCGTCAAACGCGCCAACCTCCTTAAATGTATGACTGATTGCAACATAGAACAACAAACTTGTTTCGGATGTTGATCGAACTGTATAAATAATATCAACATAATATTTTCACAGCAGTTAGTTTATTTAGTCTATTTTCTATTATTAGTTTAACTAGCAATAGTTAAACGCACGTCGGCTGGAACCCATTCGCTGCGCGGAAATAAATCTTGGATTTTACTGGCGCAACGTGCTGCGTTGCTCTGTCGAGACCTTACGATGCGAATTCTTCTGCCTTGCATAGAGACGGATTCGGCGCGTTAAATTACGCCGGATTTACGCGCTCTTAAATTTTCGTATGGGGGTGAAACTTCTTTCCCCCTCCTTTTCCTTTTTGCAGCGATTAATGCATATATCATTCTTAAACGCTTACCTACTTAAATGCTTAAACTTCATTATGACGAAGGATATATCGTCATTAATCATGCGTGCCCATCGATGCCGCGTTTAACTACTTGTATAGTACTTGCGTGTACTTGATCAGTTGATGAATTGAATTGATTAATGATCGACATTGCTGTCTCGTGTAACACTTCAAAATTAAATTAAGAACTTTAGCGTAATATGCTTCAATTGTTATTAGATAAATAAAACTAGAGAATTAATTCGGAAAAAATACTAATTATTATTAATCGGCCTTTAATTAATCACTAATAAATTAATAATAAAAAGCTAACAGTATTTAGTTATAATATAAATAAATATTCTCTAATATTTTTTGGCTAGCACTAAATAAATAGTTAAACGTCAAGGGAATAGAGGGAACGATAAGCTTCTGTTACTGAGCAACGTATACATACATATATTATAAAATAAGCGAAAGATCGTCCTCTTTTGATGAACAAACTTACTTTGATAAATAAACGAGCGGCGACGTGTAATGCGATTCAATTATACGTAATGTTTCGCGGTTGACCAACGCGGTTGACCAACGCGCGTTCAGAAAGCGTCAAATGACAGACACGACGGATTCGTATTCGCGCTTTATCCACTACCTTGCCAAAAATATGGCGAGCTGGACAGGCCAGCGTGGAAGGACGATGTATATATGTATGTCGGATAAACGCGACGCACTGTCCGCGATATTAATATTGGGTGATTAAGTGGCTCCGGATGCACGCGTACCCGCGGTTGGTCCAAAGCCGAGCCCCGAGATTCTGAGCGGCCGAGGACGATAGCAGGTCCAGAAAAAGACCGATCCCTTCCACGTCCACGGCTTGCTTCTTCATCCACCGGTCCAGGTTCCTCGCGCCGGCATGCGAAGATCAACTGGAGCGATTTTCCGGTCGACGAACCCGCGCGATTCGATTCCGGACGGTGGTTCACACTACTTGCCAAGAGATTAGTATCTTGTTGCTGGAAGCCCGCTGTAATCTTGTGCAAATATTCTTCCGCTTCCAGCTAATAGCTAAATAATATTACTTTTATCTTGTGACGTTAATATTACTCGAGTTCATGGAGTTCATGGGGATATGGAAATTAGGGACGGAAGTCATTCGGATGAAATATCACTTTGAATCAGATCGTTGATTTTCTGGCGGATTACGCTGACACCTTCCTACTAACTTTCGACGCGCGCCGATGCATGCGCGCGAATAATGTTGCACGGTGGACGTTCAACGGATCACGCTTGTTGTCCGCAATTAGTCAGACCCGGCCGACATCCGCTCCTCTTCATCATAACGGTTGTCGAGCGTGTTAAATGCGCGACGCGTGCGAACTGATTCGTTGGCTTGACGACTTTCTTCGGAAATTGAAACGGCGATCACGGAAGCGTAGCCAGGATGTTACGCGCAAAAATTTCCGTCTTGTCTATCTTGAGAATTCTGGGATTCCTTCCATGTGATAACAATTTATGTACTTCCCCCTCCCCCTCCCTCGTAAAGATGAGCACAGAAAGAATGCAAAAGAATCAGGGGAAGATAGATGCAGGATTATTTTAAGAATACTTCAAAGAATAATTCTTTACGACTTTTTCCGTACTTCAAGTTCACTTGAACAAAAAACAGATCATTATATCGTTATCAGTGTTATTACATTATTAATCCATTGTTGCATGGGTACGTGAATAACATATATATGTAATTATTGTTTCGTTTTTTGGACCTACCACTGATAATTTTTAAATTCATCTATCACTTCTGAAATAAAATTTTATTACAATCGGAATTTGACACTGCAAATTTTGACTGTAGATTTAAAATCAGAAGCCTAAAAAACTCTTAACGTATAAAATTTTATACGTAAATAAGCCATAGTTAATTTTTTTTTCTATTTGACTGCCATATTGATTAAGCCATTTTATGGTTTATTAAATTTTGATTTGCAATTAGGAATCCCAAAAACCCCGCATATACTAAAATTCAGCAAAATATGTTCAACAGAAAAAGTTGTGCAACAAAGGATTAAAGCGAGATATAAAGTGTAGGTAACTGTTAATTTTTTTATGAGTTAAAGAAATCTTTTCTAATTGTCATGGTGTATTGAAAAATATATTTGTCAAGTTTCTCAAAAATTTTGATTTGAAGAGAGAAGAGATTTCCAAGAGTAAGATGTTCCTCGTCGGGTTATAATAATAGTAATTTACTAATTTATTAAATTGGTCCTCCTCACGAGAAGTATCACGTTCCAAAGACAACCTCGAAGCCTTCTTCTTTAGCAATCAAAAGCAATATACCGAGCACCTGGCAATAACGTCATCACATTCACGCTTGATGATGGTCGCGTCGTCGCGTTCCCGATTTACCCCGATCGCGAGCGGACCCGGTCCAGCGTTGATCCCGTCACGTAACCAGCTATGTAACCGATCCATCCACGATTCGGCGAACCGCGCTTACCATATACATGCACGGCGCGCAACGTATGCACATAAAATACACCCAAATACACCTTAACACATTGATATACCTGTGTCATAAATTTTCGCGCACCAGGTGCAGGCGCCGCGACGTCGACCATCCGCTTCCTCCCACCAGCCGCGGAATCCTCGGATTAGCGCGTGCGTACACCTCCATAGGTTCACCCTGATTGTGTATAATGCGTGTGTACAGATATGTGTGCGTCACTGTTGGTAATATTCCTGCATACGTGTGATCCCCGTGTGATGCGGCCGATAGAAGGGATAGACCTCTTCGTAAAGAGAGACGAAATGAGAGAGAGAGAGAGGGATGAGGATGTCTGATAGACGAGGCAGACTGGCAAATGTGGCAGGCGACACGGTAGCTAACGCTGGAAAAAAGATTACCCAGCCAGATCGACGGCCAGCTCATCGTCCTCGCCGCCGACCGACTTTGGTGCTTGTGCGACCACTGCGACCGTCAGTCGTGCCGGAGATGCGCCCTCGTGAGGTCGACTGACAGGCGCCATCAGGCTGGAGACCTCGCGAACGAAGTTACCTGGAGAACGTCGGAAGACGTTGCTACCGTTCGGTCAATCGGTCGGTGTGTTGGTCAGTGGGTGGGTCGGTGGGTAGGTCAGTCGGTCGTCGGTCTCCTTAAGTCGGTCGCTCCGCGGAACCCGGAGACTGTCGAATTTTTTTAGCGTAGGCGTTTCGGTACCGGAGGAAGATTTATTAACGTCGATCTATTCGGGGGATCTTATCCTCGAGGTGTTGCCTTTCGCACGTGATGACGCGCTTATAACTAGATTCTTTCACTTACATTGAATCATCTCAACCGATATTTAGAAGTGATGTAAGATTTTTTTTTTACACTTGATTCTCTCTGCCTAAAATAAAGATAGGGTCTGTCTGCAAGAGGAAAAATAAGAAAAAAGTAAAACCGTTTTTAATTAAAATAAACCCGCAAAATTGATATGTACTTGTCTCGCTAATAATCACAGAAATAAAAAATGTTAATTCTTCTGACGACATAAATATACCTATATAATTTTTCTCGTTTGAAAGAACGTGACTATTAGTCTTTGCGGCGATTCAGAATAAAATCGGTGCGATCCCACGATCGAGGCACAATAATTTGTCAAGTGCGTCAACGCTGACGGAAGTTCGCGCGATCCTGAAGTGTACTTGTTGGAGATGTTTTGGGCAGAGACGTTAGAGGAAATACCAGCCACGTGGCAGGAGGTATCGACCTTCTACAGAGCTTGGTTGAAGAGCGTGTTCTTCAACGAATTCCATCGGGCCGAGCGCGGACCGATCTGCTACGCTAAAAGCGTCCATGAAAAGCAGAAGGTTCCAGGACCTGGACTCGATTTCGCGCCGCTCATCTTTCAGAGTATCTTCTACGTCGACACGAAAAAAGGTTTTGCCTTTAAGAGACCTTTCAATTAATCTTCAACTAATTTCAAACGGCAAATAATATTTGAAACATCAGCTTGTGATTCATCGTGTTTCGTATAATTATATAAACTAAAAAATTAATTTATATTATCGACCATAAATTTATGAATACCTATATATATTAAAAATTAAATACTTAGTGACAAATCTGCACGTTTTGTATGTTACGCAACTTCTTCTGATATACATCTCTGATCGAAAAATATTTCAATTTATTATTTCCATCTTACTTTAAGATTTTGTAAAATTTTTTTGGACATATACATGAGTTGATAATTGTTTCAGTACGTTTTAAAATGTAAATACGAACTAAATTTAATCTAATTATTAAAAACATGTTTATAGAGAGAGGAACAAGAAATATGACTTTCTATTTCTGAGAAATATTATTTATGTGTATCTTTGAATATGAAACGGTGAGCATGACAAACACAAACATTAAGTAGTTATTTTTGATATGAAATCTTGTTTGGGTGCGAAAGCTACAATTTTATAACCAGTGCCAACCAATCGCGGCGCACTCGAGGGATAAATATTGCGCGGATGTCCTTGGGATGTGCCTGATGAACGCCACTCTGCTTGTTTTCAGCCGAAGTGAAAATGCCTAGCGGAAACGTGGACAAGCCAGTTATTGAGGACAATCATGATGGTACGGTATCCATCAAGTACGAGCCGAGGGAAGAGGGACTCCATGAGATTTATGTGAAATTCAACGGCGAACACGTCCAGGGTAAATTAATCCATTCATCTTGCAAATTAACAGTGATTACGCAATCGTGAGGCGCGATCGATCATACGGAGATTCACAGAGCATCTAAGAATAACGCGCTAATGTATGATGCGCGTGTGATCCGTACGATCCTGAAACACTGAGGCTATATGAATTTTCATTCCCCGTGTAATGGATCTCGCGAGCGCCAATTTGTGCTAATAATAAATCTCTCCATCCGACAAATTAATTTACTTCACGCGACCATCATTAAATATAATATTTCCCAATTACCTTCTCTCTTAAATAGAAAAATATTTTATATACATTATTTATTATAATAACTCATTGTACCGATACTTGATTCGAAATCATAATTCCACGAGTAATTATATAAATATGAATTTTTACAAATAACTTCTGACTCCCTCCGCCTTTACTCTGATGTTTTATCTTTGTTTAATAAAACGGGACAATTATCTACGCGAAACAAAAATATTCTTCCATGTGTTTTATATTAATAAGTATATGATTTTGTTGCCAGGTTCTCCCTTTAAATTCCATGTCGATTCCTTGGCGAGTGGATATGTAACAGCGTATGGACCAGGTTTGGTTTACGGCGTTTGCGGCGAACCTGGAAACTTCACTATCTCAACAAAAGGTGCCGGCGCGGGTGGTCTCTCGCTGGCTGTCGAAGGGCCCAGTAAGGCCGAAATAAGCTGTCACGACAACAAGGATGGCACGGTGTCGGTGTCCTATTTACCCACCGCACCCGGAGAATACAAGATTACCGTTAAGTTTGGCGACAAACATATCAACGGAAGTCCTTTCGTCGCCAAAATTACGGGTGAGTGTATCAAAATTATTTTGGCATTACGATTTATTCCGAAGTATGTTTTATCAATACAAAATTGTAGGATTAAGCTGTCATAAAAAAATTATTATCGTGTTTCGATGATATTCTCAATTTTTGTTAATACATATTAAGGCTCCTGGGTACTGCTGCAACTGTCCTTGTTTAATGACGTCAGAAGCGAGAAATGCCACGTTTAGATTCTTGCGTTTAGTTTCCAAATAAAAAGATATTTGCACAAAATAACACTACAGATCACTTCAGCACACTTAAAAAATACTCCAACTGCATCCCTTTCTGTCGACAGTTATTAAACAGCCGTAAAATGAATGTAATACGAAGCCTAACCATGTAGGTTTATGCGCCTGCGCATGAGCCGGCATGCTCATTGTCAGTCTTCGTATTACATTCATTTTACGGCTGTTTATTAACTGTCGAGAGAAAGGGATGCAGTCGGAGTATTTTTGAAGTGTGCTGGAGTGATCTGTAGTGTTATTTTGTGCTAATATCTTTTTATTTGGAAATTAAACGCAAGAATGTAAACGTGGCATTTCTCGCTTCTGACGTCATTAAACAAGGACAGTTGCAGAAGTACCCAGGGGCCTTAAGTTCTTTGTTTTTAAAATTCAGATTTCCGCTTTGATATATGTTACTCCAAGTATCTCGTTCTTTTTATAATGAAAATTATATTAAACGTCGTTTCTAGGCGAGGGCCGCAAGAGGAATCAGATCTCCGTAGGTTCTTCCAGCGAAGTGCAGCTGCCGGGTAAGGTGTCCGACGCCGACATCAAGTCTCTAAACGCGTCCATTACGGCACCCAGCGGCCTGGAGGAGCCGTGTTTCCTGAAGAAGATGTCAGGGAGCGGCAACATGTGCGTGTCATTTACGCCACGCGAAGCAGGCGAGCACATCGTGGGCGTGAAGAGGATGGGCAAGCACATACCGAATTCCCCCTTCAAGATCGACGTGAAGGATCGCGAGGTTGGTGACGCGAAGAAGGTTAAAGTTTCCGGTCCCGGTCTGAAAGAGGGAAAAACTCATGTGGAGAACAACTTCGCGATCGACACGAGGAACGCTGGCTTTGGTGGTCTCTCCCTCTCGATGGAGGGCCCGAGTAAGGCCGAGATCCAGTGCAAGGACAACGAGGACGGCACCCTGAACATCTCCTACAAGCCCACCGAGCCCGGCTACTACATCATGAATCTCAAATTTGCGGACCACCATGTTCAGGGCTCACCGTTCACCGTCAAGGTCAGCGGAGAGGGCAGCAACCGACAGAGGGAGAAGATCCAGAGGCAGCGAGAGGCCGTGCCGATCACGGAGGTCGGTAGCCAGTGCAAGCTGACCTTCAAAATGCCCAGTATCACGTCCTTCGATCTCGCCGCCACCGTCACGTCACCCGGCGGCGTCACCGAGGACGCCGAGATCAAGGAGGGCGAGGATGGCATCTACGCGGTAGCATTCGTGCCTAAGGAGCTGGGCGTGCACACGGTGTCCGTACGTTACAAGTCCATGCACATCCCCGGCTCGCCCTTCCAGTTCACGGTGGGCCCTCTCAGGGACGGCGGTGCCCATAGGGTTCACGCGGGTGGATCCGGTCTGGAGAGGGGAGAGCAAGGCGAGCCCTGCGAGTTCAACATCTGGACCAGGGAAGCGGGCGCGGGCACTCTCGCCGTCTCTATCGAGGGGCCCAGCAAGGCGCAGATAGATTTCAAGGATCGCAAGGACGGCAGTTGTTACGTCAGCTACGTCGTTAGTGAACCCGGTAAGCCACGAGTGTGTTCTTTGCCTATGTCTCGGCCATCGCGAAATTCCATATGAGAAGCGCGGGCAACTACAAGTCATCGCACGCGCCGTAAAGAGTTACACGTTTCCGAGAGCTAATTCGGAACTGCAACATTGCAGAAATTACCAATCCGTCACTCGAAGTGTCCATAAAATGTTACAATATACCGGCAAGATGGACATTTGCCAACGCCCATTCTGCTTGCGCTGTATCATTCTAGTTTAACCGGTGCAAAGACGATTTGCGCCTTTGAAGAGATACTATGCCAGTCCCTAAAAGATTTATTTGCTAGATCAATTCTGTTAAACGACGGACTATTTACGCATACTTTATGCCGCGATGGATTATTCGCCGCACGCACATAATCGATTGCGTACTGTCGCCCGAGTGACTCACGAGCGTTCCAAAATTATCCGCACAAATTTTATGGATCGCCGACGATATCCGTTCGTGCGCTAAATCACCCGTGACGTGGACGCTCATTGAGTTTAATACGCGCGAATTTGATCACACAGCAGCTAAATACTTGCATACCTCCTAGTTAAAGCGAAACGTCACTCTACATTCGACAATTCTATAATCTCGATGAAAACAGAATGCTATCGAATCTGCTAAATCAATCTTTGAAATTTTTTTAGACTTGATTCTTTCTTATAGCTACCTTTTTTCTAATAACTATTCTACGATTGTATTATACCTTCAATGTACATAAAAGAAACCGTTAGTACATAATAATTGAAGGAAAAGAAATTTATTCTTTTATATCGAGTATAAATTTATTTTTTTATACATTAACCCCGGTGGGAAAATGTCTTAGAATTTTTTATCTCAGACTTTCTCAGAATGCTCAGAATTTTTCAGATTTTTTATATAACATGGAACGTTTTTCAAAAGGAACGGACAAAATAATAATAAAATATTTTAGATTTCTTCCGCCGAAACATTTGTAGAAATCTGAATAAATATGAGAAAATCTGTGTAATTTATCAGAAATTTTCATACATACGGATACTGACATATTCCAAGAAGCCTCATCCAATTATTTTTGAAAGTATCTGAGAAATTTTATATTTTTTCAGAATTCTTCATAACTCCTCCAATTCTTAAAAAATTTCTGAGAATATATGAGAAATTTTTTCACCAGGGAAATGACTTGATAGAGCAGATTAATGCAATCACAATGGACCTTGTGTCTTTAATCTCAAAGATCCGCGTCACCAATAGATGTTTGCAAATTTTCAACGAATTTAAATTCGTTTAAGTAGTCATTGAAACAGTTTCCATTGATGATGGAGCACCCGTCACGTATTCACGCGCGATTGAGTTTACATGCGCACCGTAATCGCGAACATAGATCAACGTCGATTATTCACAAAGTGTTAATGAATCCGGCTCGACTGCTCGTTGATCCGTCGTCGATCACCCATGTCTGTCTACCCCTCTTTTCCGCCCTGTTGATCGTCCAACTCTTCCCCTCCTCCTGCCCCCCTCTCTCTCTCTTCGATTCCCGAAATATCGCCGTCTATATTTGTTAAGGTGGATCCATATTTTGGCCCCGCAGTTGGCTACTCGCGGCTGGACGCGGATTAGTACGCGATGGTTATATTTGGGCCCCGTGGGAGCGGACTGCGCGACACGGTGGCGGGTGGGGAGACCGACGGGGGCATGGGGGCTGGGGGCGCGAGCAAAACAGAAACGCGGGGATGCGGTGAACGGAGGGGGGAGAAAGCTCGCCGACGAATCGAGATCAGGATCGACCCGAGGAAAAGTAGTGGTACGCGACCAACCTTCGGTTACAGCTGCGATCGTTCGTCTCTTTCCTCTCTTCTCCACCCTTTTACTTCCTCTTTGCTCCTTTTCTTTTTCCTCTCACGCTTTCCCTCTCCCCGATCGAACCCTTCCAGCTACTCCCGATTCCCTCCCTGTTTGTCTCGCCCAAAGCTCCCCCGTTCCCTTAACGTTGGACTTTCACTTTCGGCGAAACCCGTGTCGTAAGGGTCGATGGCTACCTTCACAGCCACTACGCAGATCGTCCTGACCGGAAACGAGCCGCAAGAGTCTCAGGAAGGCGATGGTTAGTTCGATCCTTGGGCGGATGTCCTTCTCGCGAACTTTTCCCCTGATCCGTTAAGCAGAAAATGTGCAATATATATATATATATATATATATATATAGCTATCCTGTGGATATTTTCGAGCCATGTAAATATTAATTGTGAAATAACAATCAACAATATAAATACATTCTAATACATATCTTATTTTTCCTTATGTTCTATTATACGCTGTAAACTATTTTGTCCCAAAGATTATTTCGATAAAAAGTTATAATTTTCATTTTTGACTCGTGACAAAAAATACAAATCATAACCGATTATATTCACAATCGATATATCTATATATATAGTGTATCAAGTTTTTTCGTACAAACTTTAGTAGAATGTTCTATGAACAGAAATAAGAAACAAATGTTATATAAACAGAGGCTTACAAATGCTTTGTTAAAAAGTTGTAATAATATTTGACACGAAATTTATACGGTGATAAATTCAATTTTTCAGCGATATTGGTCTTGTATTGAAAACAATGGTTCCATTTTGAAATGAAACAATAATAGTAAACACTATATAGATCACCGTTACACATTACCATAGTAATAATAAGAATTTCATTTTTGTTACAACTATTTAATAAAGCATTTATAAGCCTATGTTTATATAACATTTTTTTCTTATTTCTGCTCATAGAACATTCTACTAAAGTTTGTACGGAAAAACTTGAGACACCCTGTATAATTAATTTTTTTCTTTCTTGAGAAAATATATATAATATATTTTTTCTTTTCTCGACAAATGTTGGTAACCACGGTTTTATTATTAAAAAACCTCTAAGTACTAGCGATGCAAATCTAAATTATATTTATTTAATTCATTTATTTATGTATCGTCGTGTTTGCTTTCAGGTGAATACAGAGTGGGAATCAAGTTCAACGATCAGCACATCCCTGACTCGCCGCACAAGGTTTACATCTCGCCGGCGATGGGCGACGCGCACAAGCTCGAGGTCGCGCAATTTCCCGAGAGCGGAGTACAGCCTGACAAGCCGTGCACCTTCCTGGTGCGCAAGAACGGCGCCAAGGGTGAACTGGACGCGAAGGTAAAGCTGCCCTTTCCCTGGTTGGTGACAAAGACGACTCGAGGGGAGGGGGATTTATAATATTCGCGAGTCCAACTCACCGCGACACATCCCCTTGCGAAAGAGAGGAGAAGCGGCCGTAAATAACTCACGCGCGTGTGAAACGCCGTCGCGTCGCGTCGCGTCGTCGCAACAGACCGCGTAGGTGGGACCGCGAACGTATTTTTACTGTTCGCCATATGTACATAGCATAGCTGGATGAGTCATGGAGGATTTCGACACAAAGTGGTAGCACCTCCGTCATCCTCGTAACGGCTCCTCTTATTATTGTTAGTGGTCGCTCGCTTGACAGACGCGATGTTTTATTTTCTTCAACTCGGCTCTTTGCGGCTCAACGATTCCACTTGAAAAGCACAAAGTTGTGGGATACCATGCAGTATTTATTCTTTAGACGCCAAAAGTATCGCAAAATTCTCATATTGTAGAATAAGAAGTCAAATATAACTTTTGAAATTATTATACAATATCGCGAAGAGACTTCACATTTATGAACAGCATGTGCAATTTAAAAAAAGAAAATATGGTAATTATACGTATTAGTTACGACCTTACCGATTTCAATGACCTTGACATATATTGTCAAGGACACGATCCTGAGTAACTTTCAAAAGGTTTTAGCCGTCGCTCGTTGTTTATTTTAAAAGTTATTAACAAAAAAAGTTTAAAAAATGTAATAGTTATCCACAAATCAGTAGATATAGAATGTTACGGGAAATATGAATAATTATAAATAACACATAATGGCCGGCCAATATGCATTTCCCAATTTGTTCGGTCAAAATGATTAATAGAGAAGAATCAATCAAATTTCCCGGTCATTATGCATATTGACCAATGCTGAATGGTCATTTTGACAAATCAGCTTTGAGTTGACTTTCCCGGCAGTCTTAACAGTTTAAGGTAGTAGTTAAAGCAGATAACAGTTTGTGCTTTTGGTTAAAGCAGAGAATACTCTGTATTTTTACTATTCTCACAGAGTATTCTCTGCTTTAACCAAAAGCAGAAACTGTTGTCTGCTTTAACTATTATATTTTAGTGCATGGTAACACATCGTAAGTAAGAAAGTTGAGATTGTAGATAGACTGCCATATTTTTTTAGAAAGATATTTTTAGCCTTTTAATCGGTTAATCACATTTTCCACTTGTCTGTGGGCATTATGCGTAATGACCGGTTATTTTGGTTAATTTGAACATTTTTGCTTTCATTATTTAAATGTTCCAAAACAAGCGGGAATTATGCATATTGGCCGGCCATTATGCATAATTCCCGAATTAATCAAATTTCCCGTAACATATATAGAGGAAAGTCCCCTATTATGAGATAGGTTCCTAATATGAGATAACGGGGTTTCTTTTAAACTATTAGGCCCTATCTGGGCCTATTAGTTTAAAAGAAACCCCGTTATCTCATATTAGGAACCTATCTCATAATAGGGGACTTTCCTCTATACTTTTTTAAGGCGATATGATATCAGAGGCTTTAGCTTGGTTTCTAAGAACTGATTTTCCGAGTCGTATCAATCTATTCGTTATTCTTTTAGATCGTGTCTCCGAGCGGCATCCAGGACGACTGCTTCATTCAGAGTATCGATGGAGACACGTACTCGGTGAGGTTCATGCCGACGGACAACGGCATCCACCTGATCCACATCAAATTCAACGGGGTACACATACCAGGCAGTCCGTATCGCGTCAAAGTTGGAAAAGTGGACGCTGACCCGGCGGCGTTGCACGCCTACGGCAACGGTCTGAAGGAGATCAAGACCGGTCAGAAGACCGACTTCATTATCGACACGTGCAACGCGGGTAGCGGAGCGCTGGGAGTCACTGTAGATGGGCCCAGCAAGGTCGCCATGGACTGCACCGAGGTCGAGGAAGGCTACAAGGTCAGATACACACCTTTGGTACCAGGCGATTACTATATCAGCATCAAGTACAACGGCTACCACATCGTGGGCTCACCATACAAGGTTTCCTGTACAGGTGAATATTCTTTATAACATATTTACAATAATGTATACATAATTTATAAATTATTATAACATTATTCTAACAATTACAATAATTTATAAATTATTCTAACAGAAAGTGGCATTGGAAAAAGTAAATACTGTCTATTGCAGGGGCGGATTTGGCGGAGAGAGGTGCACAAGAGACAAGTTCAATCGTCGTCGAGACTGTGCAAAAGATATCGAAAAGCAAGCAGGCTGGACCGGTTTTGCCATTGTTCAAGTCTGATGCGAGCAAGGTGACGAGTAAAGGCATGGGTCTCAAGAAAGCTTACCTAGGAAAGCAAAATCAATTCACTGTGCACGCGGGGGATGCCGGTATGTGATTGCCATCACAATCATATTTGTTATCGATCCGTTTAAAAATCTTCCTTCTACAACTAACAATAAGCAGCTAAGCAGCTAAGATAGTCTGCCGATTACATTGTATTGTCTAATATTTCGATATTGTCGTAAATCTAAATCGCTGATCAATGCCGTAATTGCAGGTAACAATATTCTTTTTGTGGGCGTATACGGGCCCAAAGGGCCGTGTGAGGAAGTCTACGTGAAGCACGCAGGCCGCAACAACTACAACGTGAGTTACTTAGTGCGCGAGCGGGGCGAGTACATCGTCATCGTCAAATGGGGCGACGATCACATCCCCGGTTCGCCCTACAAAGTTGAAGTTTAAGCCGAACCAGCATCCAGACTAGACGCAACGTGTCTACAATCGCCACGACGGTCAATAAAATAGAGCCATGCGTCGTTTCGTTGTAAACTGCACGGGTCCTCAAGTTTACATTCAATTTCGCCGAATACAGAATCGCGAATTAAGTGCCAATTTAGATTTTCGATCGCAAATTCTTATTCGATGTTAGTCATTGGCGAAAAATATATCTAAAAACGATCCGGCCTACGTCGAAACGACGCACGTTACCTCGATTTCTAGAATAGCAGTCGTATAAAGAAGACAACTATGACACTGACGATAAAATCGCGATGTAACTTTTCGCCGACATAGTTCATTCGCTCACTCTTTCAAGGTCCTAGGGACAATTTGAACATAATGAACATTTTAGAATTGATTTTTGTTAAATCTGAAACGAATTACAGTCGCGATTAGAAGTGACGAGAGATTAAAACGACGATACAGAGAAATACGTAGGTCAATTACTTGTTGTTTGTTCAAAAATACCAATTGTGCCTTTGATTCGATGTAAGTACATTTACAGAGATATATTCGACAGAATCACACACACATGCAGTATCACATACAAAGACACAGATAAAGACGCTGTTATGTCTCACTCAAGTCAAATTACATTATGTTATATATTATATCGGTTATTGAACAAGGAAATAGTCGAAACTGTCCCTCATCGATCTTGAGAGGAACCTTTGATATATTATAAAACAGCTAAAAGTAAAAGAAACGTATATTTTTATATGTTTTTCGCATGTTTGAAGGTTCAAAAAATAGTTCTCCATGGTTCGATCTCATTTTCTATAATAATGCGGGGGAGGTGTATTAAGAAATATGTGTTCAAAAAGTCTAAATACATAGTTACGAAATATAATATTTTTTCTAGAAATTTTTTTTCATATTTCGTACAATTTCAATCAATATTTGATAGAAATTTAAAAAAATATAACTTTGAAAAGTTGTTTCAATCTCTAACCGTTCGAAAAAACATATACAAAATATATCTCTTGTTTTTAGCTGTTCTAAAATATATCCAAAGTCCTATAAATATATCCAAAATCGACGAGAGACAGTTTCGATCGTTTCTTTGTAAATATAGATTAAATATATTGCAACTGATTATTATAATAATAATATAGAAATTAAATAAATAATATATTTATTATATGGACTTTTCGTTTACCATCTTATCCTTATGAGGAAGCATGTTTCTTGTCTGCGTGACAATAATTAAGTGTACGCTGCATGTTATTTTTCGAATAATTGAAGGATCGAGAGAAAGAATAATATTTCGAAGTAGATAAGAAGTATATTTCAGAGGAAGTAAAACATAAAAATTTGGAAAATTTTATAATTCAAGTTAATTTTTCGAAGTTTATTTTCAACGAGAGAATGCAATTTCACTTTATTAGTTGCGCAACATAGTTAATATAGAAAAGATCAGAAAAGCAGTTTTATTAGAAAAGCAAGAGCTTATAGTTGCGCCAATTCATCTTTGTGATTTATATTGCTTAGCTCAATATTACTTTTGAAAGTTACGAGATACAAAGAGAAAACAATTTTGATGACAAAAAATAATTGAAGAAGAAGTATGATAATATTATTTAAGATATCGCCGTCAAACATCTTTTCTATTTTGCATTTAATGCATATATTTATTCTATAAAAAGATAAATACGTTTTATATATACAATTCCAAGTTCGATTTTGTACAAGCATTTCCTTACGAAACCAGCAGGTCGCTCTTGTTACGTCGCGCAGTACCGTTTCTCTCATTAATATTACATTATTCCAGGTCTTTTTTTTTATGCATTTAAGCCACTTTGCACTTTCTGCTTTTTGTCTTTGTTTCTTATTGAATAGATCGCGCGTCAAGATAACAAGATAAAATGAACATGGGCAGATAAATATAATTGCCAACTTAATCGTAGCGTTACCAGCGAATAACTTATATCGCATGTTTGCGAAAAAAAATAAAGAAGCGCGTCTTTTCGTTTACAAGTGCGATGACAGCGGATGCAATTGTCGGCGATTATTTCGAAAATTAATTGCCGAAGCTTTCGTGGCAGCTCCTGCCGAATGCATTTGCATACAACAGGAAGTGCACCGCAGGTAACTTGTCGCCTCGTCCCGTATCGCATCTGTAGATCGATCATGAATAAAGCTACAGCTGCATGTCGTATTCGCAACGGCACTAATTTGCTACTCACCCGCGATATTTCTATCGATAAGTAATTGTGCACACCTTTCTTATATCAATCTTGATAAATAAAAAGTTACCCTAATCGGATCCCGCGTGCAATCTCGATATGAAGCTTGTTCGGCCTCGATGTAAATGATTAAATTTCTACTACCACGCGGTCATTTTTAAGACGATTGATCGCAAAAGAACTATATAAAATAGTGCATTTACTTTTAAATATAAAATTTTGACTTAACTTTATTTAACAAGTTATCACACAATTAAAATTCTTTCATTTATTTAAATGCGGAGCAAAAACATTTTTTCCCACAGTTATATATCGATCTTAATATGGACGAATTTTTATTTCAATGTAATTTTGTAATATGTCTTTATTTATTTATATTCATTTTGCTCATTTTTATAGTTTTATATGTATTAAAAAATGCATGTATACCAGGGTGTCCTATAACGACCGTAACAACGTTTAAGAGCAGATTCTATAGGTATATAAAACCTGTCATACATATACTTTAATAATTATTAATTAGAAACATTTCATACGTTCTTTCACCTATGAAAACATACATATACGATATTTAATTTTTAAATGCGAACATTTTCCTTACTATATAAGTATTTCTGGCATAAAATTTTTTAAAAGCTCTGGACAACTGTCATAGCTTTGAATTTAATAGCAAAAATTGATTATAAAAATCACGAATTTTTGTAATGTAACATTTACAAAAATGACCATTGTGAGGACAGTTATTGATCTTTCAGGATTTGAGAAGATTTGAACAAGAATCATGTAAACGGTCTAATCCTTGATGTTCGACCCGTTCTTTTACTATTAATTATGTAATGTTCTTCTTCTTCTTCGAGGTGGGTTGGCAGGATAATCGGGTGAAGGATTAAGGTCTACCCATACGGCCAAAATATGTAATGTTAACTGGCATACTTTTTGGCTGTTAACTTATAGGTTCACGTGGTTATCGTCTCACCACTCGCCGTCTCTTATCGCTTCCAATTAATCTTACACAAGCTGCAGAAATCGAATTTGGCAAACCTTCACGAAGTGAAGCGTGTGTGAAAATATTCGGTCCGCTGCACCTTTCTCGCTCTCAATTTGCGTGCGCGTGTTCTTACTATCTCGGGAGAGAGAAATTCGCAGACGAAGATGGAGAGCGGCTCAAAAAAGCAGTGCGATTGGAAGGGAGAGGCGATGTTGGGGGTCGGAGGGGGGAGGGGACGACGAGAAGAAACGACGCGTGGAAGACGCCGCGAGGATTGCGCACCTGGTCCTCTCTCCCAGCTTTCGCGGCGACGCCCGCGAAGGTGCCGCAGGACGAGGGGAACGAGCGGCGGGAACGGGAGGACCTCTCAGACACGGCCTGTCCCCCCTTCGGCGAAAAGGGGCGGTAACGCGCGGTGCGAATCGAGTCCGCAGGCGTCAGGAACGGGTGGCCGACTTGCGCTGTGTGCAAGCCCGTCATCCCTTCCGCTCGTGGGGTTCGTCGAGCGAGAAACACGCCCCGCTGCGACGGCGTACAGCCTCCGCCGGGACCAACGGAGGCAACGGAACCGCGGATCGTGCCAGACGCTCGCGAGCGGCTGCCACGTGCGGCCGTGTGGCCTTGGACTGCCTTGGAGTCTGTCGCCACGCCGGGGTGTGTCTCTTCGGCCGCTGGTCCACGTTACAATCGTGGTCACAATTCGGCGATCGGCTCAAACTGTGCCACACGCTTTCCAGATCGTAAATTGCGAAAGACGCGCTTGCTTGAAATGTTGCTAAAGTCTAACCGGCAATTTGCCCAACTGCGTCGTCAAAAGAATATGTAATCGTGAATTTTCGCTATTAAACTGCAATTATCAAGAGATAGATGATATCTTTAAACAATTAACTAATGCCGTATGATGTATTTAGATTCGTTTGCCAATCGATAATATCCCATTACGCAAGTGGTATGAATTAGTATGAATCCCTTCAAAGAATAAAACCATATGAAACTTCTTCTATTGTATCCCTTAATTAATTCAAGAATCTATTCTCTATAACAGATCTGAATTATTGAGCGATGTGACGTTAGAAAATTATAAAAGTATCATTTGAGAGAAAATAAAAAAAGAACATATTTAATACCTACAACTCTGCGTTTTATACACCAGTTTGTTATATTATTCAATCGTTCACATTACGCATATGGCGTTTAAAAAAAAAGCGAAGAATTCGCGGCATCACACAACATATATCCAAACATACATATAATAAAAAATTTTCATCGCGATCGCGGCGTCAGGAAATATATAAATCTCTAATAGATATCGCTGAGAAATTTAAAACGTCGATCTCTCAAATTTCCTCGTGCTGTCTTCTAACATCCTTTGGAGCTTTGTCTGCGTTTCGCATGCGTCTCTTATCCGCTGCTATTAAGATCGCCTACGTTCATCAGGTTTATCTGCGCGTTTCTCCCAATAGGTCTATATCTACCGCGACATTACGCTCCTCCGCTCCACAACAAAGTATCACCGACAATTCGACGGTAACGCCGAGCGTTTCCATTTCTATGCAGCAGAATGGAATAGAGTTCAATGACTCGGAAGGGGAGGGGGGCAGGAAGGGGGAAGAAGGGCAGAGGCGTCTTTCGCGGCGGTGGCGGTGGCGTTCCGCGGGAATCGGGATTGACTGCGGGCAGACGAGCTCGGGGCGAGATTCTCGCGCGTGAACTCGCGCGTAAGTAGGAAAATGCGTCGCGGACGCGATGGAGAGGCGGAGCTTTCATCGCTTCCACCTACGAGCCCACCTTTCGCGGGAGGTATGTCGCCCGGCCGGGTTTCCCGGAGGACCTTCTCCACAATCATGCTCCTCTCTCTAACTCTCTCCCTCTTTCTCTTTCTTCCCCATTTTTTTCGTTCCCACCACCACCGCGTTTACCTCCACCTCGGGGAGCGGCCCCGACATTTTCCTTCATCGACTGCCTCTTACCGGCGATGGTGAATCCGCACTATAGCCAGCCGGGTTTCCGCAGTCTATCGTACTTTCTCGAGAACGCGCTTGTAGGTGGGTATAAGTAGAGGTAACTGGGAGTGGCTGATAAAAGTGTTAAATAGGAAACGTAGCGACTAGGTACATCGAAATCGCAAATCGAATATAACTCGAATAATTAGATTAATCTTGAAATAATTATAGAACTGGAGGCAAGAATTGGAATGCAACTGAAAAACGTTGTCAAGGCGGCGCGCGGCATTAGAAGTTCTGTAACAACGATGGCAACGATAGCACGAGCGACGCGTGATGCTGGATCTCCGCGCGCGTAGCAACCCTAAATGCTGGCCTGTCAACGTGTGTCCACGTGATTTAACGAGGAGAGACAATCAAGCAACGCTCACGATTACTATGCGCGCGGTGAGGCATTGGGAGGAGCCTGATTTTAACAACTATAAATATAATGCGTTATCCTGGGCTGTCTCTTGCCGTTGAACCGCGCGGATAAACGCCCATTCGTAGATTTTTATTAATTAATTTCTTCTGTGTATATCGTTCTGTCGTTCTCCAAAATTTTACTCATCTATATTTTCGAAAGATTGGTAGAATTTATGTCTTTACAATATTTTAATTAAAGTAACGGTTACCTAATGGTTGTAACGTCCACGTGACCACCGCGATCAAGCTCCAGAGTCGATATCTTGTAAACAGTACAAGTGACGCGTCTCCTTCATCCACTTTCTCTCTCGATTACAACATTGTGCATTTATTTAATGTGTAGCCATCTCGAGCGAAGTAGGTGAGGACTCCATAGACACTCTTTTTTTCTCGCGCAAGAGTACGAATACCGAGCCACCATCTTGCCATGCGACTTCGTTGCTCTTGCACCTCAAAGCACATCCCGCCTGTGCGCTCAGCAGGCTGCAAGACTCTTTCCCTCCCTCTCGGAAAATCCGCCCGTATATGGATCCATACGGAGCGCTACGCCGCGCCGGGCTCCACCTTCGCCGCCACTTTCACCGCCACCACCTCCTCCACTTCCGTCTTCGCCACCTCTACTTCCGTTACCTGCGCCCGCCCTTGCCTATTACGGCGGTGTTCGTAAACTCGACGCGCCATTTTGCGTGACCCTTTTTCCTCCGAGATCCGCCACCGCGGTGACCTCTTCGATCTCCCCGTGACCCTACCCGTCGCTCTCGCTTCCGTTGCGGCTTTAATCATCAGAGCTCCTTCGAAGCGAGTACGTAGCTCTCTCTCTCTCTCTCTCTCTAGTCTCTCTCTCTCACACGCGTGCGCGCGCGCGCGCACGATTTCGTTGAAGAAGTATCGACTGAATTTTATTCGGATTCATTCCAAGGAGATTAAATTTATCAAATGGTTATTTTATGTTTACCTTAATTTTCATATCTTGCTTGAAAAATTTGCTTATTCAAACGAGAAAGGCGCTCTTAAGCAAGCAGCGCAGTTTAAAAAAATGCTACAGTGTCCCAAAGGGAGGCATTGTAGTTTTGTATTATTTA
The DNA here is from genome assembly GCA_035220615.1 of Leptothorax acervorum. Lineage (NCBI taxonomy): Eukaryota > Metazoa > Arthropoda > Insecta > Hymenoptera > Formicidae > Leptothorax > Leptothorax acervorum. The sequence continues at coordinate 209,804 of JASTWQ010000078.1, forward strand.
TTCTGCATCAACTTTAGTGACTTTTATCTGTATATGTGCAATTTTATAACTTATTATTACAAAACTAAACTTAACTACTTGTCTAATTATTCTGAAATATCTATAACTCTTCCGGCAGTAGGTACCTATTAATGTTTGCAATTTCGTGTCAAAAAGAAAAAAATTAATGTATAAAATAATGATATTTTCGCGATGACTCAACATTTCTCGACTGTTTTCTCAGTTTATAAAATGGAAAATATTAAATTGTTTGAATGTCGAATGGCAACCAAGTAAGGATAGTAAATATTTAGAATACGTACCTGCTGTATTTTCTTCTCCGACGAAAATATCTGAATCGTCGATTTGGCCGGGGAGAAAAAAGTAACTCGTGACAACGCAGGCAGACACAATTGTACATTCCATGATCGTTTTATTTCGATTACAGAACAGCGATCGGGGGACTTACTTCTCTTCTTGATCCGTTTAGTGTATTTACATTAGCTCGCGGCGCTGGTGCATCGCGAGAGACTGGTTTGGCGATGATCTAAAAGTTCTGGTAATTATACGACGAGCGTCGAAAGCCGATTATTAGAAAACGTAACGTTCAAAGAAAAACCTTGTTATGTCCGTAGATCCTGTACAAATAATTCGTGCCAAAAAGAAACAAAGTCACACAGCCAATCGGCTTTCTCTCGCGTCGTCCTTTCGCGTAATCTTAAGATTCCTTAATTCGTCATTTGTGAAACGAAGATACTGTGAGAGCGTACGCCGCGACCCTCGTCGACGCGGACCGATGTCGTGGATGCGTCTCGCAGTTTTGTCGCGTGTTTAACAAACGATCTTCTGTTATACGTTTAAGCCTGCAGGTGTATACGTCGCAGGGATTTCGTGTAACTTGTTTTTTTGCAAAATTCCTAGGGAATCCACGAAAAAACCGGGATATTGTGGGATAAATAAAAATTATTAATATAAATATAATTTATAAATATAAACATAAATTTATATAATTATATTTATATTTTTATATATAATTTATAATATATTTATAAATATAAATATATTATATTTATATTTAATTAAAATAAATATTTATATTAAAATAAATAAAAATTTCAACACAATTTCACTGACAGAATCTAGGATTTTGCAAAAAGACTGTAAGATTGTGTTATTTTTATTCTATAATATCCTGTTTTTTCCTGGAATTTCTAGGAATTTTATAAAAAAAAAAAAAAAAAAAAAAAAACAAACAAATTACACAAAATCCTTGCAACATATACATTACAAGTGTACATTTATAATACATATAATGATTGCTCAATAATAAAGAATTATTTCAGATATCTGTATAAACATTTCGACTGTAAAAATTGCGACAAAACCATATAGTCGCAAAAATATAAAATTAAGTATCAAAAAAATTAAAGTTAAAAGATTCATCATCAAAACAGAATATGCCTTTTTTAACGAAGCATGTAAAAATCATCGAGAACTCGAATCGATACACGTCCAATTAGTATTGCAATAACAAATTTATTGCGATTCAACAAGTCGAAGCAGAATAGCGCAGCAAGGTTCGTGGAAAAGTTGACAGTTTTTCAGAAGGGACGGCGAGTTTGTGAGTGTAAACGAATATGTCGACCGCGATCGTTACGGACGCGCAAAACTGCGTCGGTGATTCTGGGGTGACGCTCAGTTGGCGATCGTTAAGAACTAACGGAGTTAATTTACTAGCTCTAAGATGCATAAACGTACATACTAGAGAGTTAATTTACGTAACGCAGAGAAATATACAAGTATTTACAGGAGTCGAACGCACTCGTTGATAACGCTGCTCGGCTGATCCGGAATCTCCGGGGTAGCTGGGGGAAGAACGCGGGTCCTGAGGGACGTCGAGTCGGCTCGTTCACATGTAGATGCGCCGCAGATCGGACGGCGACGTTATCATGTTGCATTGTGGACATAGCTTCTTCGCACCCTGCAACAGCCGCAAGAAACCTCGTTTCTCAACAGGCTTCGAGAACAGTAGAGAGAAAATAGAGAACAACTGACAATAGTTTTGAATGGAGGCGACTTCCGACATATATTAATACAAATTTCGATGAATATGTACTGCTTGGCGATCAAATTAATGATGTAGTTATGCAAAAGAGAATTAAATTTCGACGTCGCGTTGTGGCAATTATGATTACTTGAGTATTAATGTGTATTTACAGAAATAAGCTATATTTTATGAGTTGCATGTTACGTCCAGAGTAGAGCTCTTCGACAGTTTCAAAGATTCGAAGCTTGGAAGTTAACTTCAAACCTTCAAAGTTTAAGGTGTCTTCGAAGCTTCGAAACTTCGAAGTTCGAAGTTAACTTCGAAGCTTCGAAGCTTTGAAAAATATATTTGCGACAATGCGACATAATTACAACATTAGAAATTTTATTCGAATTTTGTCATATAATTTTATAAATGTGTGCCTCTATTGCGATACTATTATTATTATATTAAATTAATAATTGTATAATTTAGATTCTTCGAAGCTTCGAAAGTCAGAATATCGAAGTTTCGAAGGTTCGAACTTTCGAAACTTTGATTTTCGAAGATTTTAATGTCGAAGTTTTGAATCTTCGAAGCTTCGAACTTTGAATATCGAAGCCTTCAAAGCAAATCACCAGCTCTAGCCCAGAGTTATATATTTGAAAAATTTAAAAATTAAAAATGATAAAAGGAGTCAAACGTTCGATCCAAGAAAATTTAAAAGGAAAGGTAAACAGCAAATAATGAGCATAAAAAGGTGTTGAATAAAGAAAAAAATGCAGATTTATTCACAATAATATCAATATTACATGAAGGGCAATTAAGAGCAGACGCCGATGATCGAGCGAAAAAATTATGTATTTCTCTAGTTACAAGACATACGTTTCGCACACATCAAATACTCAAGAAAATCCAGAACGATTTCTTGTCATACCATACATCAACAGAATCTCGGAGAATTTGAGTAACAGTATTAAAAAATTAAATTTTAGAACTGCATATGTCGGCTTGAACAAACTAAATTCACTAATAAGACCCCATATAAGGATAGATTAAAGAAAGAGACACAAAATAACGTAGTTTACAAAATCTGTTGCCGGGATTGTGATGCGTCTTATGTGGGACAAACGGGCAGACAGCTCAGTACACGCATTAATGAACACCGTGACCAACTAAAACCAAGTAGAAACGTAAAAGAATCTTCAGTGGTTTCCCAACATAGACTGAAAGGCCATGATTTCGATTGGGACGATATTAAAGTTTTGGACAAAGAAAAATCTTATTTTAGACGCACTGTCTCCGAGATGTTCCACATAAAACGACAGAGGAATGGTATTAATTTACAGGAAGACACTCTGGGTTTAAGCCAGGAGTATATACCTATCATAGAAAGACTTCCCCACAAATGATATTCATATATTTTACGACGACATTTGTTTATTTTGGAGGGGGGATGCTTCATAACACGTCATATTTGACGAAAGTCACCGAGCTCATTTTAATGTAAGCGATCAGTCGAACAAGACGTTCGACGTTTTCCTATTCGAATTGTATCTAGTGTCAGAGCAAAAGAGGCCTAACAGACTGACTGGCAGGTATGAAAATAAAGAATTATTTATTATCTCGCGAATGCTCCATTACATCACATTTCTCACCATCTGTAATTTTTCCAAAAGGCACCAGTCAGTTCGATAAATCTTTGGCATGACACTGACTAACATCAAAAAGACGGCTCCGCTTATGAACTTTCAAATTTCTTCGCCTTTCGTCACGTGCGCCTTCTTTTATTAGCGTTTTAATTAGCGTTTTTCGTTTTTTGTCGCGTGCGCTCTTTTGTATAATTGCGGTTTTATAGGTATATATATATTTTTGACACTGAGGAGAGTCCAATACAAGGACCGAAACGTATGTCTTGTAATTAGAGAAATACATAATTTTTTCGCTCGATCATCAACGTCTGCTCTTAATTGCCCTTCATGTAATATTGACTGTATATCTCGAGAGCTAATTCATATCGTTTATTTTCACAATAATATATTAAAGCGCATTATACGTTTAGACTTACTGTAAGTCTTCTTCAGCATTCTTGATATAATATAAACATTAAGTTAAAAACTACACAATAGAATAAATAAAAAAGTAACAGAAAATTGAAAATAGAATATATGTAGAATAAATAAAAATAATAGAAAACAATTAACACTCACCAGCGTGTGCAGCCAGCATTGCTCGCAGTGTACGTGCCAGCAACAAACCGAAGTGACCGGCTTTTTGTATTGTTCCTGAAATGGAAAATACTGGTAAATAAGATAATTGCTCGCGCCACAATACCTCCACTTCTTACATGCGTGTTAATATAAAAAATATTACAACTGCGTGTAAGGGCTTATACCGCTAATTTAGTTAATCAGCAAGCGTACGGCGACATAATTGCTCTTGAAACTTCTGAGACGAGTCGCGTATTGAAATCGAAAAGAGGAGATCCTAATTTCTCATTAAATTAATGCGAAGCGGCGGGGGGTACGGCGCAACTGAGATAACGCGAGATAGATCTAACGACCGCGAGATCGGGAGTTGAATCGGCGTTTCTCTAGTAACCGTTCACTCTCCCGGCGGTTTTTCCACGAAATGAATTAAAGCGGTCGTTACTCGCGGCCTTTACGTAAGCGGCATTCCTCCCAGGATCGGCAAATACGCTCGCTGTTTATCCTGCCCGATAACGACCGCGGGTCGATATACATTTAGCGTTTTACTGCCACCACGTTACGAGCGAGATCGCCGTCTTATCTCGCGCGGCGAGTTATCCCGCGCGATCGCGGACCTATAACGAAGTGCGGCGAGTCGGAGGACAGGTAATATCGCATCGACGATGGAAACACTGAGAAGTGGTATTATACATAATGCTCCTTCGCTATACTTCGTTAATTCATATACGAGCGGCGCATTAGGGAATAATTTATTTCGTGATTTAAATATTTCAAGCTATCACCGATGGGAAAACGCGGTCGAATTTTACGCGCATTTTATATATGTCGTCGCAATTATTTACGAGTTGCGAAACATGCGTTTTCAGATCGCGAGCGAAACGCGATGAAATAATATGTATAATGTAATATTACAAGAACGTAATAATATAATCAAATACGATAAAGCGCGCCGTTTTTCCGGCTTATTTTTCGCATATGTTTAATTTAATTTTTCAATATTAAAACCAGCAAGTTATCTATATATATGTTACAATGAACTAATTCCAGTGACTCAATTACAATCATGTGTGCCATATTAGCGCTCGAAAGTTAATCGGTTCAGTTTTTACGTTCAATGATCGTTGTCAGAGAGCGAAACCTAATTTTTATTATTATACGATCGTTTCATTCATTTCGTGAAGTGTATTATTCAAACGATAAATTGTTCTGTAAAATTTCAATAAAAAATACTTCAATTCCAAGCAGTAGGTACTTTTTAGTTTGATTTCGTTTCTATGTCTTAAAAATCTAGGGATATGAGTGCATTTTCGATTATTTTCTAGTTTAACATTAATAAAATATTATTTTAAAAAATTACGTTTACTTTTATACGATTTACCTCGAAATTCAAGTATGTACGTACCATTGTAATGGCACGAATAACGCAAAATAAACCTTAAATAAACCTGTATAGTCACGCTACAAATTCACTGCTGTATCTAAATGCCCGAGTGTTTCTTGAATCAGCGACGCAATTCAGAAATCTCGCTTTAAGCGGCGTTTACACACGCAATAATTAGTGGCGCCAACGGACTGGCATTCATTGGCGCCAGAAACCGTTACTATTAAACTGGCAAACTCATAAGTGTTTACATAGTGATGCTATTGGCGCATAATATGCAAACTATGTATTTAAAATTTATCGTCAAAGTGTCAACTGAGTTGTTGGGTGCGACTATATTCGTCACTCTGGGTGACTATGGGTCACTTTTAGGCATATTTCTTATCTAAACACACATGACAGCAAGCATATACCTTAAATTTTATATAGATTACACTTCAGCCTGGCGCCAGTACTGCTAAAAGTTAAAACATTTTAACTTTCGATTTCCTGTCACCAGTAATCGCCAGTAAACGCCAAACACTACTGGCGCCAGTTTGTATTAAGTGTTTACACTTGCATTTTTACTGGCGCTAATCGAATGGCGCCACTAATCATTGCGTGTGTAAACGCCGCTTTATTCACAATCGTCGAGATTGATCAACTCACCATGCAGATGAGACACTTGAAGGGTTGCCCGCGCATCTCCGCCTCGAGCTCGCGGATGCGGCCGCGAAGAGCCTCAACGACAGGCGTGTCGCCGTCCCTTCTAGGCGACACGGAGGTACCCTCGTCGGGATCGTTTTGTTGGGCGACGGGCGTCGCGGCGCCCGGCTCTGACTTCACCTCGGCCAGGCCCTGCGCCGTCAGTCCGGAGTCAGGGGTCAGCTGCTGCGGCGTGTGCGGCGTGTGCGGCGCGTTCGGCGAGATGACGGCCTCGCGAAGCGCATCCCGTTCCTTCTGTTCTCGCAGCGTGCCGTCGACCCGCGGGGCGACCACGTCCGCCTCGGAGTACTGAGCGGGCCCAAACTCGGCGGCGTCATCGCCGTCGACCACCAGATCAACGTCCTCGTCCTCCTGATTGCCGCCCCCGCCCCTGGCACCGCTGCGGTTGCTTGAGGAAGTGGCGAGGCCTGCAGCTGCGAAGCAGAGGAGCGACAACTTTAAGGTGGTTCTTGCAGTACTCGCAAGTCATAAAGGCAACTATTGTTACTAGTGACAAATATGAATAATTTAGTATGTAAAAATCAACATACATTTAAATTAATTATTCCGTAAGGTTTTTTCTCATTAAACCGTCGCTATATAAACTGAAAATAGCAGAGCGAATTCACAAATTTGACTAGAGAATGGTAGGACACGCGCCTTGTGTGTCAGTTGACGCGTGCGCGTTGCTAAACAGCCACTTAAGACGGCCGCCTCTCGTGTCGTGTCAAAAGCTGCCGAAAGTTTGTCGAAAGTTTCACTTTATTTATATACGGTACGGTCAATCAGTTTGGTGTCGCGTCAGTATCTTTAGAAAATGTTCATTGCATTGATTAAACAGTTTTTTATTCGTATATTTAGTCGAGAAGTATAAACGTATTCCATGAATGCGCGATTACATGGTTATAATAGGGAAAGGGGGGTCAAAATTGGCAAAGTTTACGGACATATATCTCCGAAATCAAGCGGCAAAAAAATCCGAAATTTTTCACACACTTTAGGAACGTTGACCTTTCATTTGATATCATATTTTCCGGGCTATTTACATTTGACCTAAATGCAAGAACCATCTTAAGACACGCGCGTTTCGCATGAAAGTGAAAATTTGAGAAGAAGTTACACTGTTTAATTCGTAGTGTCAAATTATATTCAATTTGAGTCATTTTTAACAATTCCTGTAAGTCGCCACTGCTCCTACTGTCCTACTCAATATTGTCGTTAACTTATTTAAAACAATGTTAATTTAACTAAACCAATGGAGTTAAAATAATACTGTTTTGTGTTAAAATAAAGCGTTATTTAACTCAAGGTATTGTTTTAAATTTCATCCTTTAATATATTTAACAGCGCAGAGGCACTTAAATTTTCTTTTTTAGCCTCATTGTTGGAGAAGAAAAATTGAATTTTTAACAAAATGGCGACCGTTCGAAGTTAAGTTCGTTTGTTTGTGAAAAACGAACGGTCGCCATTTTGTTAAAAAATTTAAAAAAAAAATAATCTGGATCGACAACAAGAGCTTTATATATTATATTTTAAGAATCCATTCGAATTTTATGTTTCAGAACAATGGACTATGAGGAATGTTGGCCCCCGCAAAGGCGCAAACCGTGTCAGCGAGAGACATGGGTTGACGTCGATTAGAATAACAATGTTTCTAGTAAATAAATTTTTATGAAAGAAATTCTAAATGTACTTCAATACATCTAAAATTGAATAAAAAAACCGCAATCAAATTAAATAAATATTTATCAAGATAAAAAATCCCGAAAATTACCCATTTTTTAGCCGTCTACTCGGATGTCCCTTCTTAAATGTACCGGATAATAACGTAAAAATAAAGTCCATCGGATATCCGTTATGCAATAGTAGTGCGATGATTAATTGTAAGCTCAAGTTTTTTTGTAAAAACGGGGATGAGATAGTAAAAATCTATCCATTAATTTGATAGCGATAACTCCTCTCTGCAGAGAGCTCTATCGCTCTGCATTAATCTCAAACGATACGAAATGCTTCTTTTATGTCGAAAGGCAAACGAAATAAATACGCAATTATGACCTCTGTCGTACAATTTGTAATTATCGAGCGCACATTTATTTTACGTTTTCGCATAAATACATATATATAATGTAATGTCCTATTAATCTGACGTTTTTAGATAAATATAAAGTCGTGCATTATATGTGCTTAATAACCGCAAATTTAATACAAATATTTGCACATTTCTGCGCATGACGCAATAAATGCGCGTGTAATTTAGCGCCGCAAATGGACTTACCCGAGAACCCACCGACGAGCATGGAAGTGGCACGCACTCTTGTCTGGCCGGCCCATTCGTACTCCTCGTACTCGGGATCGCCCTCGACGTCAACCTCCTCCTCGTCGACGTTCGCATTCTGCCCGGCCGGATTCCCGTTGTTCTGCTTGTTTAGGCATCGGTCGACGTGTTGATTCAATTCCTCCGGGGTGCCCGACAGCCTCTCGCTGCAAACCGGACAAGACGCCTCGTCCGCTTTTCGCTTCCGATTCTTAACGCGTATTCTGGCCTGCGCATAAAAAAACAGCGACGCGCATATCCACATTATAATTAGTAATCACCACGTTTCGTATCTCGTCAAAATCCCTCAATTTGCTTCTTCGAGAGATCATGGAAACTTTACGCGATTAACCCTTTGTTGCGTAGTGTCCCTATTTGGGAACACCTAATTTCTTCGCGATTTTTCTATGTTTTTACGTATTTCATAATTGGTTTGTGTATTTGGTATATTCCTAAGACTTGTATGTGTATATAAACCACATAAATATGTAATTATTTTTTCTGTTTAATGACTTTACCCTGATAATTTCTAAATTCATCTATCACTTCTAAAATAAAATTTTATTACAAGCCGAATTTAATACTTTGCAAGATTCTCTTGTAAGAATTTTGGAAAATTGTTTATATAACTTATATTTGCGGTATATTTATATATATCTATTTTTTAAAATTTCTATTAGACTTTCGTTAAAAAGTAGCAAAAATTCCTTCAATATTGGATATTTTTTATTTTCAAATTTTGACTGCAGATGTAAAATAGAAGTCCAAAAAACTGACGTATAAAATTTTATATGTAAATAAGCTATATAGTTAAATTTTTTCAATTTGGCATTGAATCCGCCATTTTGATTTATTAAATTTCAATTTCAGATTTGCAATTAGCAACTCAAAAAACTCCCATATATCTACTAAAAATCAGCAAAATACGTTCAACAGAAAAATTTGTGCAACAAAGAGTTAAGAAATAAGAGGATTAAAACAGAAAATAACGAATACGTTACTTGTCTATTGGCCTTGATCCTTTTGTATGTCTCCCATCTACCCTGAGGGGTACCATCCGCCGCCGATGGGGCGTGCAGCATCGGGCCATGGGGATGATCTTGGGGATGCGTCGGCGGTAAGGTCGACCTCGAGGGTCGAGGTCTTGAAGATGCCGAGGAGACCTTATACAACCGATCGAGCTCTTGAGCAAAATGTTGCTCTAGTTCTTGGGGTCTCACTGTCACTCCGCAGACCGGGCAGCAAGATGGATCCGAGGGGAATTTCTTCTTGCCTGAAATAGAAAGAATTCAAATTATATAATATATGATTAGAATAGCTTTATTTGATGTTAAGATAATGTCGATTTTGCAGACTTTACAGATCGAGCAGATGTTAATTATGTTGTTATACTTAAAAATTATTTATCAATTTTATCAATGCTTCGTATAAAATATCAGAAAAGATGCGTAATAATCTTTTTCATGTCTCTTAAGTTGCTTCTTTCTATTTATTACAACTCAATAGCAAGTAATAAAAGTATAACTTTAGACTGTAACTGCTCCAAATTAGGTACTTAGAACAATTCTTTCAAATTTCTCCTGAATTTTTCAAACAGAAATAAGTATGTCATTATGGCAACGTACATCGTTCTTGTGCGTCAATGAAAAGTATTGTCTGTGAAATAATTTTCAGTAAAAAGGAAAACGGAATAAGAAGAAAGAAATCCCCTCTTATTTGACAATTAAACGCATTTAAGGGATGTCCTTTGATGTCCTCGGAAGTGAGGATTTAGCCAGCGCGTGCGCTCGAGGAATGGGATCACCGAGGGGCCGCGGCGCGCCGCGGGCCGGGCCTCTTGGAAGACGTCGGCTAACGCGATTTAAAAAGTATTCAACTCGCGCCGTAATTACTTTTCGCGACGAGTCGAGTCGTCCTCGCCGTCGAGACGCGCGCGTCGTCGCATTAAGCCCAGAAACGAGCCGCGAAACGAAAACCACCGTCGTAGGTCAACGCGGTCCGGCTCGTTTACTCGCAATTTATTGCCCCGTAAAACGGCGAATAAAACGGGGGGGAAAAAAGAAGAAGAGGAGGAAAGGCGGAAAGGCAGCCAAGGAGAAGAGGGATGGCGCGGTGGGGAGGGGGTGGGGGGGGACAGGGGGGAGATGGGCGAGGGAAAAAGCGGGGTGTAAACGGCCGCGTGCCCGCGGTAATCCAGCTATCCAGCGGGATACTTCTGTCTCGAGCTCGAGCTCGAGCCTCGCTGTGCGCCTGCAGTGCGCCAGACGCACTCCGACGGGAATGCATAATTAATTGCGAAAGCCTGTCGCCGCCTGCGCCGCGCCGCGCCGCGCGCGCCCCGCGGTTCGCGGCAATCGCGGCACGGGCACGGCCATCGAGAGGTAAATGCATAAACTTATAGGAAAAGTTCGCGGTGCCGACGTGCCGGATTCCGCCGGTTGATTTTAATTACGCGTTAATCGCCCGTATCTCAAGGTGGCTTCATAACGTCGCCGGGACTGGAAGAATGCCGAAAGCCTTTATATACCTACGACGGTAAATATTTATCGCGAGATAGCCGCGCGGATGAGGAAGCGCCTGGGACCAGGGTCGCGATCGCGATGCGTCCCGGATGTCGCTGTTAGACGGATATGCCAACCGAGTTTTATTTGAACGATTTATTTGAACGCTTTTCGGAAAAGCGCGACGATTCCAGGCCGCGTCTCGAGTCCTCGTCGTCGCGTTGCGGTCGTCGAGAGACGCGCTTAAATCGTCGAATCTAAATTGAAATCTAAGCGTGTCAGCACTTTTAGGCCTTAGGGATAATGTTACAACTGCGATTCAAATTTATCGACTAGACATAATGCACGGAATTATTTAGAAGCGATTTATAAACCGAACGGAGCGTACATTTGTCTTATATTGGAATTTACGCCGACAGACCCGAAGAAACACGTTGGAATTCCGTTTACATCGTATTACCGATGTGTCGTGCTATCTTTACGATCGTTTAAAACTGTACCTTGATTTACGAAACACCGTATTGATAACGGCGCGGGATAATATGAAAATATATACTTTCTGTCTCTTTGAGAAATATTATAGAAAATAATCAATTTGCAAGAAAAATTACGATTGTATCAAGAAATCGATTTATCTTATAACTAATTTCATTAATTCAAATACAAATTATCAGAATATTTAATTCTATGAACTATGAAATATTCCAGCAAGTTAGAGTTTGTAGGAAGGGTATTTTTCACAGATAATAAATTAAGTCTGTGCGTCAGAATAAGATAATAAATATACAATTAGAACCAAACGAAATGTATATGTATAAGATATCGAAGAGATTTCAAACGACCGATCCGTTCGCTTGTTCAGAGACAACTCTCCTTTCTCCACCTTTCTCCTTGTTCGCATTGTTTTCGTCAAAACGCTTGATCATGCCCTTTCTGAGCCTTGTGTTGTTATATACGACATTATCTACGCTGAAAAAAAAATCTGGTTGCGTTAATAGGAGTTCTGATAGATTCAACCAGTAGTCTGGTGGAAAATGAACGAATCAGAATTTCCAATTAATGTAACCAAAATTCCAATTAATGCAACTAGAATTCTAATTAATTTAACCAGATTTTGGTAGATTCAACCAGAATATCTGGTGGAAAATGAACGAACCAGAAATTTTTCTTATATACAAGTTAGATAACTAAAGATACCATATTTAATTAATTTTTAAGTACCTACACCAATCGTTATTTATTTGAAATTGTAGCATTTTTCAAATCTTTTTGTGTCTAAAAAACGTGAAACAGATCGTTGCTTCTCGATTTATCGCAAGGGATACATCTAGATGCACTTTGCATAATTGGTTACCTCGAGTTTCGTTGGACGTAGGTAAGCTACTGATTGTGAGACCACGCGATAAAATAACGCGAGGTTGACGACGCGTGAATGCGTACATGCACTTTGCATGCACTTCGAAATTCCTGAGTGATAATCACGGTCTGCCTTGCGAAGCGCGGTAACATCGGGTAACGGAAGTCGGCGGAATTAATGTCGCGACGACGAGATGAAAAAAGTCGATTTGAAAGAAGGAATGACATGAGATTTATCAGTTATATTGTGGGTAATTTCTTTCGGAAATTATACCCACTTACGACAGAATCTCCTTCACTTATTAGTTAAACCATTCTGTCTCAGTTAAACCGGATACGGTTTCAGAAAATTCTTTGCTTGCGCAATTAACTGACGTTAAAGGTCTCACTAAATAATTATTAAAAATCTGTTGTTATAAATTAAATATATTGGGCCATATTCTCAACTCTCTTTTATCAATAAAAGAGAGTTGAGAATATGGGCCATAGTCTTCGAACCTGTAAATTATATCAATATATAACAAAATACTATTTTCTGATACCTAATATGAGAAATTAAAATTTATTAATTAGTTACGATATTCTAGAGAAAAAGATCTTTAAAGAAATGCGAGCGATAATTTATTAGGTGTTCATCTTACTTCGAATAGTTCTCAAATTGTCGTCGTTTCAAAATTAGTCCCGTTACTCACACGATGAAATCTCCCAATTGCACTTCCATCTGTAATAATAAATCGCTCTTCGTCTGCTGCAAACGGCCATAAATAGATTGGATAGATTGACGAGCGATATCGCGGAAATCTAGTTAGGCAGGCATGTCTGCTTATACGACGATATCGATGTCAGGACGAGTGATAAATCGAATTATCACGTTTAAAAACACGTTTTCCTTCCGGTGATAAACACGCCAGCCGAAAGCTCTCGAAAACTTTAATCAGCGCGCCACTGTAATTTTCAATGCGTTTTTGCTTTTTAATGAGATTTCTCGATTGCGTCATGTCGGTTGTTTGATAATTAGATACTACTTTAGCAATAACTTTTTAACTAGAAGTCGTGCGCTCTCTCTCTCTCTCTCTCTCTTGTTTTTCGCTTACCTTTACTAATTGATATGTAATTTGTATGTGAAACTTCATTATATAATAAATTAATCATAATTATTCTGCAAAAATTTTATTTAAAAATCTGGAGAACAATAATCATTACCGCAAACTGACTTGTATACATAATTTACTTTTGCATAAACCAACATTATTTTATGATCTATTAAAAAGTTATCATATAAAATAATTATATTTTTTAATTTATGATTGCATCTTGATTGTTATCAATGTCGATTGTACAAGAAATGGGAAGAAAAATATGAATCAGGAAAAAATATTACATCCTGACACGAATTCCGTAGAGCGTACGAAAATAAACGTGCTGCTGAGTGCCCACACCTGCCGCTATTTTCCAACGATAACGCCAAATGACGTACGTCTTTTCAAAAAATAAAGAGAACTTGCAAAACAATTATTGTGAACAACTCGAAGTTATCAAATGGTATTTGAAGAATTTGTTTTGATCTCCCGTTACTTCTTTACGATTCTGTCATTCTACATACATAAACGACTCTAAAATATCGGATGTATAAAATATTAAAGAAAGAGATCGTATTGTGTAAAAAAGTAGAAATATGATAATATAAATATAAAATAATACAAATTACCTACTCTGTAATCTTTCAATTTTTATCCTTTAAATTTTAAATATAACACGAGAGCGATTGGCTCGTTTGTTTTGACAAAAGACGATCCGGTGGTGTCCGGAGCCATGAGGATTTGATCACGACAAATGTTTCACGTCGACAACGCAAAGATAGGCGTATCCCTCGTCCTCCAAATCTTGACCCTCAAGGGTCGACTTGTAAAAATAGACGGCGGGATACGGGATGTTCACGCGGTTTCCGAAAAGAGAGAAGATGGCTTGTTTATGTGTCAAATAGGTACTCCGGCATCCTTAACGCAAAAAAATCTATTTTATTTTTTCCACGCAGAGCTGTTTTGTTATCTTATTTTTTACAAAATAATTATTATTCGTATAGAGAAGGTAAAACTTTCTCATTGAAAAATGACTTGCTAGCAGACTTTTTAACAAAATCTACTTTTCTGCGATAAAAAAAAATACATTAAAGCAGAACCAGGGTTTACTTGCACATTTCAGGCTGATCTGCCGTTACAATGGGTTAAGAGTTTATAAGAGATACGTGTGCTCGCCGTGTTTTTAGCTTTTTACGTTGCGTCGTTGTTACGGAGATGCTGGATTTCAAGCAGCAGAATCCGCGTTCGGGATTCGGTGACGCGGATTACAAGAGGTAAGGTAAACGTCCCAATGGCCGGACAAATTGTAGAAAAATATTTACTATTTATTTGAACAATTATAAATAAAAATAATTATTGTAAAAAAAACTTTAATATTTAACAATTAATTGGGAAAAAAAAGTAAACTTAATTAAAAATGTTTGTATTTAATAAAATTGATTAAATAAGCATTCGATACTTTTGAGCGTTCGGAGACTGGTACATTAAAAGTATCAGTGAAGTCCCAATCGCCAGACGCTGCCGGACGCGAAAATGAGAGGTTAATGTCATGCAGTGTCGCCTGTTGCAACCAATATACTTTTGTTGTAAGATAAGTTTAAGTATATAAACGCTAATTTAGAGTTGTTTTCTGTCATTATCTATTTATAACAATATTTTTCATCAGCATACTAATTTTCTTATCATATGGTCGGACACTGGGACAAGTTATGTCCGGATACTAGGCCATAGCCTATTTAAGCTGTCCTGTCACTGGTACATTAACACGCTCCATTACTTATGTAAATATTTAATTAATAATTGATATTTATGAGTTAAAATAACTTTTCCCTGCTTAAGGGAATCTTGAATTTTCGAATGAATACAAATATTTATTATTAAAGATCTTTCTAATATTATAAATTGTATTATTTGTGAAAACTATATGCTTAAACGTCCGGCCACTGGGACATTTACCTTATTTGCGCGCCTACAACTGCGATAAAATTCGCAGGGAGGTCAGGACGTGGACCTTCGACAGGAACCGCAACCTGCAAGACGTTTCGGTGTCAACGAACCCGCAGCCCGAGACTATATCAACCGTTACTGATAAGCGCATAAAAAAATTAATGGAGAGAGAAGCGCAACAGGAAGAAGCTGGAAGCTTCCATGAAGAAACCTGCTTAATTTCAAAGTCGTATCGGTATCGTTTATCACAATCATCACTTTTTGTATTCTTCGATAAGCAAGAGTGACGTATCAATTGCGAAAACATCTAAACCGCAGAAAGCAGAACATTCAAGTCATATTCAAAAAAGAATTACGAAGGCTATAGAGAAACGATTGCTTGATGCTAAAGTAGCAAATGCTAAACAAGCAGCAAATGATCTAGCTGCGGTATCGATAAAGCCCGTAAAAACTAAACTTTTAACTCGTAATACCATCAAGAAATCGAAATCATTCGCGCCAGAAGATTTCGGTTTCTTAGTATTAAGAGTTAAATGTTTAGCTTTTACGGAGGTTTGGTTTATTCCTCCCCTATTTATTTCTCGTACGGGGGTTGCAGTTTTAAATATTAAAATTTCTGTGATCAGGTAGACTCGAACCCGGTTTCTCGTGGTTACGAGTCGACGCTTTACCATCCACACACTGACACCTGACACGCTAAAAGATATTAGTAAAGATAATAAAATATTATGTGACTTGGCAAGAAAGCAAAATTTTATATCATAAAATATTATATAATATAAAAACGAAAGAAAAATCAGAAGAAATCGAAACAACAAATTTGTAAAAATTTTAATTCGAAAGCTATTGGAAAGCTCTTGTTAAATTGTAATTATTATATATTATTGTCACAAATATATTATTTTAACACCTATATGATATATTAAAAATATATTATATATATTTTTTTATGACGTGATTTGGTGTAAGGTACGCTCCCAGCATATTTCTTATACATGGACACTCCCGACTCCTGAGGCACAGCGTCACGTGTGCATTGTGCGATCGGCGACTCGGCCGCCGAGCCTCGAGTGGCAGTGGGGTAGGAGGCGTCGCTTCTCAGGAATCGGCCCGAAATGTGCAAGTAAATCCTGACTCTGCATAAAAGTAATTCACGATTTATATTCTATTAAAAACAGGACAAAGTGTATAAAAATTTTAATACATTTATAATAGGTATAATACTTTGCTTTTAAAATCATATAGATTCAAAAATTCGTAACTATAACACTATATCAACCATTACGTTTAAAAAATATTTGTTTTCAATTCCTGACTATAATTATATGATATATAATCTATACAAATTAATATAATATATTAATAAAAGAGTAAGAGAGAGAACATTTTTATTTTATAATAAATTCTTTCGGCGACATGGGATGTATATGCGTTGAGTGCTGGCAATAATTATTGTTATATTCCCTCACTTGAAAAGGGCCAGATGTTGGCCGAAACGTTGTGAGATTTAATAAAATAGAAGAATTTTGGCCAGTTGGGTCGCTTAAATTTATCTTATAAATTCTTTCGATTACACAAAAATAATGAGATAACGCTCATTCTCATTATGTCCTCAGTATTATAATATCGATAAATGTCATCAACTATGGTTGGCGATGACTTTTAAATTCCTGCCTGCACGGTGGAATATTTACCGATTGCGACGGCGCGGCGGTGAGCAGGGTATAGAAATGATATAATTTGTTTCCGGGCTGCAAATGCGCACGAAACGTTTGCAGTACAAACACGGACGCTATTTGACGAGCACTGGATGCATTACAGTGTTTTAATATTTTACGTTTTAATAAAATGCTTTAATATTAAAGCTTATTCCCGTATGCAGTATAATGGGAATTTCATTGAAAATTAGGTATTTCGTTAATTGGATGATTCCGCCGTGATTTCCTCTGGCGGACGCGGACATTATTCGATATAGTGTCTATAATTGCGTTTGTGTAATTTTCGCGTTTTGTCCGCATAGTAGCCTCATTAAGTACGGCACTTTTATGCGAATAAATAAAGGCACGCGATATAGTTCGGCAACCAAAAAAGGAAAAGAAATGAAAAGCTCGATATTCGAGCAAGACTTCGTAAAGTCATAATGTTTATTAACATGTGTAGACGTTTATGGCATATAAATTTAACAAAATTATATTTCACGCGAATCATTATTCAAGGATTACTTAGTGACAAGTCAAATAAAAATAAAAATTTTTATTAAATATAATTGTAAAACTAAAAGAGTTCAACAAAGCTGAAATTAATGTTACTATGTGACGCACCCGCGCGCGCAAAGAGCACGAATAGCAAGTTGTAATCTTGTGTCGGGATGTAGCATGGATATGACTGAGGTGATTGTCTCGAAGATTTTTTAGAGTATAAGAGACAGAATCTCTCTCAGAAGCTAAGAATGCGCAAATTAAGAATATGTAAGAAAATGGAAAGGAGTATGAGAATAACGAATTTTACGACGCCCTCTGACGATGAAAAGTCCTGGGCGATTTAATTGTAAGTCAGAAAGACGTGAAATGTTCTTAAGATCCAAAAAAACATTGTTTCCGCGGTCAATCCTTATTTGAATATCGCCTTTGTATAAGCAACGAGTGACCGGAAGAAGACAATGAACAGAGAGGAATAATCTTTTTACAAGTTTCCATAGATACCTTTCAAATTCATCTTTTTTTCATCATCGTGCATTCCATTATCGCTCTAATTCAGCTTGAATAGACTATTATATTTTTAATACCTATTTCAGTAACATAATTGACAAAATAAGCATTAAGAAATATAAAATATGAGATTGCATAAAGAAATATCGACTTCTTTCAAAAGAATAAAAATTTGCAATGTATACGTTTGAATAAGGGTTGAAATAAGGGTTCACATGATTCGCGTGTTTTATGTTTACATAGTATCGCTGTGCAAATGCACATGGAGAAATGCAAGTAAAATCTCATATCTTCTGTCTTTACTCTTTACTCAATTATGGAAAATACGGATTTGCAGTCGAGTTGCAAAGAAATCATCGGGCAAATAGGTATATCAACCCGTGAATTTAAAAACTAACTTTATTCACCCCATTTTACGATGTTATATATTTTTTTAGATTAAATTAAATGACTACGAGAGATAATGAGAAAATCCGATTGTGACTAGGTAAATGAGAAAGAAGAAGACACGCCGAATCAGCTGGGCGCGCGGGACCTTATCTCCACCAACGATTGGCCGTTAAGAACAGTGGTAACATCTTTATTTACCCCAAGCCTTTCAGACTCGCGCACGCGCGCGCGGTGCTTTAATATCGCGACACCTCCCCTGTATGTACACACGGTCGCGTCTTTTTATTTCGGCGTCGGGGTAAGTAGATGGTGAGCGCCTCTTTTAATTAAAGATACGCGACCGCTCTATCTCGGGGCCACCCCGGTGCCGTTCTAAAGGGGACTAAGTGTAAATGATGGCGCAGTTATGGTCACGGCTGGAGAGATAGCCTCGCGAGAGAACGCGGGGATAGCAATGGCATTGTCCTTTAATCGAAAGAAGACTCGCGACGAAAGAAATCGAGGGCAAACGAAATTCCGGCGGTCGTGAGAACTGAAGAATTTCCGTCTCTTTCCAGTTTCTAAAAGTTTTCAACTCCTTGTACAGTTCAAAATATTTCTATATTGGCTATTCCAAAATTTTCGTATAAAATAAAATTTTATCATCTCGGAAAATATAAGGAAAAAAAAATGTCAAATTAAAATAAAAAAAATTAAAGTAACACTCAGATCATTTATGGAGAGGTGCAGATATTTAAAAATTGAACACTGCTTACAATGACTAACTTTTTTATACACTCCTGCATTTTTTGGCCGTTTTATTCTAGATTTGACGCAAAGAGCGTAAAAGCTGCGATCGTCAGAGAAATATTACGACAGATACCTATGCATGTTTCTTCAATTTTTGGCGAAGAATCTACGCTCGCATGTCAGCAAGGCAAAAATAATTTCCAAAGAGGAAGAGAGAAAGGAAGAAAAAGAGGGAGGGAGAGAGAGAAAGAAGGAGTTGGAAAATGCTGTCGTACGTTGCGTTTTCGCGAATTTCACAGCTTGTAGAAGTGAAAACATTTTACGGGAACGAGGCGAGTGCGATAAGACGTAGAGTACAGATACTGGAAAGGCGACAAGAATGGAGGGCGCACTGCGAGGAGAACGAACGAGATGGAGATACCGAGAAAGAACCGCGGCTTAGCCAGCTGTTGACATTTCTTTTTCCTTCCTTCTCCCTCGGAATCCTCTTTTTATTTTCGCAAACCCCCGCGAACCACTTCGCGAGAAAACGACGTTGCTTCCGTTAATTATGTCAGCAGACGGAGGTCCTTAAACGCGAATCACTCCCTTTGACGTTCCAACGACCGTTGATGATAACGGCGATAAGGTCACGACGAGCTTCTTTCGGAGCCAGAAACGTTACGCCTTTGTGAATTAGGGAAAGAGCTGCGCATAATTGATCGACGAACCGTGCATGGATATTAGAAATTAAATATCTTTCTTAAATAACAAAATAACATATTTGTGATGTTCTAAAAATCTTTAATGCATTTCCTCTAATAAGTTATAATAATCTTTTTAAAATCGATCGATGTATTAACTATAATAAGGTTAATTACTTTGTGTTCTTTTTTTATAATTCAAATTAGAAAACTTATTTATTTTCTGCACAATAAAAGAGATAATCGTCTTTATAATACTTAAATAGAATCCAAAAAGGGATCCAATATATAATGCTGTATTATCTTTATTTTATGTAATTATCTTCAATATTTCAGATTATGTTAGTTTTCGATGTAAATTTAGATGAATTTAATACGATCAAGTTATTACAATTGTATTTTGTTCGTGTGACAAGTAAGAATACGTTTGTCACTTGCAATAGCGAGAGGAAGTCGAGAAAAGACGACCTAAGTAAGTGATTCAATATTCTCAGCTCACTAATTCCATTCGACGCGAATGTGAATCTATTTGCCAATCAATCAAATTAAACGTCGATCATTTCCATTTCTGGAGAAATAGAACAACCGAGTATACTTTCATAGATCGACGTCTATTAGAAGGTACGGTATTTAATTATGTGTACTCAATGATCGTAATTCAATTCTAATAACATCGATAATGAGATATAACGAATAAGATGAAATGTAATATTATCGATCGCTTATTTTTGGACAAAGATATTTGTGTCTCCTTAATTTTAACAAATTTAATTACATGTTTGTCCATAGAAAAATTATAAAAATAATGCCCGGGAAGAGATCAAAGTAACTTAACGAAGATAATTATTTGAGCGTTGTAGTTTTAAGATCAAAAATAAGACGATCAAGTAAAGTTTGAGGAGTACGCAATAGACGCGCATTAGGAAAGCGCGTGTTGCTGAGAAGCAATAATATCTTACGAAAAGATATTACAAAAGGCAACTTCGCAACATCGACTGAACAGTACAACGTGTACAAAAAGAATCGCGCGGAGCGATCTAATACTTGAAATTCGCACGGGCGCTCCTCTTTTATGGAATCTCGTTTCCGGGCCGCGCCACGCGCGTTCAGCTCCCGTCGTTTATCCGGGGAATGCCGACATTCTCGAGCAGTTTAACATATCCCACGGAGCAGTCCGGCAAACACGTCGCCCTCCGTCTTCCCCTCTCTCGATACTCCATCCCAATCTTACAACTCGTATTTCTATCTCCGACCTGTGTGCAGCACGCCTCCGCCTCCTTTTCCTCCTCTTTGTCCTCCGGAGCGGAGCGTCTGCGTCTTGAACTCCGTTCTTCTTTTTCCCCTTTCAATTAGATGCGCTCGCAAATTTATGTCCGCGCCCGTTTACTGTACTCGATATTCCGTTTTCCTGCCTTTATTGAAAGGGACACCCTCGCCTAGAGTCGCAAGACGAGTCTCGATCGAAAAAATAATCGCGAGCTGCGATGTTTCGTAATAATCGCGAAGTCACGCGTCGGTGAGTATATATAGGTATATACGTCCGATTAACATTTCTAATGCCAGTTTAGCAGGAATAACTACGTCGAAATCCACGTATCGATTATTGAATGATTCAATGCCTCACGTCGCTGGTTGTTCTCTGGACAGAAGGAAAGAATTTGCTTTCGAGGTTGCGAGCACGCTGGCATCAGTTGCGGGTACGACGGCCGCGTAATGGCGCGATGGCGCGATGGCGGGGCGAGAGATATTTGGGTGCAATTCGAGCGCTGCCTTTCGGGGGTTTATGGCCCCGATTTGGATTCCTGCCGCATCGGCCGCCATCTGAATGCCTCTTTGATTTAATAGAGAACATCAACGCGGACTCGAAGGGCGGCATGGCAGCGAGGCGCGCCGCGCCTGCAAAGGGGTGAAGCGCGTTTGCCGGCGGGGATGAAAGCCGACCTGGATTTTCGAGCCTCGCGAATCACCCTTTTCTTCTGGTAATTACAATGTGAACTTTGACAAGTAAGTGTAGGCAACGTGCAGAAACAATCCTTTACAAAAAATTTGTACAAAGTAAATTAAAACAGGATAACGCTCAGGATTTTTTTTACGATTACGCACAGAGTTTCTAAAATTATACCTAACATTCTAATCGCAAATCGACGCGCATGTACACAGAGTTCACGATTTGGAATTCGAAATTCTAAAAAGCTCCGGTTTATTTTCTTACATGAATCAATTAAAAATCGTAAAAGAGAGCGGAGCGAACATTAACTCAGCAGAATTAGCTTTTATATTTTAAACCAGGTATATCGGAGCTGTTGCTGTAAATGGCAATCAACGAATGTGTGGCTTGAGTAATAAGTTGAAATTCTCGATATTGCCCCGTGGGATGACGAGTCTATATCTCACTAACCGCGAATTCGCTGAGCCCGTCGATTTTTTGTTGCACATACTCGTCTCGGATTTCGCGGCCGTCAAAAATTCATCGCGTTTCAACTCCGCGCGCGGGCGAGATACAAGCTGCGGGTAATTAGCCCGGCGGTGGCGATGCAGTATTTACGCGCGTTTTAATCCGGATAGAGCAATTAGTATATATCGATGGCGCCGGTGGTTACAGATGTACGGTAGGCACTTGTAACGGCGGCGTGGCACCGCCACGCTGTAATCCGGTTTTAATTAAATAACTGAGTTCGCCCTCGAGCGCCACGGGCGAGAGAGAGTCCTGGAGGTCCCTCCAACCCCTTTCGCGAGTCGTATGGAGCCGAAAGAGTTACGCGGAGCCAAATTTCGATGGGCGGCGCGGCGCGGCGCGGCGGGGACCGGCACCACGGCCACCGGGTGTCAGGCATTTAACCGCAACTGTTGTCGTCTCGACGGCGTGGGTTACGGGCTCCGCAAGTCGAAAGCGCGAGCGACCGGCACCCGCGGGGGTGGACTGGACGCGCGTGTCTCCACTCTCCACCCCACGCGTGACATCTTCGTCAACGAGAAGATTTATTTGCACAAGGACATAACCTTTTTTTGATGATTTTATCAAGGCGAGTCATTGTTTAATATAAAAATTTAAATTAAAGGATGCATTGTATATGGTAAATTAGTGTCAAATTGTACTCAATTTGTGAGTCGTTTTTAACTATTCCTGTAAGTCGCCACTGCTCCTACTCAACATGTCGTTAATTTAACTAAATCAATGAAGTTAAAATAATACTGTTTTGTGTTGAAATAATAAATTTCGACACACATGGTAGTTAAAAACAATAAAATGTTATTTAACTCAAGGTATAAGTTTAAATTTCATCCTTTAATACTTAACAATGTAATCCCAATGTCCCAACTTCTTGCTCTTGTGCATGTAAATATTTCTAGAGAAAAGGAAATACAATCGTCCCCTAAAGTTAACATATATTAATGAATTAATGATTACCACTATAAAGTGAACAATCTATGTACCTATATGTATAAAAAAAATGAGCGCAAGCACATTGTTATAGCATAATATCTAAATCGTTGTGCGTTGAAAGATGCACTCATCTCAGACGGAAATTTTCAAGTTTCATATCTCTCTCGTCTGACATTGTTCCTATCATCGTTGAAAATTTTACACGTGTCTGTCACGCGTGCACGAGGAGTCATGTTCGAACGTCAATAATGGAAAAAGCCACGTTTCGAGGAAGAGTATGATTAAATAAAATTATGGAGTTAACCGATGCACCTCTGCAAGATTGAACGCGTCATCGACCGCGGATGTTGCACCAGCAGGCAACTGACGAAAATAATTAATCGCTCTTTCAACGACGACGGCAATTACATCCACCATTAGATCGGTCTTCCATTTTGCGCCGTCGGATTAAATTATTGTTAACTTAAAAGCGGCATGTTGTGGACAATTAGAACATAAATTCTGTCCAGCAACACACCACTAATTGCAATGTGAATTAATCAAACAAATAGGTACGTATGTGAATCTATATATTTCCAAGAAATGTTGAATGTTTCGATTTTTAACTGCGTCACGTTGTATATGTAAGCAAGGTGAGCTGTGCTCAGGTAGTCTAAATTAATACGTAAAAAGTTTGGAATATCTATACAATGAAATTGTGCAATAACGCGACTCCTGCGGAGGTGCATTTAATATTAAATTTGCCAATATCCGCGTCAGCGTTCATTAACGATGAGATGAGGACTTAACGGATGGAGCGTAGATGGAACGTCGATCTCTTGGTTATTCACAGAACTCTCAATCTGCATTTCGATGCCGCGTAGCAATCTACTGAAAAACGGAAATGCTTGGAATAACGAAAAGATGATCGAAATCGTAAACTTCCAACGATAGTTCTCGCCAGAGATTAAAAAAAAACAGCTGAATGACGATGCACGGTAAACGTTCTCTCGCGTGTGACGATATTAATCTTACTGGCCATTCAGCTCTATGGGATTTATGCTACTTCTTGGTGATGCAAGAAAAAAACATGGTTACACCTGTAGTTTTGTTATTCATAGTACATCTCTTTCAAATCTTCATATGTGTTTCACTCATCACGTTATATTATATGCGAATGCCCGCCATGCATTCAATCGGCTGCACAATGCAATAAAAAAATAAATATTTTATTCATTTCATTAAAATAATAATGAAATAAATATACATTGATGTATGTTAAGCAATAACAATAAAAAGATATAAAAATTACTTTCAGAAATAGCGTTTCTATAAATTCTGAATAAAAGTAATATTGTGCAAAGCGGGGCTGAATATTTCTTAAGAGTATTAGACGCGATCGCAAACATTCTCATTACGGCTCGTCACACACAAGCTTATTAAAAAAATCCGACATTGATTGTAGAGTAACTGGATATTATGTCGATATTTATCGTTATACAATTAACAGCAACGGGACGCACATAGTGAGAAGGGTACTATCGGATTTTTTTCGGGATGCCTGTTCAAACCTGAACTACACTTGCCACTATACGAAGACCAGTTCTTAACGTTATTTACGCCAAGTATATATAGTAAAACGTAACGTGACGCGATACACGGCCTTTCAAAAACAAAAAGCTTTCTCTTTTGTCACGTCACTTTCGCGTAATTGTGATCAACGCATTATAAAAACTCGCTCGATATTATTTATTTTGTGGAATTTATTCCCGAAACGATCATCGAGAGCGGACTGTGTAAATTCGGCTTTAGGCGTAGCATTGTGCAGACGTATCATCATTGGTACCCCGCGGCGACAGGTGGAGACGCGACGCGGAGCACTAAAGGGCCCGCAGCGTGACGAGGCGCAATTAATACGGGATCCAGGCGAGGCTCGCGAGTATCGCGGGAGTTAAGGATCATTTAATTAGCACTAAACGCTGAATTTACATCGGGAGTAGCCGCGATTTTATGCCTCGCGCTTTCCCGGTTCAGGGGCCCCGAGCAGCCCCGAGGCGCGCTTTAACGAGCGCGATCGCTTTTCTTGCACCCCGACTCCCGCGTTTATTTGCGAACAGTGATGATGCCCGATCGAGGTAATATATTGAGCCATTCTCGGCGTTTCTCTCTCTTGAGAAATTTTCTTAATTAATATTGCAATAAAAGAGAGAATGGGAAGCGAGATTTCATCGCGTCAGATATCGCGAGAGATATCTGTTTTTATTTCGAAAAACTCCGATTTTTCTTTCTATTACTGTTTTTCGATTTACAAACCGTATTGCGCAATTCCCGCAACAAACTCCCTCGTGCAGTGATAACCGATTTAATTATCGTTAGTATACAGCTTGACCTCCGCACGGTGCATGTCTCGCATATGATCCTAATTATCATGCGTGAAGCCGCGATCGCCCGGCGGCGGAAAGCCATTTGTTTAATTAAACGCACGAAATCTCCGAGTTTACAAATATTACCTTTTCGGCGAGTTCGCGCGTAAATCCTAGCGTTTAGTGGATATTAAAAGTCTCACCGTCGTTTCGCGGATGCGGTTTTAATAACCCGCGCGCCTTAAGAGGCATTTCTCGTTGCCGCAGGTAGAGGACTAAGTAAGTCGACGCCTTAGGATCCTGTACAGGCCGTTTCATACGCAAAACTCGGGAAAGCGATGGCGAATGCGGATTCTAATATGTGGCCGCAGAAATTAAAGGAAAATTTTATAGACAATTAACGGATATCGCTTTGACAAAGAGTCAAAGACGACTGATATGATACGAGTGTCTTGCGAGCCTCCATGTATCATTTAGCACTCAAACGTTGGAGCGAATTTTTTCCACGTGTTTAATATTCATGATGGTGATACACACATGAAACAAATATTCCTAAAGAAAATAAATTTAAGAAAAGCACAATTGCTTCATAAGCGTACCACGTATTACGTCGCGCGCGAACAATTTTCATCTGTTCAAACCAGTGGCAATTCTGAAGGAACCTGTAGATCAGCGTAGGACTGCTCGACGATGACTCGGATGATCCTCTCTGACATATTTAAGAACTGGTTTCTTTTAACTACGGCGTCAGTCAACCTAAGCGAGAAAGGTATCTGTCGCATCACCTGCCAGGCGCAAGAGAAACATATTGTCGGCCGGTAGTAAAATTCAAACGACACCGATACGCGAACGATAAGTCGTCGAATCGCGAGACCGCCTTAAAATTGGACGCAGCGATCGGACAATTATTTTATATTATGCTCCATATCGTTGCGCGCGCGTGTATTTTTAGAGCCGGTTCCGAGCGTTTTTAACAGCGATTTTACGTTCCCTTTCGCCAGGACGAGGTGAGTGACATATCGAGAAAAAGAAATCGCGACATCGTTCGTTTCGGCTCTTACTCGAAAGACTGGCAGCCAGGTTTTATTTATACACTACTCAACAAAAAATAGAGAACACTTTTCATACCCTAAAAATTGGGCTATTTTCAAACCGCTGAAACTCGGCGAAAAATCATCGCAGACAAAAAATTAAAACAGCGTTTTGAAACTTGGTTTAACTTTAACGCGCTATCGATGGTTTTTTTTTATTTGTTTATCTTCCTTGTTCTGTGCTTTAAAAAAGAACACATTGTTTTGTTCCTTAAAATTATGTATTTTTGACACTGCAGCTCGGTAAAAAAATTTCTCCCAAAAAATTCGAATCAAGTTCCATAAACTACATTTTACGTACAAAATAGTTTATTTAAAATTTTCATACGATTTTTTTTCACCGAGTTACACGATTTTGAAACTATTACCTTTTAAAAACTATTACATAAAAATTAAAACTGTATCTTTTATGATGTCAATAATCGGCGAAAAATCATCGTAGACAAAAAAATAAAAAAGCATTTTGAAGCTTAAAATTTCAATTGTAACGCGCTATTGGTAGTTTTTTTAATTTAAAAAATTTAAAAATCGACATTATTTCTAAAAAGTACAGGTTTAGTTTAAAAATTGTGTAACTCAGTCAAAAAAAACCTTAGAAAAATTTTAAAAAAGCGTTTTGTAGGCAAAATGTTGCAGTTTATGGGACCTGAGTCGAATTTTTCGAGAGAAATTTTTGTCACCGCTTTTTCGCCCTGCAGTTTCAGCGGTTTGAAAATAGCCCAATTTTTAGGATATAAAAAGTGTTCCCTATTTTTTGTTGAGTAGTGTATTTTCGCATGTGGAAAAAAAAGTTATATCTTTCTTGACTAGTTAAAAATATATCTAAAAATGTTTTAATTTTTGTATATATTAAAGTCTCTTTTTATTTACATCAACGAGTCAGATTGCAGCAATAAAGAGTGTAATACACTCTTGCTAAATGTATCGCTGTGGAAATCAAGTTTATAGAAAAATCTACATTGTCTTGCTAATTACAGGCCTCCCTGATGTGCAATTAATGCTGTTCTTAACAAAATCTTTTCTTAATCTCGCAATATAATGTCTGGGATTACGCGAATAATTTAATACGTTTCCCGACGGGGCTGTGCAAAGTTTCTGCGAATAACAAAAAGGTCTCCGCAAAAAGCGGGTCTCCGTGTGATTTGCGAGCAGATAATATTTCCATGTTAATTAGACCGCGAGTTCTCTGTCGGTTTCACTTGTATGTTAATATTCTCACTTATTGCGCCGGATATTGCGTTAACGTATCGCCACCGCGCATCTTTCGCCGCTCGCCGGTTTGGCACTTTTTTGTACGCCTCACGCGATAAGTCTTTGAGTAATGAAGCACTCAATTAAGATCGGTATCACCAGGTCGACAGGTGTGCGGCCGGCAAAGTGAAAGGCGAAATCTGTCGCAATTTATTCGTTTCAACAACAATATTAAATAGCAAACTGACAATGATTATTCTACCTATTTTTTTTAAACGTTACTATCAATTATATATGTTACAAAATTACTATCACACACAAATTATTAAACAGATTAGAATTAGGTATTATAGACACTTCGTAGACATTTCGAGAAAATTCTTTCGAGAAATTATGTATTATTATACAAAGCTAAAAGGGTTATAGATATTTAATATCGCAGAAATTTTAGTACGTAAAAAAGTGTGAACTGTCAGATTCAAGAAATTGATCGTCGAGAGGATATCTCCTCGCTCGTGATGATACTCGAACACCCTAAGGGCGGCGTGCTCGTTTCATTAATAACTTAAGCCGCGAAAATAATGGGAGCACGCGTTCTTAATAATTAACCGAATTAAACGCGCGTAATGGAATAATAACGGCCTACTCTTAACGACCACGTTGCATTCCTTCGGGGATTTCCGTATCTGAAAACCAATTAAACGTTAGCTGAATTAATTGTGTATACAAAAATCGCCCATCAAGTCTAACAAAGTTACAACGCAAGTATATAAGAAAGGATAATATTACTTTATAGTGATGTGAAAAAAACTATAAAAAGGTTACGGGGCAATATAGAATGACTTTCTCCTAATCTTCTATTATTTTCAACTTACGATATAATCTTTAATTCGAATTCTTATATAGCGTTAGGTACGTATATTTTATCTCTTTCCCACCTATCCTAAATCAATACAACATAGAATTAAACGCTACGGCGCAACTTAGAAGTTGCAGTTTATAGGAAATAAAGCGGGCAATATAACACCGACGTAACTGTCACGTATCCAGCATATCGTATTTTAATGCTCACCGCTATAAGAAACCTTTACGTTACTTGACATCGAAATGCATGAGAATAAGGAATTAGCAAGGCAGGTATAGTAATACATAAGGAAGTAAAATGTTGCAGCCGTGTTACTATTGCATATTTCATCCGACTGCTTCCTGCCTTCTGCATTCTTTTATTTAACCGATTTAACGCGTTCGCATAATAGGCAGTAACACGAAGTTACTCGTTACTAACTGTTTCTTATCTCATGATGTAATAAATTTTTCACAGCGATATACATAAGTATATATTTCTTTAAGGGCCGGTTGTTCCAACCTGTTGGTAAACTAACTGATAGTTAAATCATATGTCTATCTTTGTCTAATTTCAAGAAAAAACAAAGACATATATATGATTTAACTATGTTAGTTTACCAACAGGTTGAAACAGTCGGCCCCAAATGTAAAGTACTTAGGGGAAATTACCTGATGCGTAGGTATCGGTCACTTAAATAGCACCTCATCGATTTTTTCTTATTATTGAATATAAACAACATTTAATGATAAAAATATGAAATAACTAATTGTAAGTAATAAATATAGACAAAAACTTCTCCGAGATTACACCTTATTTTATATGTGTTACAAACATTTAAACAATCAGATAGAATCGATGTAATTTTGGTCAATTTATGTAGCTGATAATAACCTAACAATGCTGTTTTAATCTGCATTTTTATATGATTGTGTATAGAATATTTTATATTTACTTTACGTACCTATTAGTTATTATAAAACTTAAATCGTTGTACAATCAAATTAAATTAATAAACGCCATTTACAGTTCAGCATGGATCCTATAGTAGCTTGAAACCATTTCATGTGTGATACACATATCAATTTTTTCAACATTAGAAAACTGCGCACCGACTGGATTTGTCACTTTTACACAGCTTTTGTTGGAGTAAAAATCCCCTCCCTCCCTCCTTTAGTTAAATCGACGATTTAATTATTGATGCTACAAGCATCTAACTATAAAGAACTTAAATCGTTATTTTTATAAAATTTATCATGTTTCCTAAATCGTATTATCGCGAGGTTTCTAAAATTATTATACTGATATATATACGATTTGCTTATTTATTTATCATTATATGATAATTATTTATATATCATATTTATTATTTTATGACTATATAATTATTTAGCCATGGTCATAAAATAGTAAATTAAATACCTAACCTATAGATATGTGATGATAAGCTAAATGCGTGGTAGCAAATGAGTTAAGCATGAGTTCTCAAATCACATTATTAATCGTATTATTATTGTATACTGGATATTTTTTTAATTATTAATATATATAATGTATATTTTTGCAAATTTATTTCTTAAAAAAAAGGTTTTTAAAAATATATAGCTATAGTGATTTAGGAGGCCGGTTTAAAATCGTATCTTTTATACTATATCATAAGAAAACTTATAACAAATTAATTTGTTGTTAGCAAAAGGTTAAATATATATATATAATAGTAAGTAGGTGCCTTAAATATCAAGCCACAATTTCCAATATTAACTTGCATACAAATTAGTTTACACCAAATGAGAAATATACCATCATATAAAATATCTTAATAATACGATATTGACACAACTCTCTCCTACATATATGACATATGTAGGGTAAGGTCGGCGATATTGTACCGGCTCCTAAATTGTACCATTCCTATATTTCATATAATCCGAAGGCCTAGCACCATCTGTGTATTATGCAAGGTTCTTCTAACGCCGTACAGTTGGTAGACGAAAGTTGATGTTTATGCACGAAAGCGTCTGGTTAAAAAAAGCAAGTAAAGGTTTTTATAGTTTTTGCAGTAAGTTTTACCCACTTTTACATAAGGAATTTAGAAAGTTTCAATAGGTGTATTAATTTATCTGCTTGTCATTTTTATACTACATTAAAATTGACATATTTGCATGGCATAGTTTGGACATAACCTCTTTCTGTGTATACTTCACTATCATAATTTCAAATACGCGCCTAGTCTCTTAAATCGTACCACCTATTGTTGCCTATATTGTACCGGTACAATTTAGGAATTATAGGGTACAATTTAAAGTGTCAAAAGTGGGTACACGTGTCTTGTGCTAACATTATATATTTCTAAAAAAGACTACATATGTGACTCTTGCTCCTAACGTCTATATCAGATTTGTTTTCTTTTGTGTTACCTATATATTTATATTTTTTTAAATTAAAATACAGATTTTTATTTAACAACTGTTTATTTCTTACAATTAGTTTTAAAAACAAAAATATTTTATTTTTGTAGTTTATTTATTTTTTTTATTAAAAAATATTTTTTTTTAGTTTATCCAAACTGTGATTTTAATTAATTTCTTGGTTGAGTTCTTAAAAACATTATTAAAAATATTATTTTATTTTTGTAATTTTAATGTTTATTTCTTTAATTAGAAATATTTTTTTTAGTTTTTTATACAAACTGTGATTACAATTAAACACGTATTTACTTAAATTGTTTGTGTTATATTTTTATCCTTTCACAATTTTTAATTAAATCATATCGGTACGATAAAGGAAACATGGTACAATTTGGGAAACCCCGTGGTACAATTTAAGCAATTGGTTGCCAAAATTGTACCATTTGCAGAGGTTTTAAAAAAGACTTATTCGCAGTAGAAATTGTTATGCAAAAAATCTGAAAAAAATAGAGAATATCTCAAACAGATCAAAGATAAATCTCAATCAGTTGTCGATCCATTATTATTAGGTTCTTGCAAGTTATAAAAAAAAAATTGAAAACTGGTCCAATATAGGCAACCTTCCCCTATATAATTTCAAACATTAAAAGTTATATTCCAAGATATTTATTTAAAATTATTTAAAAATTAATTAAAATTAAATAAAGGACCACGCACTAATTATATGAAAAAAGTGGCCGCGGTCAAAATCGACCAAAACTATATGGAAAAGTGTACTTTGTGTACCTAATCAAAAGTTCAAATATTAGGCACGACCTTCAAAATATGCTAGTTTTTATGCTACAAGCCCGTAAAGGTAATATTGGTGAGCTTATTTTTAGACTTTTTGAGCTCGTAGCTTATTTTGAAATTAGCATATTTTGAAGGTCGTACCCATTTGAACTTTTGATCGGCATCACACAGAGTACACTTTTCCATATAGTTTTGGTCGATTTTGACCGCGGCCACTTTTTTCATATA
This sequence comes from Leptothorax acervorum, assembly GCA_035220615.1. Classification (NCBI taxonomy): domain Eukaryota; kingdom Metazoa; phylum Arthropoda; class Insecta; order Hymenoptera; family Formicidae; genus Leptothorax; species Leptothorax acervorum. The sequence goes on from JASTWQ010000078.1 coordinate 242,072, forward strand.
ATTAGTGCGTGGTCCTTTGCCGATAAACACAATTTTGTCTTATATTACCAGTATTATTTGCGTTATGTTTTCTGCAAATTTTTCAATCTATTTCTTTTTTCCTGATATTATTTACGAAATCGCATCGAGTATGGATAATATCATATAAGAGTTGAGACGATACGAGGTGAAGGCGTTCCGGGAAGTCTCTCCCGTTCATAGATGACGGCAGTAGCCGTGGATTGTCTGCAGGTTACGCTAGATACTGTGCCATAAGTTCGGCAGTTACGGGTATAAGAGAGCGAGGGTGTGCCTCGGTAAGTGCAACTCGCACGAAAGGGGCTCGCCGACCGAGGACGAGAGTCCTTTCATGCATACCGTAGTATCCTCGGATCCTCCGTACTCCGTACCGTTTACCCTTCTCGCCTCTCGCCCTTCCCGATGTCTCGTATGTCCTTTTGTCTTTCTTTGTTCCTGACAAGAAGTTCGCTCCTCGTCGCTCCTGAGAAATCCCTGGGCCTGTCGACGTAGGCGCCTTCGCTATGCGAAGGACACGAACGCGAGAGAGGAGTATCCCGCCGCGAGTTATCGCACGGTATGAATTTCACGTCGCGCGCTCGCACGTAAAACGACGTTCGGTCACACAACGCAAGCACAACGCGCGACGCGCGACGAGGGAAACGAAGGACGAGGACGAAGACGTATTACGGGACGAGGTGAAAAACCCGGAGGGTCGTCTAATTCGCTTTTACAGCCGCGGCAGGCAGAGAGCCTCGCCTCTCTCTGATCAAAAAACGTCACCTGCGTACGGCAGTCTCGCAGGCGAAGAGCGACGCGGCCCTACGGTCTCGCCCGGTAATTCGAAAGAGATTTATGTGCCGCCGCGAGAGTTCTCGCTTCTCGCCGCGCTGCGAGACACGACGGAAAAAGGAGAAGCCGGAGGCATTCGATGGCCGTGCGAGAGAAGCATGCGACTGCGAAAAGCATTCAATTTGCAATTGAACAAACTTATAAGGGAACATCCACTTGTAAGACACTTGTGAGACACTTGAATTTTAAATATGCTGTCGCCTCCGATTTTTACTAGTTGAAGTAGGACATTTTTTGAGACACCAACATACAACTTTAACTCCTAAGAACGTTAATTCATAGAAATGTTGGTATTCTTCTAGAGTTCAGTATTGTCGGAGTAAAAGGATTGAGAAACCGCAAATATGCAATTTAATAAAAAATATAATAAGATTTTTTAATTGTAATTATATAAAATATATTATATTATATATAATTGTATTCATATCTGTAATTCAATACTCTGTAGGGTACAAATTTACCGTGATTACCGATTCAACAAGTTTGAACAGTATCATCAATTCCTTAGTGATTTTCTCCTCTCTCGTTCGAATGAACAAACAAATAAATAAATCATGTCGCAAGCAGAGTGGCCGACGGTAACATCAACATTTCAGAATCCCGAATATCTCGTCGATCCCTGTCTGTTTTCCTTGCACATCTGTCGAGTGGATATCGCGATGCCGTTCAGGAATCAGGACCCTCCAGTTCTCTCGCGCGCTTAATATCAAAGAATCTTCCGGCGGCACACACGGTAGAACATCTAGAGCGTTTCAGCGAGCGGGAGCGAAGGAGACGAACGGGGCAAGGAGGGGCAGAAAGTCGAGAGAAAGAGAGAGAGAGAAGCGTAGGGTTGTAGTTTTGGGAAAAAGCAGGGCGATGGTAATCTTTCCTTTGGCCGATGTGCAGAATCACGCGTCACCGCGTCCGCCGTCGGTCGTTTCATATAGACATTCCTTTCTGCCTTCCGCCGTGCTTGTTCCTGTATCCTCTGCCCTTCCGGCCACTCGCACGTATATGCACGCACGCACGTACAAACGCAGGCATGTGTGCCGATCCTGAGGGATAAGAGAGAGAGACAGAGAGAAAGGAGGAGTAAAAGAGAGAGAGAGAGAGAGAGGGGGGGGGGGGGGGGAGAGATCGTCATCGTCCCCTCATTCGCCCGAGGTGATTCGCTCTCGAGATTGCGGATCGTCGAAATGAATTTATCGCCCGAGAATTTGCGTAAATCCCAGCGTAACGAGAAACAGGAAGAGTGGCTCCCGTCGCGCCGGATTTCGTCGAAACGATGCCGGTGATAAGAGCGTGCCGAAAGGATGCTGCGAGCTCTCAGATGGTGAGAGAGGCTTGCCAGGGGGATGTTAGAATCTGAGGAGGATGCGATCATTGAAGATTCTGAGGATCTATGATTTTAAATGGGAATATACAAGATTTATTTGATGTATCGTATTTACAACTCGGAATATTTCAAAGACGCGATTGTAAGTATATAAAAATCTGAAGAGCTCAGAAAAAATGTGAGAGACTAAGGACGCATTAAGAATTACAAATTTGAGAAAATCAGAGTTTAAAAGTTGAAAAATGAGTTCAAGGACTTAAGATTCGGTGATGATTTCTAGAGTCTAAGAAAATAAATTTAGAATCAAATAATTCAAGATTTTAACAAGAATTGTAAAATTCAGAAGTTTACGAGTCTTAACAATAAACATCTAAAAAGATTTCGGTATCTACAAATTTCACTTCAGACTTCAGGAATTTAATGACTGCATATGAAGATTGTCCGCGAAATCAATAATCTAAACGTTTAAAAGTTCAATCTTCAAACTATCTATAACATTCAACTCCTCAGACTATATTTTAATAATGAAGGCAGTTGTATTTACACGTTAATACAACACGATTCATAAGCAGCAAAGAGAAACACGGTGTAACAGAGGGAGAAAACTATCCGCGAGCTCTCGATCGCTCGTCGCGAGATAAATCGCGGCGCGAGCGAACAAGGCGATCGCTAGGTTGTCGATGGGTGCTCGCAGCAGCCGTTGAGAGGGTGTGGGGAGTGTGGGGTGAAGGAAGGGAGCACTTATATAAAGCGCGGTGATATATAAGGGATTTGTCTCCGCGGTACCGTCATACGTCATGTCGCAAATATTAACTCTGATACAGGCCATTCATTCACTTAATTACAAACAGCCGTGATTTAAGGGAGACCGTGCGGCGGGGGGTCTCAGGTCGGGGCACCAGCCAGCGTTTCGGTAGGTGTCCGAGGTGTGTAGCTGATACTGTGTAGCTTTCTTTACGATCCCTCATTTACACAACAGGACCCGGGGGCCACAGTTCGCCGAACTGATTTCCGCCTCCTGCCCCCGCTGACCTCAACCGGGTTCCCTGGGACGTTGCGGCGATTTACGCCCAGATGCGGAAATACTGTTGCTTCGAAAGAAAAAAAAAAAATAGAACGCGTGGTATAAGTGTTCCAGGTGTTCTCAGCGTGCCGCAGTTTCGCGTGCAGTTTTCCAAAATTTTCTGAATTATAATTTTTCACTAATGAAGTGAAAATCAAACATTGCCAATCTTTTGAACCTATATCTACATATTTTGCGATAATTACTTTTCATATTTTAAGAATTAAACACTGTAAAGAAAGCATGTAACGTAGTCTAGCAATCATAAAAAATTTACAGTTGCTAAAAAAAAGAAAATTAATTAATATTCATAAACATTGAATACCATAATTTTTAATTGGTATAATGCAAATTATTTCATCTTACGGTACAAACAGTAATATGAAATAACGATCGTAATAATATGAACAACGTAGCTAATAAACGCATCAGTTTGAAGGGACGTTGCAGATACTCAGCGAAATAATTTCCAATGCTACATAAGAATAAGTCTTCCAGGCATTTAATGGCACTTGGTTTCACAGCTGCGCGGCTTTCGTTTCACTTCAATTGCGATGCATCCCTCATCGGCATCACGAGACGCTGTTCCGTTCAGCATCTTTTTTTTCACGCCCTTTCGCTTCCATGTCGCTTCGCCCTCGTTCCTCATCTTTCTCGATCGCTGGCTAACTTCCCGCTGAAATCCGCGCCCTTCTCCCTTTAATCTCCAGCTGTACTCGAGAGGTAGTTTGCACGTGGTAGCACGAGATGGCTATCAATATCAATTCGATGCTCGCGCAGGCTGCTTTGTAATCTTCCGCCCGCCGAGCTACCTCATCCCGAAAAGGAACCCCGGACCAACCATCAGATTCCATTCTCCTCCTACCTTTCCCAATCGTCTCTCGTGCCAGTTTCATGCGCGCGCTGCGGCCACAAATGCTTTTGGGACTTATCTATGAATTGCTGCCGACGAAACTGCCAGCCAGAAATAACTTTAAATTTGGAAATTAAATTAAATGCTCAAAAAATAATTATTCGCACTAATCCAAAGTTTTTGGCTTCCATTTAAATTTAAATTTATTTTACTGACTAACTCTACTCTGACTTTTACTCCGACTAATTTCAAAACTCTCCGAAAGTTTTCTAATATTCGACTGAAAATTCTAACTCATTTTCTTCCTGAAGGCCGATACGATATTCCCAGGTAGTTTAATCGAAACACGATATATTTGTGAGCTCCGCAGCTTGTTATTGCCACAGAGCAAACAGCTAATAATTTTTACGCCGCGGTATCTGGAGCTTGGCGGAGCACGAAACGCGAACGACTTATGTTGGAGCTCGCCTTTGTGCGCGCCAGACCGAAAGGCTCGCTCGCTCGCCAACGTGCCAATATTCATAAACACGTCCGACAGCCTGCGATATCTTACTCAACGGTGGCCTTTCTCGCTCTCGCACGACGTAAAGCGGCCGCGAGAGGAGGATCCTGGCTCACGGGCCCACGGGCGCGTGAAGGATCGTTTGTTTCTTCGACGGCCGCGTCGAATTCGGATCACGCCGCGGGTTTTCGGGCTTTATGCGCGAGCCCGTGGGTGGTGATAAAGATGCATGCGCGGATCGGCGAGATCGGTAGCGGACAAATGCGGCTCGGTGCCAGCGGGGTAGAGTCGTCGGGCTCTTATTCGCGTGAGAAACGTTTCCGTGAGTTTACGGGGATTATTTTCGGAATACGTTGAATGGACAGCTTTCGGTATAAAAAGAATCGTGTTTATCTCCGTCGAGACGCGGACAAAGGCTACTAAAGTTCTCTCTAGAGAAACTAATGCGATTCTATTTTACGCCACGAAAATAATCTGTCAGATATATTCAGATGTCACTGCGGCGAAGAAGTTAGAAGATACCTCAAAGACATCGAGTTACCAGAAATTGGAGTCGCAAGACGATATTCTGTATTCATTTTTACAACTCTTATATAAGATCATATTTGCGCGTCAAAATGACAGACAAGTGCTACTCTATTTTGAAGTCAAAAAAATACTAAACGAGCTGATATTTGTCTCAACATTTCATCTTGGGATCAAAGTTTATATATTTTAATTATAACCCAGTTATTAATATGCGCTTAAAAATATTTAATATATTTTATGTTAATATTATGATTACATATACTTATGAAAGATGCGTTTAGATTTGACACGATAAAATGTTTCGCACGAAATAACGTCACGAGCGTTTATGGCGCTATATGAAAAGTCATTTCGACCTGCGCGTATCACGGTTAAAAAAAAAAAGAACAAAGAACATTCTCTCGGCCACAGTGAATGATTCACCGGGAATATTATACTACGACAATAAACGTAGGCGTCCACTTCGTAAAGCAGGCTCGCGCTGCTCCGTTCACGCAACTCGTACGTCCTGCGCGCTGTCTCGGTCCATCTCTTTATCTTTATTTTCCTTATCCCGATGACCACCTTGCAACGTGGTGGAAGAACAGCGGGCCTACTGTGAAGCGGAGGAAAGACGGGAGAGTGAGAAGAGATACGGTGGAGCTTCCGTGGATTTACCTTGCCAAACGAACGACCCGTTTCGGGCCGGTAAATCCCTCGATTCCCGGGGTCCCGCATTCGTTGCCTTATTTTCTCCCGCTCCCGCATGCCTTATTTCGTCCCGCTCCCGTTGGACTCCGTATGTTGCAGAAAATTCATCGTCGCTCTTACAGAATTATATTCCTGCGTTCCTTTTCTAGAACTCCGAAGTTGTGCGGCGGACAAGGCCGTGAGATACGTCCATGAAAGTTTTCTGTTACCCACGTCCTATTCTAAACGCAAAGATAGCAACATACAGGGTGGCCCACCGAAAACGAAACAAAAGTATCTTTTAGCATATGACCCTAGTGTGGTATATTTAACCTAAGCTTGTTTCGTTTTCGGTGGGCCATTCTGTATTTTACAAAAAATAAATTGATTGGTAATTTTAAACCGCATTTCACAGATGATATTTACGGTTAATGTTCACGAAAATTATATCATAAATAACACGAAGTATTTAATATTTAATGAGACGTTACTGTAGCAACGTCTCATTTTACAACAATACAAAACACGAGGGTTGGTTTAAAACGACGTAATTAATTAGTAGCGCAGGCATCGTTAGCAAATAATTCCCTTCCGTTTGTGCGCGCTTCGAGCCTACGGATACCTAGCAGCGTATCGACTATATCGCTCATAACCGACCGCGAAGAGCGCGAAACGCTAACCGGTTGCGGGACACCGGTGGTCGTACCGTGCGCGTACCGTAAACGTCACGAGCGGCCAGCAGTTCTTTGATATCGCTGAAGCGTGAGGACGTTTTGGCAGACAGACGGATGGACGGACGAGCCGACGAGGGGTCTGGTTATGATTGTGATATTACAGTTGGTTCGTAGGCTCTCGGAATGTGTAGCCTCTCCCTTTTCTCTCTCCCTCTCTCTCTCTTTCTCTCTCCCTCTTCTCTCTTCTCGCTCGCTCTCTGTTTCACTCCCTTCCGCCTATGTGCATTCTACGTGGATGCATGCCTGCCCATCAGGCCGCGCAACGTAGAGCTAATCAAACGGGCCAACCCGTTGTGCGAATATTAATTAAACTCTCCGTTACGCCTGAATAGCGTGCACAGAAGGGTCGCGGGGGAAGGGAAAAAGGGCGAAAGGTAGCGAGGACGTGCATGTTACGCTTTCGCGCGCCCGCGAGGGTTACACCTGCGAACGATGATTCTATTTAAAGAAGCGAGCGGCGAAGGCGAATCTCCAACTGCAGCATCCCGGAATGATAGAATCTTTCCGGGTAGAAGTCTCCCAAATATTTTTCTATGAAATTTCGGTATAATACGCGAGATGCCCAAAATTATTACATTATATTTTAAAAGTGAATTTTCGAAAAAAAAAAAAAGAATTAATTATTCCTTTCTGTACTTTCAATACATCGAAAAACATTTTTTAATTGAATAAAAACAGATCAAAATTGAATTCTTTCTGGCAATCTTATTCCTTTTGATTAATAAAATAATAGTAGATGTAGACTATAATTGTAAATTATAGAAAAATGATATACTACAATATATCTAATAATACTACAATAATACCTACTACAATAATACTACAATATATCCATTCGGACGAGACAACATAATTGCAATCGCATTTCACGGTAAGTTCGTTCAATTTCTCAAATTTGTGATAAAAGAAGATTTTTTCTACACAGAGAGAATGGTTTCTTTGAATTTAGTAATCCTATAATTTATTTGATTAAAATTTGTTTCATTGAAACAACATATACTTACAATTAGACAAAATAATATTTTTCTAAATAAAAAATTTTTGTTTTTATTCAAGAAAACTAATATTTAACAAAAAAATCACTATTATTTCAAGTAATATCAATGAAATAATATATTATTTAGTTATCACCGCGAGTGGTAAGCTTTTTCACCGCTAGGCGGCCTAGTTTCTCAAATGAGAAATCCGACCAGAGACAGTATAAATACATACATATAAGGGCCCACGGCGAAAGCGTTAATCACTCGCAATTCTACACATCATAAGTGTCCCTTCGAGAGAAATTAAGAAGCGTGCACCGACCATCCAAAGTCATAGCTATTTTTTAATCTCCGCTTTCTCCAAGGAGTAACTCCTTGGAGAAACCGGAGAATTAAAAATTGAAAATTCTCTGTTTTCTTCAAGGAGTTACTCATCGGAGAAAGTAAATAATTAAAAATATAGCAGATTTTGGATGGTCGATGCACGCTGCTTCCTCATCTCGAAGGGACACTTATGATGTGTAGAATTGCGAGTGATAAACGCTATCGCCGTGGAGCCTTATATACTTGACTCGGGTGTATGTGTGTGGTCGACCGACCGTCATATAAATAAATAAATAACAAATAATTGGTTAAGTAAAATAAGCTAATTACTTGTGTGAAGCAATACATTTCTTTCAATATGTCTTTTGTTTCAAACAATTTTTTATTTAAGACAGAGATATATATTCTTTAAAAAATCAAACAATCATACTTATTATGATTGAAACATTAGTTTGTTTGGATCATTCCAATCATCAAATTTGTTTGGATGCAATAAAATTTATTAAATCCAAAGAAATCGTTTTCTCTGTGTATCTGTCTCACACACACAATACTCGTGCAAATCTTTTTCAGAAGGGAAGATTAGCGTTTCCGTTGGCTTCGTAAATAACTGCGGAGCATTGTTAAGGAGCCAGGTCGCTTTGTGGAATCCGCGGTCGTTTTACTCGCGCGGCAATAAGCGTAACTCAAGATACCGCTTTTTCCGCTGCGCACAATATCGGATAATTAAATCGAGTGTGTTCGCGCGATAAAACGATACACCGCCGCGCCGTGGCGAGCACGAGGAACAAGTCGCGCGGAAGATAAGACCGTGAATTTAACTCCGTTATCGGGATGGCAACTTGTTGAGGTATTGTTAAAGCATCCGCGGCGCACAGATACAGCTCTCTCGAGACGCGAGAGAGTATTCGCGTCGCGCTTATCACACGTGTGCCTCGCGTAAAGAATCTCGGATAATTGATGGAATCTTTTACGTCCACCGTTAATGCTGGCCACTTTAATCAACTTTAATGGCCACGAATACGTTCAGGCGGTTAATTCAGATTCGAGATTTTAACGGCGGTTCACAGTGATAACCTCATTTTAGAGAAAGAATTTCGCTCACATCAGCGTACACCATATCTGAGGAATGATATCGCGACGTCTCGCTAATTTCCAATTTAGATTTCTTAACAGCAATCGTCACGAACCTGACGTTTGTCTCGCCTTCAAAGCGTGCCACTGCGAATGTCGTTCATTAGCATCTTCCCCGTGCAACGATATCGTTCCGAAGCGAAAACGACGGAGTGTCGCTCTCCGACTTCCTATTCTCACGGGGCGAGAGATGGGGACGAGGGCATGTCGCTCGGCGACATTCACGCTTGCCCGCGAAGCGAGGGAGACGAGTCCCGGTATACTTATATAGACGTCAGTCAGATTTCCGACGCTGTAAACGGCTGTATATGGCTCGTTGTAAAGGCGGCCCCTTTGATACCACGAGGCCCATAATGCGCGGATACATACGTAGGGCCTCAGTCGTAAATACCGCTAGTCTCTATCTCTTTCTCTATCCTCCCTCACCATGTTCCTTCACCCTGACTTTAAATTTCTCCTTTTCCCTCTCTCTCCCACCCCGTTGTCTCTCTCTTTCCTTTTTATATAAATTCGATTCTGCCTCCTCGATGTCACACGAAACGCCGTCGGTCGCCCTAAATCCCGCGCGCTGCGATTGACCGTTTAATTACGTGTCCATAAAACAGGAGGAGGAAGCGACTTTTTGGCGCTTCGTCCCTTTATGCCGGACTTCTACTGCCTCTCTCTCTCTCTCCTCCCTTCTTCGTCGTCCAAATCCTCGTCGCAGTTGTCCTCGCGAACCGGTCCGAATCTTGCCGGATGCGGCACACCTGGATGCGACGAGATCGCCTCGATAAGACGCGTGCGCGGGAATGAGTGCGATTTTTTTCATCAGGTCCCCTCTTTATTATACGCTAAGTTATACCGACATATTAAATTGTTAAAGTACATGGGTTCGAGAGATTCATCTATGTACGTGTTACCTCGCAGAAATCTTTAATCGTAACTGGAGCAAGGTTTTACCTGATGATATATGACGGATCGACAGACGGGGTCAATTAATCAAATTGTAAAAAAATATAATTGTATACCTATACATTTTTTCACGTTAATATTATTTTGCACTTGTATATTGATAGTCAGTTTAACAAGTCAGCGCAAAGAAAGCTAAAATTTATAAAAATTACTCGTGTTAAGGGTTTTATTTGCCTTCAAGATTAATTTATTAATTTTTTACTTGACTTTTTAGTACACGAAATATTAATTTATTTTTTACTATAATTACTTAAATAATTGTACAATCAGTTACATGATTTTATCTTACAATTAGCATAATTTTGATAGGTTTATTATAAGTTTACATAATCTAAAATCATATATCTAAAAATACAGAAATAATCAATGATTGTGTGCAATTATAACTAGCGTTGCAATATTCCAGTCAATATTTAAATAACAGCATGTTAAAGTGTAAAGTAAGAGCGTTAAATATATGTTAATGTATGATGTATATTAATGATGTAAAGTAAGAGTTAAATATAAACGCATGCGGATGTGGAGGTACAAGTCGCGTAAAACTAGACAGATCGTTTGTGGCCCGAAACGTCAATAGCCTAATGGAAATAATTGACGGCCCAGAGCGGGTGCAACTGCTCGAGTGAAATGCACTTTGACTATCCGCTAACGAACCAGTCGAGTGGTGTTCATTTTAGTTGTATACCCGCGCGCTTTGTCGAGTGCTCCGAGCGGAAATTCCGCCACGGAAGCGCTAGATTCATAATGCGCCTACTATGAATCGCGATTGTAGCGTGATTTTTTGACAATCCTATACGCAGGAGAAGGGGGGATGCGTAGAAATATATAATATAGAAATATTCTTTCTCTCTTAATCTACGAACTCATTGACCTAATGTGCCGATTTGACATAATATGAATATCAAAATGAGAATATCTCTTCTCATAACTTTCTCACTTTTAATACGACACAGGAACATCTTAATTCAGATTGTCCTATACGCGAAATTCACTTCATTCTATATTCATACCACTTGTTAAAATTATTCGATTCCTCGTATCCACATAATTATTCATTGCTTGATAGTGATATTTCTATCATCGTGTTATGGCACTAATTATTTGCAATATTTGTATTTAATTTCTTCGTTTAATTTAAATTCTATGCTATAATAATCATTACAATGTTATTGTGCTGTAATTTTGATATTAATTGACGATCGCACTGTAATAAATCTGCTCCGAAATGTCAACCTTTTATGCGAATAAATTTGTACCGCAGTTTATTTAACTTTCCCGATTCACATGTATAACTGTTAAATGTAGCTGCCTTTTTCGTTAATTTGAAAATCGCGTCCAACAAAAGAATCCAAGAAGCGTATAAATGTTTAGCTTCTTTCATATAACTACTTTGGTCGGGATTCTTATATTATTTTGATCGGAACAAATACGCATAGTGACGAGATCCGTACTCACAGTGCAGATTCCACAGGAAAGCGAGATTCGCGTGGTTGTGGTACATCTCGCGAACGGTCCATGAGCGCGCACACGAAGCCTTAAGTGGTCCGGTCGATCATCGAGGGGTCGAACGCGTCATACCGAGTAACTCACTACCGCACCATCGAAACCAAACTAATAGCGGCCTCGGCAGGCCCGGGGTGAGTCGCCTCGGGTGTCGACACAAGGGGAGGGGGCATTAAACTATCCGAGGGTGAAAACACTCTGTCGAGCGGCTCCTCTGCGGAGGCAGATCAAATCCTCTCGATGCGATCTTTTCGGGTACCAATTTATTTTCGTTTTCTCTATGATCGGTGAATTTTTCTGTGCAATTTACTGTACGTTTCGTTTCTTTTATAAAATTCTTCTTCCTGTAGGTACATCGATAATATAATCACGAACCGATACATGAATAATATAATAATTCAACATACACGATCCAACAAGTGCAAAGAAATGAATGTAATTTTGAACTAATTTAAATTAATTAATACGAGCTGTGAAAAATTAATAACTTGATCAGGACAGGATATAAATGTCAGTATCAGTAAAACAAACTTTGAATAATTTATATCATTTAATGGAAATTACCACAGAATATTCTATGATTTATCGAAACTATTTCTCTTTTTACATTAATTACAAATAATAATGTTAAATAATTTGCAATACCATTTGCATACCGGCAATTGCATTTACATACTATAAATAATTCTCAATTGCCTTTTCATGCGTTGCTTATAAGAGCCTCAAGAAATATCGTCATGCAGTTTTTCTTAAAAGAAACGCATATAGTTATTTTACGATTGGGTAGAAGCGTCATTAAAGAAAGAATTGAATTATCTCAATCTTTATCTTTCTCAGAGATTAAGCGCGTTTTAGCTGGTTTTATGAGTTACGGGCAAAAGCAAAGTGGGAAAGCCCAGAAGTCTCTCTCCGAGAAAGCGGAAGAGAATGCGAGCGAAGGGAGCGGGGTGGAGAGGTATTAGCGGGAGGGTGAAAAGTCAAAGCGACGTGAAGCGACGTCGAATCGCTTTGGTAGTTCGTCTCGTGTATACGTCGCTGACATCTGTATTAGCGAGATTACCGGATGGTTTCCCCCCGGTATCCAGAAGGGATCGGGATACGTGATGCACACAGCCGGTTTCGGACGCGGAATAGGTGCGAACGAGGACGGTGGGACGCGCGGGAGCAGGGACGAGGTATGACGAAGGGTGGCGAGAAGAACGATACGGGTCTTCGCTCGGCGTGAATGACTTTGTATATAAGTCCACTAATCTGTAGGCACGCACAAAGCCGGCCCTTTGTGCCCGCGGGTAGCACGGCAGTCAGTCAGTCATCCAGTCAGTCAGAACAGTCAGTCAGTGGTCCTCGGCTGGCATTTAGGGGTTGTTTGCGCGGCGAGGATTTGCGAGAATCGCACACGACTCGCCTGCGCCTCTTCTTTGTTCCGATGTATCGGGATGGCCAATAAGGTTTAGCGGAAACGTGCGATGGTAATAATTAGTATGGCTGACAATGAGAGAGAGAAAAAAGAAACAGTTTACTTCAATTTAGTATAATAACATGCAGTATAATAAATTGCACATGACTAAACCTTAATAGTAGGAATTATAGGAATTAGACACAGAATCTGTTAAAAGTTAATTATGTTGTTTACATCTTAATTGCACTGTGTGACTATTATCAGATAAGTATTGTTAAATTATTGCAACTTCTGTAAATCTGAATTGTAAATTTATAAATTGTATACCTACTTTATCGTTTACTTATAAGGAGAGGAAGAGAAGCAGTGTTTCATTACCATGGCATATAGAGCGCAAGACAAATCTTATCGCAATAAATTTTTAGAATTTATCTCAATCCTTTATTCAAAATAAATAATAGAATATTCAAAAAATGTGAATAAGAGCAACTCTCTCTCTTTATCCATGGTAACTTAAAAGTTTTCTACCAGCATTTAATTCGAACGCAAGCCACACGTTTGTCCGATGATGATGCAAAGCCCCCTTCAGAGCACCACTGACCGACTGACTCAATGACCTACAGATTCTCATATTGCTCCTAGGGTTGGTCGATGACGTGCAACCGCGATGCATGCTAGCGACATACACGCCTGAGACGTATCATCTTCCTCTCGAATACATACGAGATATTAATTAATCATCGATATTAAATGAGTTTATTATTATTATCTCATTATTATTGTATTTTCATCTGCGCTTGACTTGTGATAAATCAGTGGCAGCTGGTTTCCACGCAATTAGTTGCAAATAATTTGGCGCGCGATCCGTGCGCGCGTTTCCGTCGAACAATCAAGTCGCGATATTTGACGTGTCGAAATTTTCGGTTAACGGCACAACGAGAGATATAGAGTAATTGCAACGAAGAAAGGAATCGCCTATAAACGGCTGTTCGTATCGATGTTATTCTTGTGGCGATCTGTGCGAACGGCTGGTTGAATGATTTACACATCGAGCAGTGCAAAACCGAAAATGACAGCGCCATAAATCGCGAATGCGGTTGAACCCCGCGATATATCCGATCTCGCCCATGCATAAGCGGTTTTGCATAAATAAATATATACTATAGCTCTATATCCCTCCTGTATGTATCAGTTGAAATGTTATTAAGACCTTTTCGCGAGCGTTAATCGATCCTATCGACTGAAAGAACTCGATATTTTTTTCTTTGTTCGCAATCCTTATTGTGATCAATAGCAATGTATCTTTAATAGAAAATTATCAGAATTGCATAAAGTTGTATAACTCTAAAGTTATATAACACTCGTGTGTTGAAACACATACCTAATCAACATTTATCATTTATATGGCAAAAAAATTGGACTGCAATTAACAATTTAATATAATTTAATAAAGACATTCCTTTGAACGAAACTATACACTGTTAAATTCGTAGTCAAATTCGTAGCGTCAAATTATACTCAATTTGAGTAATTTTTAACTATTCCTATAGTCGCTACTGCTTCTGCTCAATATGTCATTAATTTAACTGAGACAATGTTAATTTAACTAAACCAATAAAGTTAAGGATGTTCAGGCATTACCTACGACTAATTGTAAAATGATGAAAACTCTTTGAATTCAAATAGATTCTGTAGATTTTATCATAAAAAAATTCTGTCAGTTTAAGGCTGTTTAGAAAGCTTTTTATTGAAAAAATTAAATAATACAATTACACGTAGTCTTATGGCAAATGGAGAAAAAGTTATTATATCTCACAATCAGTGAAAAATGATGAAAAAAATATAGAATTTTGCAAGCAGAACGAGTAAGACTACATAATTATCCATACCAATTTTTAGCTTTATTATATAGAAGACCTCGTTTTTTTTATTTAATAATATTTCCGGAAAATTTACCTTGATTTACCGTGATTTTTTGCCATTGTCTCGACTCGCTTACATACGCTCAATTACAGATGAGGAGACTAGTATGAGTGACACGCACACTATCGAATGCCATGCAATGTTGCTAAGTTCAAAAAGTTTTTTAACTTTTGAAACTGATTGTACATAAGCAACCTAACTTTTAGCAGGAAAAATGTACTGCCTGAACATCCTTAAAATAATATTCTTTTGTATTAAAATAATAAATTTTGACACACATGGTAGTTACAAATAACAAAATGTTATATTTAACTCAAGGTATTGGTTTAAATTTCATCCTTTAATATTTAACATTGTATTATCGCTGTTCCAAATGTGTTTGCCCTCATCCTTTTTAATTGAACACAAATTGGAAGTAAAAGGGAATATCATTTGTTCTGAAAGTCCATATTGGGTAATGACTAGATGGAATCCATGGTAGGAAAGTTTCATCGCGGTAATGTCGTCGACAATAACCATCAGCGAGAAAACCGTGGTCTCGCTCTTTGGGACTTTCCCAGTGGCATGAAAAGCCTCGGGATGGATTATACAGTCAAAAGTCACAGTTCGAATTTGTCGGTCCATTGAGTCGGGCGTGCGGCGCGGCCCAAAGGCTTCCGGTTTCGGCACACCTGCCTGTCTGCACAACGCGGTAAGACATCCTTCTACGGTAGCGCGGACCGATTTCACGCTGCGCCCGTGCACAAAGGGCATGTTTAAATTATGATAATTCCCTCACCCGATGAGATACAGACACGTCCTGTCGCCCGCGCCGGTGCTTTCGCGCGATGACTTGCGGTTCGCATTTTGATCGGAATTTGCTAGAAAATATGCTCAAAAGCATGGAGAAATACCTACTCATACAATACAATAAGAAAGAGCCAAGCTTAAATCATTGAATCAGGCTTTTAAACTGAAATTTTTTTAGAAATGTTATAATTACCTACATAAAGTTTTGCACATTTAAGTTGTTAAAATTAGATAAAATAGGATTATTATAGATACAAGATAAAGAATTAAGTAACATACGTAAACTTTATAGATATTTTATTACAATAGGTATAATAAAATTTAAGATATTAATTATCTAATTTCTCTTATATTCCTTCTCTGCTCACAAAATTTTACTTTTGGGGATGTAACTCTTGCTAAAAGTTTCAGATATTAAATAATATCTGAACAAAATAAAACAGACAAAATAAAAGAGATATGACTGTGTTTATAAAACTATAAAGTAAATTAGTATGTGAGTAAATTAACAATTATCTCTGCATCCGATAAATATCATCGGTTAAAAGCAGATAAGTTTGATCGACCGTCAATTTGATATCTCGAAATTGTATGGTATTACTTCAGCGGCCTAAGTCTTATTCTATCAATTTAGTGATCAATGCGGCCGATCCATCAGTGCGAGCCGCTCGTTACGCGGGATTTCCCGTCAGTAAGTAGATTATGCGCATTGTTAATGACCGTAAAGCGCACACTGCGAGCGCGATGATTTAGTTAATCCACAAAATATTATTATTACCCGTATATTGTGAGTCTGACCGTTCTATAATACCCTTTTGTGCGGTGGTTGAAATGCTTCCCGATCCTCCTTCGAATTTCCGCTAAATTATCATAGCGTTTCATGCGCGCGCGCGCGCGCACAAGAGAGAGAGAGAGAGAGAGAGAGAGCTGTTATTAGTCCGTAATGTATTTCCTTTATGCATTCGAAATCGATCGAAAGAAATTATTCTATATTTCGGCACTTTTAAACATTTTTGTACGTATTCGAGTTTTGCGAAAAGAATTCATTGAATTATTATGAAATAAACTTTTCTGTTTCTTCAAGGACAACACACACACACATATATATGTAAGATATCTTATAAATACATCCATGATAATGTTTTAGGATTAAATTCAATTGTCGTATTAGTTGTTGCACGCAATTAATGACGACAGTAATTAGCGATTATCGAAGGAGTATTAAACAATTAGTTCAAAATAGCAGCACCTCGAATCTTTCCCTGGAGGATTAAGATGGGAGTGCGAGATGGGGTCGGGCTTGGTTGTACCAACTAATATCCTTTAGTCTTATCCTTATTATTATCCTCCCCTTTAGATGCACGACTACTTCGAGCAACAAGGCGTTTCGCTAACCAGGCGTCGACTGATATTAAAGCACATCCTTAGCCTCGTACTAATTTTACGCAAGGGCTCAACTACGTGCCGGATGAGCCTTTAAACCGGAGTTTACCCCCACAAAGCATGGGATCTAATTTCATAAAGAGGCTTGTGCATTCGCGCTGAAATATTTTCTACCTGTTTAGATTCTTTTCAAATTATTTTATCAAAAAAGTTTCTTTTATTTATTCCTAATATTTTTATTATTTTCCCCGTTTTATTTCCCCATCTCTCTTTCATTTATCCAAAATTTTATCGCCTTCATGATATCATTTTACATAAATGAATAATAATTCATGTATTTAAAGATTAAGTTTTTAAAATATAATTTATTCTATTGTCTTCTATTTATTCTGCTAAAGATTAATAAGCCAGCAGTCTTTTATTAGTAAATTCTAAATGTGTGATTTATATTCATAAAATCTATTTTAAGAAGAATTTGTCGTTAAAATTTGTGGTGAAACGGGAGATATAAAATTAAAAGAAAAGAAAAACTTTCTAAAGAGAGGTAAATCGCGGATCGCGAGTAACACGCGCGAAGAGGCTCGTTCGCTCCCCCCAGCGCAGCGTGTCTATCCTCTTCTCTCACCGCGCGTGATTTACGAGCCCTCCGCCCTCCGCCGGCACGGGAGTTATGCAGAAACGTCGGACATACGACGACCCTCGTGGCATCTCCTTTCGTGATGCTCTCGTGGGTTTAGTAGCGTCGATTAGGTGGCTCTTAGAGGGCTCGGGAGTCGCCCCTGAGTGGCTACAAAGTGAAACGTAGAAAAGAGGCAACCCTATATTCTGCTCGGGCATCTCTCCCACTCTCTCTTTCTCCCTTTCTCCCTTTCTCTTCCTTCTTCTTCCCGCGTTCTGAACACGCATCCTCGTTCTTCCTCGCTATAGGCATAGTCGAGACCGCTACCACTCGTCTCGAAGAAGAGCGGCGATACCGGTACTAAAGCATTAATTAATAGCGACTGCTCGCTCGAGCTCGAAACGGTATTACGGTGTACCGGGGCTATCTTCGTTTTATGGATACAGGACGTTTCGAGGATGTACCTTTTTCCCGGCGCGCTTCTCTGGCAGTAAAAGTCGTCACGAAGGAAGACAGAGAGACTCGTCGGTGGCTCCTTTCGTTTCTTCCGACCGGCCGGCCTTCTTCCAGATTGTCTCTCTCGATGCGAAATGTTTTTAACAATTTTCTTCACGATGGCACGATATACCGTTCGGATCATCGTAACGATTCGATCGAGGTTTCGCCAATCGAGAGTGACGTTACCGCATGGAATGCAGAGTAAACGTATGAGATGATGCTAATTAAGAGTAGAGGATCGCGAAGGCAGGGAGAGGAATGGTAGACCAATAAAAATTTATGTACAAGAATGTTCTGACGATATTTCTCTCTCGGGAGAGAAGTCCGAAAATACTACAAATGTAATAAACTATAAAATAAAACAAGAATTGAAGATCTAAAGAATTGTAGAAAAATATACAATTTTTAAAGAATCGAATCTGCTTTAGACACCAAAGAGAGGATTAAAAACTAAAAATCTTAATTCTGAAAGCTTCCAAATTCTCGCGAGCGCGTCACACGGCGTTTATCGCATTTTCTCACGGGTTTCCGGCGAAAACGCCGAGCGGTACAGACAGGATTCATCGAGCAACCATATTTTTATTCCCGCGTAAAAACGCGATCCCCCTCTAGCCAACGACTCGCACGCTCGACTACCCTTTGTCTTCCCCCATCGAGAGGGCCCGTCGCTACGACGGGCGCCCTTCGCGCCAGCCTGATTTCCTCTAAACTCGCGAATAAAAGTTTACATCGCGAGCGGCGTCGCGAGGGTGCACCGGGAGAAGCATCATAAAATCGGGATTCAATATCGTAAGCGGCGGACGGGGCAAGGAGTGACAAGAGGGTCCCGGGCAGGGACGGGGGGGGGGGGGGGGCACGTCGTATGTGTCACGAGGATGTCAAGGGGCGCCGCGCCGCGCCGGTTCGAGGGATCGTAACAGATACACGCGCATCGTACGCAAAAGCGGACGTGCAATTCGGCAATATAATCGTAAACGTACACGCGAAATCGGTGAGAAACTCTTTCGCTTCGCGGGGCGATCGACCGCCATCCCCCGATATTCTGTATATTTGCGCGTATATCTATAACGCTAAATACAAACTTTCAGGTTCTCATATCACTTTAACGTTGCGCGCGTTTGTATTGTATATACTTGTATTAATTCGAAATCAGATGGCCGCATTTAGCCAAATATGCGGTGAGAATATGGACCAACGATTCTAATTACATATTTAGCTCTAAATGTTGTTGCCTGATTTTCATCTCATATTCACATTGAATATAATAGTTATGTTAGGTAAATATATCCGAGGGAAGCAAACGTTTCGCATTTAGCGTTAAATATGCGGAGAGAATACGAATCTAGTGTGATTTGTAATGAGAATATTTAAATGACTCGTTTTCGCGTACATTTTTACATCGAATTATACTAAATATTATGCGTGCATAAAATGTATATAATTACATAAAATATATATGATTTTAAAAAGAATTTAGTTAAAATTAAAAAAAAATTAAATAAAAATATAAAGGAAGCAGTTGGTCAAACAGGTGCTCGAAGAGGATTCGCACGAAACACACACCCGCGTGAGGGAACTGTAACGTTATAAAAAAAAAAACATCTAAAATTCAAGAAGAACTTACCACAAGAGAACATATAGCTCATAGGAGTACTCTTTATGATCGGGATGATCGGAATAAGAAACTGTTCGAAAGAAAAAAGCAGTTGGTCAAACAGATGCTTTCTTCAGATACTTTCTTGTCCCGATCATCCCGATCATTACAGTCCGATACAGATGCAATATTTCTTCGAAAAAACGTATATGGTGTACAAAAAGGTGGGAGTGCTTACATCTATATGTTCATGTATACATGAATATATAGAAGATGTAAGCACTCCCACCTTTTTGTACACCATTGCGATCCTATTTTCGACAATACAAAGAATGCTTAGCCCATGTCTCAGACGGACGTCTCATGCGCTAGCACAAAGACACAGGCAGACCTGGACATCATAAAGAGTACATGAGCTTTGTTCTTCTAGTCCTTCTTGAATTTTACATGGTTTTTTTTTAAAGCATTGCAGTTTCCTCACTATCACTGAACACCTGGTCGTGAGTGGTCTCTCTTAAATGGATCTTAACTTCCCATAAACAGGGAATCTACCTCTTAAACGAGGTAGATGCGGAATGAAGGCCGGGCCCCGAAATCGAACCACGGACCTTTGAGTTACTAATCATTCGCATAGCGAATTCCACGGAGCCACGCGTCATCCCGAATAAATATTATCAAAAATACTAATAGATAAATATTATCGAATTGCTGCAAAAACACTGTTAGGTTTGAGGTTCTCTATATTTGTGAACAACGTTTTTAAGATATTCTGTCAAATTTAAATGCATTTGTAACACAGATATATTAGTTCTTCTGTCGAAAGAAACGCAAAAGATAAAATGCATTTTAAGTTCAGCGGGATCGCATACGTGTTGCGTGTCCGTCGATGCATACGCATCATCCTCCTCGACCCTGCACTCCCTTTTTCTTCACTCCCACTATCCCCGCGAGTCTAACAGGCATCTCTCCTTTCCCTGCCTCTCGAGAATGCTCGTGTAGGTAGTTTGACACGGTCGTAAAAGACGGGCGTTTTAATACAATTTACAAGAAAGTATCGAGCCGGACGGCGTGCCTCGAGTCGTTCTATACTGGGTGTGTCGGGTGAAATCGACCGGCGATCGATTGGCATTCGTTTGCCTTTCTCTCCTCGTTAACGCCGGGATCCGATTTATTTTTGTCGCGAAAACGCGACCGGGTTAATTGCGTCGCGCGGGCTAAAAAAGACCCAGACGATTTACGGCCAGAGTGACAATTTAATTCTCGATGCAGACATGAGAATAAGGCAACGTCGGTAACACTTAATTATTAATCGACAACTGTTGAAAGATCAGTAATTAGTATGCGATGCTCGTTAAGATACCTCAGATACCTCTGCCTCTGAAAATGTTTCTTATATGGAAATTTATAAAAATACTGGCTAACATTCCGAGAAATCGCAGTAAACGCACTGAATCTTATACTCATTATTATAATAACAGTTTTTGACTTTGTTTTCGTAACGAGAAAGAATTACCTAATTAAACAAAATTAAGTAGACTCATAAAAAATACGAAACTTCAAGTGTAAAAAATCAAGATATGGCTGTTCTGAAAGTGCAGTCCTTTTCGATTGATTTCAAGCGACATCCTGCCGTCTGCGGCTTTTCAGGACATTCGATAGGCGATAGCCTCTTTCTCTTCCAAATTCCGCAATTTCTAAAACCAATAAGAAGACAGCAAGTAAGGCAGATCTCGTTATCCAAAACTTATGTTTTTCGCGAGAGAGGCGTCGAGTGCAACTCGATGATTCCCTCGGGCATTCCCGAGGCGGAAATTGCTCGCCGCGGAGATTAAGAAGCCTCGAAAGAGGCCTGGCGAGGATGCTTCGGTAGACGCTTTGATCGCTGCTCTTTCTCTCTCTTGTCCTACTCTCGTCGTCTTCGGTATTGTACTAAGGAGGACCGTTTTTAATAAGCGACAATTAGCCAGACGGGAGAGAGCGTCGTAGGCGCCGGTCCCTACCAAGCGGAGATTTTTGTACCGCTTCATGGTTGCCTCGTTGTCGCCAGCTATACGTTACCGAGAGTTACATCGCGAGTGGCTGCCTCGTAAAGTTGGTGAAATATTGCATTTGAGCGATTCTCTTAAACGCCCTCCCTCGAAGCTTGTGGGAAGATGATCGAAACCCTATCTCCGTGCGCTCGTGTGTACCTAGACTTTTTCTCCGCTCGTTGCACACGCTATTCGCGACCGACTTACGACCGTTAGCCTCGACAGTTAAACCTGATAAAATTATCATACCTTCAAGTTTGTATGAGAAAGTTGAAATTCATTAAAAAGCAAGATCTGGACTTTTTGTACAAAACGTTCATATAAATACAAACGCATGGCATTATTGCAGAAATAAAAAAGTATTAGAACCGGCAATTAGAATCAGATATCACAAAATAATAGAATTTAAAACTATCTGCGCTGTTTTGATCTAGTCTGGTTAAACACAAAGACACACAGCGCAACGATTATTAATTTAATTGTCTGGTAATGGGAAAAATATATGATATTGATTGGCGTGGTTTCAAGTCGCGCGCGCATAAGTAACATTGGCTGAATAATTTTCAGCCGGATTTGAAATTGATGAAAGCATAACGGATAACGTTATCAAGCGGGCATTAATGGTATGCATTATACCGAACACCCGATGGAGATTAAGCACAATTATACGCGATCGACGGCGCGGCGTGGCGCGGTGCATCACGAGATTAGCGTGCGAATCCGCAACGGCATAAATCCGAGGTTCGGCGCAGTTTTACTTGTGCCACGGGAAAGATCGAAGAGAGCGCAGAAGCGCGGACTGTGGCGAATTATGGACGATCAACGGAAGCCGATCGCCGAGCCATTCGAAATCAATTAATTATCGGGATAATTAAACTTTCAGCTTTCACGTGCAGCCCGCGGGCGATTAACGCGGAACGTTAATTTCGATCTCCCGAGTTCGTAACCGCGATGCACTCGCATTCAAAATTTCGCTGAATTTTCCCCTGGTCGCGCGCAGCAAATGGCTACGAGTCAAATAGCGCGCAAATCTGATCGATATGAATCTTGCAAATCTATTATCCGCTAATTGTAAGTCGAAAACTCGCGTACGATGCGCGCAGCCTGCAGTGGGTGACGATTTAACAGATCGGTCATTTAAGGAAAAGTATTCAAAGACTAACGGGCAAAATAAAGCTTAGCGAATTACTATATGAACTATATACCTTACAAGATAACTCTACGAAATAGATTTTATATTTTACGTTTGCGCAAAATTATTTTGTATACATTGAACCATGCGACATCCAGTTTATATCTTCAGCCTTCTATTTAGACCGCTTCCCATATCCGCTTCCCCAGCATCGAACAACTATCGCAACCTTGGCAGCCACACGGTTGATCAAGTACTTAGTGGCATCATCCCCTTATCGCCGTCGGCCTCGTGACGAATCCGCGTAATCCGCGACGACCTCGCGGCGATCGATTCGATAAACCTGTAGCGAAATCGTGAGTGTAGACGTTCCTGATAATTGTCGGCGGTGCAGCGACACACAGCAAGTGGCAACGCTCGGGGGTGGTTTTGCGCGTCGGGGGGTGGGTTATAACAGACCGCAACGGCAGCCACACATTTCGGTGGCGTTCGCTCGCTCGCGCAGGCCACATTATTTCGTGATTGTCGCCGGGCCGCCGGTGGAGTGAGAAGAATGTGTTAATTTTGTGGCGATGTGTCAATGTGCACCCCCTGTCTCCCGATCCTGCCCCTGATGCCCGGCCCCGGCGTCCTTCCACCCTCGCGCGTGTCCTTTTCCACCGTTACGGATACCGACGCTTTCTCTCTCTCCCCTTCCCTCTCCCTCTCTCTCTGTCTGTTTTCGATATGTACACGCGGGTGCGTGTTTTGCGGCGTCTATCTCTTTTGCTCGACGAGAGCGGCCGGATTGTTCGATAACAGATCGGCCTCGATATTAATTCAGACCGCGACGAAAACAATCCCATCGACACGTCGATCGCGCAAAATTACGCCTATCGCTGTCCTATCGGTTGTGCGGGATATATAAACTTTTCAAGCGTACTTCGGGAACGCATTTTTTGACAAATTCGGAGTAAACCGTATGAAGCTGTCAATCACTCACAGAATATTTCATTCGCATTATAAAAATAAAGCTCATTGAATATTTTCCTAAAAACAGCGCAGGTATACATGCGGGCGTGTTCGTTACCAAAAAAGAAAAATAAATAAATAAAATAAGAAGCTTGTAAATTGTTAAGATTTTTAAATGTAATAAATACACATAATTATTTACAATAATTAAATTCAGTTGTCTTATTTGGAAATAGAAAAGCAAGGAGGGCATAAAAAGTGTGCTAATTTAGAGCTCGTAAATCCAAGTGCTAACTAATACCGTTTACTTTAATAAATATAAATTGTAGCTGCTAATGAATATCCAAAATATAAACAGTTTTTAGGAAATGTGTGCAGAAACCTCGGAAGAACGAGGTCCACAGTCTCGTCACAGTTGCGCCCGGCGACGTTCGCGAAGCAATTTCGCGGATTCCGCTCGCTTGTGAAAAAGCGGCACGACGAGCGGAATTCGTTTCGCGCCGGACAAATTGACCGGCACGAAGTTCGGCACGAATTATTAATTGTCCGCGCCCGCCTTTTTACTTCCTTCCGCCGGAGGATTCGGCGAGGGGGACAAGGCGGCACAGGACGAAGAGACCTGTCGATTTATTTATTGGCCGGTCACCCCTGGCATTCCACCGCTGATCGCCGGTTAACCCTTTCGTCGCTGACGACGTAATTCAAGACTACACGCGTTACAAGCACTAGACAATCTTTTTATGTTGCAAACGTACGTTTTTAACTTGCACATCACGCTGCGTTAAAATTGTTATTGGTCTGTATATACAAATATTTATTTTGACAAATTAATTATCTCTTAGCAAATCTTAAACTAATCTAGATTTTATCTTTAAAAAAACTCCTTAGAATGAATTAGACCTATTACACCCTTATTAAGATTTGTTTAAAAAACTAAAAACTGTTAAAAAATTATGAATAATTAATAAATTAAATTCTTTTTAAATTCTCTAAAATTCCTAAACGCATATGTATGTATGTAAACAATTGATAGTTGGATTAACATAAAAAACGCGAGAAGCAGAAACGATTGTAAGAGACACCCGCACGACGGCAATTATTCATCGAGATTTTATTGCCAATAAATTACCTCCTCTCCACCGCGCGCTTTGTCACAGTATTTATTTACAACAACAAAAAAAAAATAGCGATTGATCGATTCCGACGGTAACGGGCGATTCTCGCCCACTGATCCGGAAAGTCACGATACGCGGCGGGTCGCAGCCGCCGCGAAAACGAATCGTATCGCGTTTAACATTTTTTTTTTTTTACCGGCCTATCTTCGCTTGCCCGCGAGATCTCGATGCGCTTTTATTTCAGACTACCACCGTATTGCGCAAAAATAATATCGGCACACGATGCATTGAGTGTACTCGAGATTAATCGCATTCCTGTCATTAATAAAGAACATAAATGATGTGGCGTTAACAAAACCGTTAACGCCGGGAATGAAAGGAGCTTCTCTGCAGCCATTGTACCTATTTCATCGCAAAAAGACATCCGCGCGTATTTAAATAACTTGCAAAAAGAGTTTCTCCGTTATTGCAATTTTGCTCGTGTCACGCGAATTTAGTGAAGTCTCAAAATGCACCCACACATACCGGGTGTGCGCGATGTTACCTCTGCAGTCGTTAGTAAAAAAAAAACCACCTGCGTTAACTATTAATTGCCCCAAGTGATACGAGAAACACGCGCGGCGAATAAATTGTAAAAAGGTAATTGCACGTATTAAATATTCGCGCAATATCGCGAGACGAGTCGCGATGCGCAACGATAACGATTCATCGCGGCCCGGATAAATATCCTCGCAAATAGCACGGTGCGTAATCAAAGTTTCGTTCGCGGCCGGCATCTCGCCCAGTGGCGCATAAACAGAATACAAATTAACAACGCGCAGCAACAGGCTCGCAGGCGTTATCAGTTATCACTGTCGAATCGGCGCGTAAGCGTGCGGATAACGGCGGAGTATTACATATCGCGTATGCCTGCCCGCTGCCGTTTGCACGAGATTAGCGGCCGTTCGGACTCCTTGACACGTACAATATATGTATAGATATACCGGTCGTAAAAAGCACAGAGTAAAAGTGTGCGTTGATTCAAGGCTGCGAGAATTTCTATTGAGGAATGAGGCGTCCAAGTATTTCTAAGAATGCGAGATCGAATCCAACAGATTTACTGTAAAATTTGCACGTCGCTATAATGTATTTAAATGTGAGATCTAAATTAAAAATTTCTACAGCGCGCAACCGGAAATAACGAATGCAATTAATTATCATAAATTTAATAATAATCTGTTTCGCAAGCGGACGCGGCCGACTATCGCGTCGCGTGCATATCCGGTGGAAGAACCATAAATAATCCGAGTCGCGATGACGCTTATCGGCGCGGGCGGCGTTACATCGCCCGCGATGGAGATGCGGCCATTAACGGATGACACAACGGTAGGCCTTCCACGGATCGAGAAATCCTGCGGTTCTGCAGAGAGGCCCCGTTAAAGGACATACAATGCGCGGGGGTCATCTCGCCAATCGTCAGTTTCGTGCCGTTTACGCCGGAAACTGAAACGCGCAGCGCGCCGATAGCACTGTCGGTGGACATTAATTGCGCCAGTATGTCGGATATCGAAAGCGCATGACTAGTAGGCCACGGAAGTGCCTGTAACTGGGTACGATGCGTCGAGCATCAGGACCGGAAGTAAGCCCGAAGCGTTAAACGTGGAGAGAACATTCATCTGGGAACTCAAATTAAAGCGATATCGTGTCAAAAAATATCGTGGGTATTAATATATCGATTTCGGTGCTTTATTCACATTCCTTAAAAAAAAAAGAGAGAAGATTAAAATATAAATAGTAAAAATAAATTAATAAAAATAATTAGTAGATATAAATATTCTATAATCGTCGCAGTATTCTGTAGAATTTTAAAACAGAGAAAAAGAATTCGCTGATTGATATCTTACGGGATTTTGAAATACGTGGAATCTAAAAGAGAAAGACAAGACAGGAAGAAGATGGCGAAAATGGCGATGAATCAACCATGATCCCGCAGCATCGTCTTTAGAATCCAACTTGACTCGTCTTTACTGCCAATCTCGCGTTGAGACGAAACTCCATCGCGTCGTGATTTAAAGTGTCCGGTTTAACGCGCGACAATAAAGCGCGAGACGGCGTCATCAGTCCCAAAAGTGCAAAAATCGATTTATCCCGTTTTATCGTAAATCGTACAACTGCGCAAACCCACACGCAAACATTTAATGTCTCTCCTCGTTATTGCGGAATATCGAGGCGTGTTCTTCAGAGATGGCCACAACTTCAGAAATGGAATGCAAGATAGTGAAATAATAACCATTTCCTACTATTGAATTTTTTTTAATGTTTGTTTTGCAAACTAACGAAACAAGGATTAGCCATTACAAAATATACAGTAATCACATTATTCCATTTATCTTGAACTTAATTTTCTTTCTTTTTCCCCTAACGTCTTTTCAATGATTTTCTTAATCATTCCTCATGATGATGATTCCCTTAACGAATCGCAATGATCATTCATGAGACAAATTCGTTAAAGGAAGGAAATAAATGAAATAAATTCGTTAAAGGAATAAAATGAATTAAATAAATTCGTTAAAAAATGAAATAAATTCGTTAAAGGAATGAATGAAATTCATTATATCTGATTTAGTAGCTTCTTTTAACGGGATGTCTTCCATAAACGCTAAGATTTTGCTTTTAATAAACCAAGCTTCAGACGCAAAAGAGTTAAATAAATTCGCAACGGCCGGTTATTATTAACATGCTGTCATTGAGCTGGGATAACGAAAGCAGCGCGGAAGATCGACTGGCGGAAAATAAAGATTTTACGATGACGAGGAGGGACGGCAGGGACGATCCTCTCGCGAGGATGATGATGATCGTTAATGGCACGACCGTTCGAAAGCCGGCAGCTGCCAGCGTTTCGTGATTTCAGCTCTCTCGTGAAATCTCCGTCATTCGTCTGGCCGTTATCCATTTACGGGCGTGTTTTATCGATCGGCCTGTACTCGAGGGGCTCGTCGTCGTACATACATCGCCTACGTACGTTGCTCCGTTAACGGACGCTCGCGCATTCCTCCGTCGTTATTTTTCCTCGATCTCTCCTCCCCGTTCCTCTCTTCGTTTCCTCCTTCTTTCAAAATGCACGAAAGCCGACGCTATTATTTGACGCTAACAATAATTCGTGGGATGACTGCTTTATAGACATTCCCGATATCTAAGTGTATAAGAGTTGAGAATTTAAAATTTATAGAAAAATACGAATATATTCTTTACTTGGAAGAGAAAGACATTTATGTCCTAGAAAATAATAAAAAAGATTTGAAATTCAATGTTAGGATGAGGATACTTTAACTTAAAAATCATCAAAGAATGTATCTCTTTTTTGTTAAGACGAAAGAATGAAGAAAAGTAGAAAAAGTATACAGCTAATATATTCAAGGTTGCCACAGAAAATAAACTTTGAAATTCCCCGACTTTTCTATGTTTTGCAAACGAAAATGAAGAATTTGCCATGACAAATATGTAATCTTAAATTTTAACGTTTAGAAGCAGGGATTGCAGGAAAGATGTTTATATTATTAGAAGCAATATAAACTTGAAAGTTTAGTAACATAATATAATCCTAAATGCAAATTCAGGTCAATAAAAAGTAAATGGGTATTAGAAAAAAGAATGCAGTTGTGAAGGAAAAGGACAATTAAATAAAAAAAAACTAAATAAAATATAAATTTTAATTATTTTGTTGATTAACATCGCAAGATAAGAAATAGGGAAACACGAAACAAGAAATAGACGCAAGTTCGCCTCAAAAGTCTCCTCGTAGTAACACGTAAGAAATGACTTGTAAAGTGCGCGAGTTTTGAAAGCATTTGACTATAAATGTTAGATGACATATTTAAAAAATTATAAGATACCTATACTCTTTAGAATAAGAGTATTTATAGGAATTGCGAGTAAAGTTCAAAATTCCAGGCTCTTTTACATTTTCCTGATTTTTCCAGGTTTTCCTTGACCAATTTAAATTTCCATGACTTTTTCCGGTTTTTCAGGTGGAAATCCTGATATTCCATATTTTCTATCTATCTTTTTTAAGATAAGTTACTTAATTTTTCGATTTTGTAATCTTTTTATTAGCGTCCTTTCTCGCGTGATCGTAAAATGATGCACTTTGTCTCAATCGAATCTACATATTTAATGAAGAATCTTAAAATGAAAGGACCGACGCAGAAACACATATATACGAGCAGCCGCGAATGTGTCCGCCTGGAGAGACGCGACGAGATGCTCGCGCCGAGGTGCCAGGTCCGCCGTGTATAACTCAGGTACCTACGAGACACGTCGCGTCGACCCGGCGATTAATGAATAATCCGTAATGAGAATGCGATGTCCAGCTCGTGGCTCGCGACACGAGGTAGTTGCATGATTTAACAGCGGTGGTCGCCGCGCGCGCTGCGTGGCCTTTAAAATATCGCCGAGGTCTGCGCGCGCGCGCGCGCGAGAGAGAAAGAGAGAGAGAGAGAGAGAGGCCGGGGAGGGCCCTTTCTCCCTCGGGAATCTATGTACGAGGCGACCGCGACGTCGGCTGTAAACCACGTTGGCGTACATGCAACCCTGACACCCCGTCCCGCCGACACGGCCGACATCATTTCTCCGACCGGGCCCGAGCGGGATTAAGAAGTTTCGCGCGGCGATCAGGTGTGCGCGATCGTTTTATGCGCTTATGCCCTTCTGGGAAACGCACGCGAGCGGAATTAACACGTCCCGCAAGAAACTTTGCCGGGGACCATGTGAGAAACGACGGTGTGTGCCGCGATGAGCACGAGCGTGCGTTGGATAAAGGCGTCCTTAAAAATACTTTTGGATGCAGGCACGAACCAGCTGCTTGCGAGAGAAAGCTATCCGATTTTTCTAGCACCGGAGGAGATAGAAGCAAGTGGGGATAGAAAAACCGTGATTGCTTATTCAAACATCTTAATTTTCGATTTTTACGCTCGTGCGGATAGAGCTCAGCCGGGCGAGATGGTGAGACTCGGTCGGGATCTCTCGGGCGACGTATTACGGCGAAATTAGGCGAAAGTATGTGGGGAAAAACGGGCAGGGGCACAAAGGCAGTAGTAGTTCTCTCGCGCGATTTCTTCGATTTCGCGGAAGTTCTCGAATTTCGGCGCGCGTGCAACTGAATGCAATCTTCGGCTGGCATCGATACGCCCGTCGTTCTTCTTGCGTATCGCGCCGAGGCATCGCCGGGAAGCATCATGCTAGCAAAACAAATGCGTGAAGCGAAGTGGTCCGATGGTCGTTTTACTCCATACATCAAAACATCATTTCTGGTTTCTTTTATAAAGAATTTATGGCCGTTTTAGTAGAATTTAAAGTAGTTCGTTAAAAAAGTCGTTTGGACACGAGTTTATTCCTCCCAAGATAACATTCGATATATATAGTCGGTTCTATTTATCCTACAAGGAGAGATACTATTTAAGTTTTAATTAAATAATTATAGCTCGCTTGAAAAATATACCAGGAGCTTTTAAGATATAATCTATTAATATGATCAAACCCCATGTGTAATCATAGGCATGTAAATGTCAGTAGATAGCGCACTGTTGAAGGCCAACAAATAACGGGAGGCATTAATAAATGATGAAATATACTAGGAGGTTTTTAGAGAATGTATCAACACGATTAAGCATGTGTAATCATATGTAGATGTAAGTAGATATCGCACTATTGAAGGCTATCAACAAATAACGAGAGGCATCAATAAGTTATGAAATGCGTATAATTATAATCGCAGAAATAAAACTATTAGCTTGATAAAAATCTGCCCCAACTGCTTTCTTGATCACCTCTGACATTTAATCCCGCAACGATAAATACATTTATTCTCATGCCGCGAAATATGGCTGGTGCAATTTTCCATATAAGATTCTCACATCACAGAATGTAAACCGTTATCATTTTACGTCAGCTTGCCGTATCGTCCGGCGCTTACGTCAGAACGTGACGTCGAGGGAGCCCTTCGCACTCGAGGATGTCGCGATAGCGCGATCGATTGGCACTAGAATCATGAATCGAGCACGAGGCCATCGCGGGATCAAAGATAATGGTCATCGTCATAATCAATTGGTAACGTTAAATTATTCGAGTGCAGCGGCGCGCAAACACGAGGGAAAGCTGGCGATCGTTTTTTTTTCTTCGCGAGCAATTATTCCCCGCGAGATATTACCGCGAAATTCGGCGACTGTTCTCTTACGGCCAGAAAGTAATTCGATGCAGTCCCATCTTTCTCTCTCTTTCTCTCTCCATCTCGCTCCGTCTCTCTCCTTCTCCGGCCTTCCTCTCTCGATCTCTCCCGCTATCCGCAAGCTCGCTCCCGGCCGCTCCGTCGCGGCAGTATATCAACAATGATAGTTATACACGTACGTTATAATCGTAAATTAGCCGCGGCAACATAATATATTCGTGGGCTGGTTGGTTCGCGCGTATCTGTTTTATGCGGTTATTATATATGACAGCAGCAGTCATACCTGTATGCCTCTCTTCCCCTCCCCTCCCCCCCCCCCCCCCCCGCATCGCCCCTTTCGCTCGGCCTTTTCCCTCTTCTCACCCGGTCCCTTCTGCTCGTCCCGCCAGCGCCCCAGCCTCGACCGAAGGGATCCTCGCTTGATGAGGAAGCGTTCCTCGAACGCTGCCTTCTGTACTTCTTAATGGACGATGCTTATCGGAAGTATCTATGTGATATTAAATACAACGGGGGTGCGAGAGGAGAACGCGGTCTCGTTGGAACGTCTTAAATTAGGTCTTTTGAATAATGCGCGGTGGTCGATTCGCGCTGGTTAATACGTTCAGTGTTATTTATAACGATTTTATGCGTATACCTTCAAGTATTGCGAATTAATGTAATAGGACGATAATGAAAATGAAATATATCGCGCAATTAGTAAAAATACAAAAATAAAGCATATAGAGAAATAATGCTGCAAAGATAATTTTTCGGAACTATAAAGTGGAAGTAGGAATTACGGGACATTTAAAATTTAAACAGGGAAAACACAAAATTCTTATTATAGACTTTAAAATTATTGTATAATATCTATTTTATTATATCGCTGTAGAATAATCGTAATAAATAATAAATCTATTTCTCAATCTATTCTCTTTAAATTTCGTAGGCCTATTATTACTATTACATATATCTTTTTCCATTCTCGATTATTGAACTTCTACCTTTTTCTAAAAAGAATGACACATAGAAAATAAGCCAAAGAAACCATGTGATTTGCTGAAACTATATGCGGCATTCACCGCGCGAATAGCTTTCTCTCTGCAAAAAGGTGCTTCGCAAATACGATATCATCTTATTACAAATGTCATCACCTAGAGTTATGTT
The DNA here is from genome assembly GCA_035220615.1 of Leptothorax acervorum. NCBI lineage: Eukaryota > Metazoa > Arthropoda > Insecta > Hymenoptera > Formicidae > Leptothorax > Leptothorax acervorum. Next base: position 274,264 of record JASTWQ010000078.1, read on the forward strand.
TTGCGTTAAAAAAATTTGGCGACGGTGTTAACGAAAATCAGATGTTCATTAACAGAAGTGAATAATTATACGTCGTATGCGCCGCGAAAATGGCGCGAGGCATTAACAATAAAACGCAGCTCGCTATGCGGACGGCTGTTAATTCAAAAAGCTCGTTGGTGGCGCCGAGATTATTTCCTCATTTAAAGTTACATGAAATACACACACTTTTTGTGTCGCGCTTTCCTCTCCGCGTCCGGAATTTTCTCCTCTTTCGCGACCAGCCGATACTTATCCGGCGCGAGAGGGAAAAAGAGACATGAATGCATGCGATTCCGAGTAACAGACATCGATGTAATCGGATATACCTGGTAAAGCGAGACTTTTAACGCCGTGGGAATTGACGCAGAAATTATAATCCGCATGATTATCCCGTAATCGTGAAATCTGGTGAACATCACGGAAGTTATTAATACAAGGTAGTCGATTATCGACCATCAACCTCTTCGTTACTAAATTTTAAATATCAATTAAGTTCAAATGTGATTTAATTATAGTGTTGAAGTTTTACGCTTTACTGAAGATCATTGTTGAAAATTAAAAAGAATCGTACCATATATTGTCAAGCGACAGATATATGAATTACATATTTACATCGAATAAAAAAGTCCGATTATTGACAAAAATTCATGAGATTTAAAAATATAAATTCTTCAAAAGATGAAATACATTTCTTGTCATCATTATTATCCTATTCATAATTTTATTTCCCTGTTTTCTCGCACAGATGCCTTCAGAGAGAAGTTTCTTTAAAAGACCATCTAACAATATTCTCTAGTCGGAAGTTCCACTGACAGATTCGTAAGGAGAAAAATCGTTGCCAGTTCACGAGGCTTGTCAAAACAGGAAAAACCTGACCGATGTCGAACTGTCGTTGACAGCCGTATCGCTTTGCTGAAACTTTACAACTATCCCGCCGATACTGTGCTCTTCTTCCGACAGTTTTTCTATATCGACGGAAACGAGAGAAGAAAAAGATCAATCTTGTATATGTAATATAGATATGACAATGTGGTTATTGAAAAACTAAAGTGACAAAAATTTCTATTACATAAATGATTCCATTTTATAATATTTTATCACAATTTTTCACAACAAACGTTGAATTTCTTTTTCAATTAACTCGTATCTATTAAATTACAACAATAATAATTGCGTCTTCTATTTATTTTTTTTTATGAACTTATTTCGGAGAAGAATCAAATTGAATAAAGCAATATCTCTACGTGTTACACTTCAACCGCATTGACTTTTATTTATGAGAAAGAAATTTCCACAGAAAAAGGTTAAAACGATCAGGGCAAATGCGAATATTTGCGATATTTTTTGCAAAAGGGGATCAAGGGAACGGTGGAAAAAGGTACAACCGCTTCTCAATTCAGTATTGACATGTAACTGTCATTCGTCGAGCTTACAGCTATCCCCGACGATCTTTCTTGCGGTCCCTTTCGACCGGTTGCCGCGGAACCCAGCTACGTCGAATCGAGTCTCGCGACCGCTTCCAATTGCGATCATTACAGCAAAAAGATCGCGCGGCACGCCTTTGGGCCGATTTTCTGATCGCCGCGTCGCGTCGGCGAATCGCTCGATTTTCGCGACGATCGGGCCGGTCTTTTTGCATCGTCGCTTTTTTCACGATCTCTGCGTTCTTCCTGTCTCGCGTACGCCGAGTTTAGCCTTTTTAAGCGCGACAGCGATAAATCCATTTACGTCTTGTGGCATAGAAAGTCGTACGGTCCCCGTTTTTACGAGCAAGAATAATTTTCGAAGTGAACGTAAAATATATACGGAGCTTATCTTATTTAATCAAGAGACAAGTAAAAATACTTAATCGTACATAAAAATTAATTTACTTAAATTGATTGCGAGCTGGTTATTTGCCACAAGAGTATAAAAGTGTATAAAAGTGCAAACATTACAGCATAAATTATGTTTATTTATATTTTTTACCGTATTATTTTATTAGAAGATTCCTCCGCATGACGAACACGGTCAAAAGTTCAAGTCTGAAACACGAGTGCGAAACGCGCATCTCCACAGCAAAACGCGTTTTGGCGGTCGGTGGCCGCGAGAAGGTAGCCACGATAGACGAGACCGAGGAAGGAAGAAAGCAAGTCGGGCGCGAAGAGCGGCCGCAGGCTATTAAGACGTTCGCGCCAAGATAAAAGGAAGCTGTCGAGCCGGCAGGAGCAGAAGAAGAAGTGGCAGTAACGGGGATAAGAAGAGCGAAGACGAAGAGAGGGAGGGACCGGGACGGGACCGCGGATAAAGGGGCTACGGGCTACGGTAGAATCGCCGGCAGGAGACAAGAGAAACAAATAAACGGGATGAGAGAGGGGCTGAGAGGACGATAGAAAAGTCCGAGAAAGCGAAGGAGACAGAAGAGGCCACCATTAAAATGAAAAATGACGTTCTCGCTGACATCCCCGCGACGATCTCACTTACCACGCTCTCGGTAGTTACATCCCACCCCTCCGGGCGAGCAAACAGCCGTTCTCCCCTTCCCCCCTCACGGAATTATTGGTGATTTTTTAAATCTGTTAAACAGGCCTCTTCGACCGCAGCCCCGTTCCTCTCTTTCACTTCGCTCTCTTTCTCCCGCTTGATGATCCTCTCTGTCTCGCGTTTACTCGGTCGGATTTCACCCCTGAAACGGCCTCTTTTTACCCCTAGAGCTGCGATGCTCCCCAACGAAGGGCTCGTTCGTCCCCGGCAACCGCTTAGCACCTTGTTATTTATTTTTCAAACTTTTCGTCTTTTGGCCAGCTCCGCCGTATTCCCTTTATATCAGCGATCCAAACTCAAAAATGGCAAGGAGGAACATAGCCGTTCTTGAGATACTCAAGAAATTGTTTGTTAGCAAAATAAGCGTGCAGCAAAGTAAAAGAAATACTATTTGAAAGCTTACTCAAAATATTAAATAAACGCAGGTGCTTTTGAAACAATCTTATACAAACATTATTAAAATTATTATTAAATACAGAGAAATGCCATATTCGATCGGGTTGAATCTTGGTAGCCTAATAATGATATTTTTGTGTAAACTTTTTCAATTCAGCAAATTGCGCGCCGATTATTTGTCGGTCTTGAAACACAGTGATTTAAAAAGATGCTTGTTAGCATCAAAAGTTATGTTACGTGGATTTACTGTTCCAACGAAAAACTGTAAAAAATATGGTATTTAATTGTAAGATTCAAATCGGTTCAGTTTCACTTATTATTGATTATTAAAATTATTTTTAGCTCTATGTAATAATTATTTCAAGTACACTTTTATTTTAAAAAAAGGGAAAGAAAAAAAGAAAGACAACTTAAATTTGAGAGAGCCAATTATCTGAATATTTAATAAATAGTGCATATTATCAAAAATTACATTTTTGCTATAAAAAAAAGTCATTTGCGATCAGATCTATAAGCAAGCAACGATACAGGCAATCGACATCATTCCACGGATGATCATATTAATTCGCGCGCGAGCCAAAAATGGCGGCAAGTCGTTTGAAACAATATTCCGGCCCCCCGGGTGATTAAGGTAATACCTCGTCCTCTTTCGCCCCCGCACTAAAGTTTCCGTCCCCCTCACTCACCGAGAGCTCCGTTAGCTTGCTCGCCGTTTAAGCGGCAGGCCGGCGAGGTACGTCTCCGGCTTCATGCTCATTCGCCGGAAGATTAGCCACCCCACCTCGGATCTACGGCCATTTAAGCGAGCAAACTTTGCCGAACGAAGCCATGATTGCGAGTCTCACTCTCGAGAGAATAAATTGGCCGTTTCGCCTCTCGCCTCCGTCAAACTTTCCTATGGATTTCGAACTTGCCGCTTTCGTTTCTGAGAAAAGAGACTTGTGCTCTATTCATCTGACATGACAGTCATCTATATTTATCTATTTCAGACTTTTTGAAACTGACAATGAGTAGAACTTATATACAATTTTACAGAAGTAAAAATAAAGCGGACATGGACAATTTTTTCTTAATCCTGTTATAATGGTATAATTACAAAGAGAAACGGCAATTTGCTAAAATAATTATACTCTATTAAAATGAGAAATTAATAAAAATAAACATTAATAATTAAATTAAAATAAATATTGATCCAGCAAACTTTTTTATATGTCAAATTAAAACCATAACTTACATACACTTTTCCCTTTATATTTAACTTCGACAATATTTGTAATTTTTGCATAATTAGTTGGCATTACAAACGGTTTATCGATTTTATGTACCTAATTATCTATTTGTAAAGCAGTATATCATGTCATAGTTGTAACTTGTACAGTGCAAAATTATACCGAAGTCACAGCACGTGCACAAATATTTTTTGACCGGGAAAAGGGGTCTTCCGAGACCAAGAGAAACTAATTTGACCGGAGATATCCCGGATGGATAGGTCGGGAGTAATGACATTCGGCGAGAGAGTTCGAAGGAGGAGGATAAAGAGAGGGAGAGAGAAGAGCTGTCAACGCTCCATGTGTCACTCATATCGCTCCCTTCGGCTTCACTCTGTTGTTCCGTCGCCTCTGCTACTCCACTTAGCCGACAGTCTGACCTGTCGTTCCCTCTGTTCCGCCTTGTAACCGACACCCCGTCCTCTCGTTGTCGTTGTCGGTCGAGGAAAAAACCGGAAACATTTAGAAAAATCGCGTTCGACGAGAGAAACGTCGTCGTCTTTCGACCTCTCGATTTAATTAAACGCATTTACGTATTTTTTACCATTTGCTCTTATATATATATATATATATATATATATATATATAAGCTGATTTTTTAAAATAAAAACTAATTAATATTCATATAAATGTTACGGAGCACAAAGAAGTTTGTGCAGATAAATCTTTTCTTGTATCTTCATTAAGGAGTAAAATTAAAATTATCTTTCAATTTTTAGACAAGTTTGGACTCACTGCGAATAATAAAATAGGTTAGTTCTGAAAAGTCCATAAACATTTATTCTGAATGCGCATGCTTTAGACACTTTTTAATAAACCAAAACAGGAAATAAAAATAACAATATTTAATAAATACACTATAAGCTCGAAATTTCTCAATGGCATTACGCACAATAAATATAAGAATTTAGTCTGATAAATAAAATCAAATATATCGCTATTCCACTAACGCTTTCGTTTAATAACAAAGATAAAAATGCGAGTACAAAGAATCGCGATTAATTAGTAATCCGATTAATTCCATTAACGTTCTTGTTTGATGACAAAGATAAAAATGCGAGTAGAAAGAATCGCGATTAATTAGTATTCGGATCATCATTGTCATCGGCGTCGTAATCGTGCATGAAAGCAATCATTCACAGTCGATGCATTCCGCGGGCGAGGAGCCCTTAATTTGCATCGATCGATCCACACAACCGCAGACGATAATTCCTGGTAAGTCCCACCAGTTACAAGAACTCAAACGCGAACACATGAGACCGGTTATATTAGGACTGAATACAAAGAAAGAGAGAGAAAGAGAGAAAAAGAAACGATATCCATTCGTGTCAGTGGGGTGAGTACAATGGCGGATCTTGTACGAAAAGTCTGATTTATCACTCACCGTCGCATCGTCCCGGGGTATTTGTATTGGGAGACGTAACGAAATGCGACATAATAGCTCGCAGTGGATCCCCGGTCCATTGTAGCCTTGTAATAGCGCGACAAGACCACTGACACGGGGTGAAACGGGGTGAACGAGGGGTATGTTTGATTTACCATTAATTCCGCGATATATCGCGCGTGATTCCCCATCAGGGCCGAACTTTTCGATCGCACGGTGTATTTTTGAGTCTCGAAAGGAATCAATTATGACGGGATACGGGACGATTAATTGCAAGTAGTGCGATAATGTAACGGAATGTGTCAGAATCGCGCCGAATTCTAATTGTAATTTTTCGCCGAAATATCTGTCAACTAAAATGGAGAATATTAGTAATATTACATATTGAGATTAAAATAATTTTATTCAATTTCATCGATACACTGTGATGCCGATACTATATAACGCAACTATGAAACATTTTCAGTTCGGGATACTTTAAATGATATCTATAAATTCTGGCAAAATTTTGGCGAATCACAGTATCGGCAAAGCGCGAAACGGCGCTAAAAATTGTCGCGTAACAGTAACAATAATTTTCGGGGATAATCGCTACGCGCGAGCAAATCGAGATATTGCGCTTCGAAAAATCGCATGGCTTTTGAAAACACGATAGTCGCCGCACGTGTAACAGGGATTCGGTATCCCAGTGCTGTTCCCGGATATGAAAGGAACACGGTAGAATGAAAAAAAAAAAAAACCCATTGACAACGGGGTAGATTACACAACGCGGAGTAAATACCGCCGATATGTCGCAGATCTGTCGCGCAAAACACATATATGCATATACAAACCTATATATACAAAAACTGTTAACAATTATTTAATAATTTTTATTCGCCGCGTGAATATTTATTTCGTTCAGGGTGCATTATTTTAAACGGGCTGCAATTGCTGCACTATAATACCTGCACTAAATTAGAAATACCTACTAGAATTGCTTCAATTAGAATTGCTTTGTTAGCACGTTAAAAAAACGTTATGTGGTAATTCATACAATATCATCTTAAAAAATGTATTTCTTTAAAATCGGTTTCTTTTTTTTTAAGGAAATGTAAGAAACATTTATTTATAGGCGAGAAGGGACTATTTAAGTCAGTTAAAGAGAAAATCGGAAAAAAAATTTTCAAGACAGCCAAAAAGCTCCTACCCTGAAAATTGAGAAGCTCCCTGGCTTGAAACTTTTTTATCCGATTTTTTCTTTAACTGGCTCAAACAACCCCTCCTTACCCTATAAAGAAAGCATCATTGTATAAGTAGTCTTTGATAAAGTTTTGAGATAAAGTCATCAATGTCGAGAAACTTTAATTATAGATAGTAATGTTACTTATGCGATATCAATTAAACTGATTTGGCATATTGTGGGCACTTGCTTGATTTTACAAGAAAATATCTTTTTAGTGAATGTACATATTTGTGACTTCGATCATCCTCGTCTTCGACTCCACTCAATTTTCTATGGCACGCCTACACTTTTCCACTCCAAACTGCGAGAGCCCGCGGTAGCGCCCCGCGCTATCTGACGGACGGGCGTGTATGACTAGCATAACGCGCAAAGCCGCAGCCGTACATCACGGCTAAATCGCGATCCAAAAAATATACAATGCCTGACAAGGGGTGGTGTCCCCGTCATGCCGCGCTAACAATGTGTACCGCACCGCTCGGTATAAATGACATTCACTCCACGGTGTAACCTACCCCTAGTGCGTGCGCGCAACCTCCCCGTCCGCGTCGCAGCGGCAACCTCCCCGTGGCTCACCCCCTGTTCCCTCGCGCGTCCCGTTTCCCGGTTCGATGACGCACGGAAAATTGATCAAAAGTGTTCCCCGGCTGTGCCGCGACAACACGTTAAAGTCGCGAAAGGCGAATTACTCCTCAGTATTATTCGCTAAGAAATCGGCTGACGAACAATAATTGAAACATTTATTTCAGCATGGTCCAATTGAAGAATGCTATAAATATTGCCTACAAATTTGCAAGAATAAAGAAAAATAATTGTTTATTTAAGAATATATTCAGAATATTGCGCGATTGCGTTTTATTGTTATATCACATTTCTATATATTAATCTATACGTGTATCATTTATATTAATAAAATAAAATTCTTTTTTAACGTAATTTTTTGCCAAATAGAAATTTTTACTTTTCCAATTTTGTGCTAACATCGTTGTAAGAAGTCACGCATGCACGTATCAGAAATAAACGAGAGAAATGTTCGCTCTCTGCAACGAGAATCGTGTTGCATTATCTCATTAGTAACCTTTACCCTTACCCGTGTGAACGATGGATTAGTAATTCAGTATGAGATAACACAATGTCGCTTCTGACGTTAAACACGATCCGACTTGAATGGACACGTTTCGAAAGCGAGAACTATCTTTCCGACTCTCTCGACATTTAATGATTTAACTAGCCGTGCCTGTTAGCGAGGAATTGTGAAACGACTATTATATTATTTAATGCATCCTAAGGATGTTGCCGACAAAGATTCTCATATTGATTATTAGAGGTTTCTTCAGATCAGGAGAAACAGCTGTTTCAGCCATATATCCAATATTGAATTTAATTTTTAAAAAATCCTCTTCTTTGTTACAAAAAAACTATCTTAAAAATCGTTATAAGAATAAAAAAATTAATATAAATAAAATTCTAATTCCAATTTATAAATCTCTTGTTTATTTTCTCCTCCTCCCTCTATTCTCCTTTGTTAAATATCTTAAATATATTACTGATAATATAAAATGTATATAAAAAAGCATACAAACTTTTATATTTAATCAATTAAATTTGTTAAAGTTTTTAAATCTAAGAAAGGAAGAACATTTGGCTTGTTCGACATTAACTAATCGATAACAATTATACACGCATCTTGTAATAACGAGACAATCAAAGATAGTATGGCGTGTTTCGCCACAAAGCCACCGCCTCTTTGCAACTGTGCGTGAGAATTAGCATTTTACGACGAAGGAATAAATCGCCATTGTTTGTCCATAAAGTGGTTCATCACTTTCATCAGTCACCACGCGAAATCACCTCGCGGGCATACAGATGACAAACGTCCTGACGCGCTACGCTTCTCGCATTTCATTTATCAGCGGTCAATACTTTCTTTCGCGAAAGTGACAACCGCGTCATCACGTATGCCCGAAATTAGCATAAAAACTGACGGCGACTTACTAGTGAATATTGTCAATGATGTGCAATAAATCATTAGTTTGGAAGATAATTCCTGTCGACAAAATTCCATCCACATAATATAAGTAACTATATGCAAGATGAAAAACGTAACTCCATTTCCTTAAATAGAACGCAGACTCTGGGCTGAACTATGTTAGAATTCTTGGATAATTACAAAACCAATTAGCTGCTTACTGAATTACAATCCACAAGCAATAATTATACTATGAAGAAAAACTTAAAACCCTAACGCGTTATCAGAGATACTCGGAAAACGTAAAAGTTTAATTAAAAAATATCTCAAAAAAAAAATTCTAGAATAATTTTTTAGTAGGTAGTACTGTTCCGAAATAATTAAAATAATCTTTAAAAAAATGAAAACGATCTTTCGAAATCCCTTAGATTTTAACAGATTCGCAAGAAATATGCTGCCGGTGCCCATGCGGGCCCGCACGAAAAATTCTGTCCGCGCCCACGCGAAAGCGGACAGAAGATAGAGTCGTCGAGAGGCTGGGCAATATATCTCGCGATCTTCCAGCATCCAGCATCCTTTCGAAGGATGCTGGTAGTGGAACGAGCTCGTCCCGGGACTCCGGGAGCGCAGCGGGTCATGGACATGAGCCAGAAGATGGGGTGCAGGGGAAGGGGAGGGGGAAGGGAGACGGGGGCATCAGTCAAGGGATTAGCGGGATTAGCCCTCGAGGGGGACTTGTTAATTGCTCGGTAGGCATGGAGGGAAGAAGCGAGGAAGGGGGAGGAGGACGGTGAGGTGGACGGCGTGTGGGTGTACCAGCTCCGGGGACAGAAGTGAGTCTCTGCGGAGGGACTGAGAGGAAACGAACGAGCTGAGAGCGAAAGCGGGGACACAAATCACGGTAGAGTTACGGACTTAAGGAGGCTTACCGGCCAACCGCGGCTATCCACGGCCGCAGATGCATTCGCCGAGAAGAACCTCGAGCCACGCAAAGTGCGCAGGACGGTACAGCGGGAACGAGACGAGAGATGCGACTCGCGAGAGTGTTCCGTTAACATCCCTCGAACCTGGCACGTGTACGAGGCACATGGATGTCGTTCAAGACGTCGAACAAGAATACTCTTCGATTCTCATTGTCAGAATTTTTAAATCCATTTCGAAAGCGGTGCACATTTAATTCAAGTGAAATTCAAGATTGGAGATTCCGAGATTCCCAGAATAGGTGACTTTAAGAATACGAGAAGTTAGGGTCCACGAAAAGTTAGAGATCTATGAGGGATTGATTATCTTAAAGGAATCGTTGTCTCTCCCTTTCAATTGGACCACCCGTGAGAAATGCCACCCTTCAACCGGCACTCGCCATTCACCCCCGAAGAGACGCACTAATAGCGCAATAATTGTCGACTTAATGTAGACGTCGCCGCGAGGAGAGAGATTTCGCGACGCGGTCGCGGACAGGGCAGAATCGTCGGTCATAAATTGGCCCGTCGACGTTTACGCTCGTCAAAACGAACAATATGGGGCGTAAATAACCGCGGCGGAAACTTCGGGGCGCGTTCGCGAGAGTTCTCCGGCGAGAACGGAATCGATTCTTACTCGCGTCGGTCATCATAGTCGCGAGTCGCAAAACGCCAGTAAACACCTAGCCGTTTGTTGTAAATCACCGTCGGTGCTCGCAGCCGATTGCTTTCGGGATGATTTACTTCCGAGTGCATGTATGCGTGCGTGCGGTGCCTTTCTTCCTCGTTCCTCCCTTTTTTCTCCTTTAGATCGTGTCGACTCGCACAAGCGACGACCCATACCCGCACTGCTGGCCTATGTGGCACTTCGGACGAGCGAAATTTGCAAGCACGACGCATACAGCACGTAATTCAATTCGGACGAAATCGCCACAGAACGTTTATTAATTTAACCCGTGTGCAATCCGCTCGAGCCACGATTTTGAAGCGGCGGGACCTTCGCGTCGTTCGATCTCGAATCGAACACCGAATCCTCCGTTTTTTTTTTTTTTTCAAAGTAACACGCACACACGTCCAACATCGATAACGATTTTTTTATGCTTATTAAAAGCTCTTCATGTAGTTTCATGAGTGCTATCAAATCTCTCGTTTGTACTGCGACACTCTCTGTATACACTGCTTTTATATTTATTTCAAAATTTGAAGTACTTGACAGATAGATGAGTACGTTATTTTTAAAAGCGGAAAATCATCGAAATATTTCCATCTTCTGTTGACTTGACGCAATAGAGATTTCGTTAAATTGCACAGCAGAAAGAATTTTTATTCCGCCAGTTATGTAATCAAAGCGTATTAAAATACAAAACATTTTGTCTCCTACCTCATAGCAGACAGCAAACATATCCTCATGTTCAATGAATTGCCTCGGTCACATTTCGCTTAAAATATCTTATTCAGACTTCCTCCGTACTCCGAAACTCAGGATTGGTGCGTTTCTTTGGAAGTCATTTATGGTGCCGAGCATCCGCACCGATAATTCACGACGATACAGCACCGCCGCGGTCTCGGCGATAATTTATGATTCCAATTGAGCTCGCGAGCGCGCGTGAAAGAGTTCCAGCAGTCCGCGATCCTGCGCAGGAGGATTGGCCATGGCATTTCCTGCCTACTGAATGGCACCGCGTCCATAAACCCCGGTCGACTTCAATGACGACAGTGGTCGGAGCCCAATAAAAGTGATAAAAGGAGAAACTGGAGAACACTCGAGGTGGTAGAATGAAGTGCGAGAGAAAGAGATAGTGCGCGGGAGGAAGAAAGAGAGAAAGAGATGCAGGAGTAGAGAGAAATGTTTCTGGACAGCTGTCCGCGCGCCCGTACAAAGCCTATAAGAAGTGCGCTCTGATCGTAGAATACACAATACGTAGGTAGACGACTTCTTCTACGTCGAAATCTCTCTCTCTCGAATTTTATTGCCTCGCCGGTTAAGAGCGAGCCGATTCTTGTAACATTCGTATCTTCGTAATAATCGAAAGTAAACCAGTTCCCCAGTGACGGGGACTTTGCGCGTTTCGCGATGACGACATAGGCGCGAATGTGACCGAGGTAGTGGTCAATGATAAAATCACCCGGTGATAAGACAGAGTGTCAGATGGCGGGTGCCAGTGTGAAAGTTAGAACGTCATGTCAAATTCAATTGTAATAAAGGTGAAAGCAAAGCTGGAATTTTATTGCGACATAATCTGATGTTAGGAATTTTGGTATAGTGCAATGTTAATAACACGGAATTTCGCACTGTTAGTAATTTAAAGTTCGAGTATCTAATCCTTTAATACGGCTTTAATGTCAATAATTTGTCAATTTATCTAAGTATCACCGCTTCGCTGAAGATGGTTCCAAGTAGAGTCGAAACGTACGATTTATAACTTTGTATTAAATTGTTAATTAAATGTTACATAACTTATGCACAACAACTACATTTAATTTTCAGTCCATTTTTTTCTTGTTAATGGTTAATTTCAATATCGAGAATCTTTAGTTAATTAATAATTATCCATTTACTTCCATAATTTATAATGTAATTTTAATTAGCCGAAAAATTAGTAATTTTATCAATTTTAATAAGTATAGCGTAATGTTAATAGTTTTGTGAATCGCGATGGCACTTTCGTTATTTGAAAGTTTTGCTTTTCATGCTCTCGTTCGTTTCACGCGATTTCGATTATGGCGAGACTTTTTCGTGATTTTACGACACCGACGATGAAATACTTCGGCAAAAAACGCAACTTGGCATGCGTAATCTATTTCGGTCTTTCCCCGGAGGGACGGCAAAAAACAATTAACCGCCGCGGTTTTTACAGCCGCAAGCGGGATATAATAGTGAACGATTTCGACAACCGCAGAGAATTATGCGGGATGACCGCAGTGAATCGGCGGCAGATGGTTGATATCGACGTTTCCTCGTGCGACTCGTCGCGCTAGTCGCGCAAATTGTAAATTAACAGCGACATTAGCTGACCTCCCCCTCACATATCTACTCGTGCCGAATAAGCGGGATGAGCAAGTTTCCTAATAAAAGACGTGAGCGTTCTGACAAATCTTTTTTTTTCCTCTGTTTTTCTCTCTCATTCTGCCTATTTGTATCCTGTGGAGAAACGCGGCGGCCTGACGAACTTCGAAGTTATTACGTCAGCCACTGATATGATCAGTGGCTGTCACACTGATACGATCATGAAACTTTGCGCACAGGAATACCGTCCAGAGATGAGAAAAAAACACTAATTGTAAGAAAACAAAGGAACAAATTTTTGCAGCTAAACAAGATTAATGAAACTGATTTTGGGAAACATATTTATATAAAGACATTTTAAAATAATCATTAAAATTACACATATATATATATATTTTTTATATCTAATCTATATATAATATATATATATCTTATATAAATTCTTATCTTTTACTGCATATCACGTACGTATACTGGTTTTCTTATCTCTTATATTGAATAGGTACTGCATATTATGTATCTATTGTGATTAAATATATTTACATGAAATTATTTTCTATCAAAATTACTTGGATTTAGTTTGCCTGAAAAATTGATGTACTTTACGAGAACTGTGCGTCAAACGCGCGAGTCGATAAAGGACCTCGTTATTATCCCCACGCCAGACATTGTCTAATTCAACCACATGCGATAATCTCCAGCAACCTCGGCACCATAATCGTATCTCGAAAAATGCGCCGCATCGAAAAAAGGAAAAAGTGATCTCGCCGATCAAATAACCGCGGCGGGGAAAAAAAAACCGAAGAGGATGGGGAAAAAGAGAATGGGGGAGGAGGGAGAGGCGTACAATATCCCGAACAAACGCATTCCACGGTGTGACACGTGAATAAAATACAGACCGCGGTATAATATATCGATTATGATGATAGAAGGTCAGAGGGCGAGGGGTGTGGCGAGGTAGGAAAGGCGGCATGGGAGATGAGGCAAAAGGGGGAATGGCGAACAAGAGAGGAGAGGCCTCGAGTCGAGGACTGGACTGTTCCGGTGAGAGAGTGTTGAGCATACTGGATACTGGGCGGCATATGGTCCACATCGGCCTCTCTGTCCATCCATTCCCCCATTCCCAAACCTGGCCTCCCCCCCCCCTTTCCCCGCCACCTGTCCGCACCCTTTCACGGACTATACGTCGATAACCCCTGATAATACCTGACTACCACTCAACGTTATGTACCGAATGACCGAGCGGTGCTTCGCCTTTTTTTCGACATTTCGGTACGAGTGCAGCGGACTGGTTATGAAAAAAAGAGGGGAACACGGATGCGACGAAGGGGAGAGAGGAAGAGGGCAAGCGTGGGTCGTTAAAACGGGTTAATTGGGACGCGATATCCGATAGGAAGCTGATTAAGATGACGGCGCTCGTTACGAGGAAAGATGCTACCGCGAATGGGGAGATTCGCGATTTTCGAGACTACATAATAATCGCCCGATGTAAGATTTGCCGATAAAGCGCTGGAACGGGACAAAAAATTCTTCCGTATATTACGGAATATGAAAATTTCACCGTAATTAATAGATTAAACAGAAGTTGCTTTCTTTTCTATGGTTTCGTTAAAATTAAGAAATATCTATAAATCTTGCATCCGAACAATCCCTTGCTGTTCTCTCTTTACGGTGCAGGCGTGCAGGTGGTGTTCGTTTTCTTTGATTTTTATTAGCGGGTTTTTAATTAAGCAATTATATGATAAAACACGTGATAAAAATTACAACTGATACTTCAACGAATACACACAATTAGCTATTTTTTCACGTACTCGTAAAATCACCAAATCCCGCGGTACTTGAAAGGTTAAAGAATAAAGACCACACGTTGGGTGGGTTAAGGGTTAACAGCTCGAGAGATAAAAGCCGGGGAGTGGGGGCGGGCTGTTCTTCGACGAGCTGAACTCGTTGCCGGTCGATTTAGACCGGGTCGTCTTCGGGGACAGCGCGCGAACCACGAAGAGGTGCTCAAGAGCAAATCGAGCGCGTCTCGGTAGGAGAATAAGCGTGGAGAGAGGCAGGAAGGTTTACGATATATCCCCGCACTTTTTCACCATCCCCTCGGATCCGCCGACCAGTTGTCGACGGAAAGGTAGCCGCGCGGCGCTTGCGGGGGTTTGGGGATCCGCTTCGGGGATAAAAACGTGAAACAAAAAGCCGATTATGTAACCGAGGGATAAAATACGAGGTCGCCGCGATGGGAGGGATGGGAAGGGAAGGGAAGGGGAGGGTACGGTCGGGCCGCAGCCGACAATAGGGTAATTTTCACGCGAGATTTGGGAGGCGATTTCGCGAGAGAAGAGAACGCGCCGCGCCGCGCCGCTTCTCTCTTCCGTTTGTGCCGGGTCTTCCTGTTCTCTCTTTCCGATCCCCGCGCGCTCCCTCGAAGACTCCTTTCCTTCCTCCCTTCTATCTCGTGAGATACGACCCGTCGGGGCTATTTCAATGTAGCAACGCGTTTGTTATTTCCTACCAGTTTGTTATTCGGGGGCGGCGAGGCGAACCGCGTCGCGACAAATAGCTACCCCTCTGCGCGCGTGTCATCCTTCACCGAAAGCGCCGCCAGGAATAACGTATGCTCCACGTCCCGGGGCTTCATGCGTCATACGTAATCGCGACCGCGTTCGGATATGCGATACAGAAGCTGCCTAGCCTTTCGATTGACGCACGATTACCTGCATCAGTAAAAATTTTTTATGCGTGACAAACGCGTAATTTTATAAAGATATCCGACAGCCGTATAAAAGAAACGAAAATATTTTCATCTGTCTTTTTTTTATCCTTCGTGACGATATCCCAGTTTACAAGTTGAAATTACTCATCGAAGTGTTACACACGCTCGACGTTATATTGGAAACTATCGCAAACAAAAAATATTTTTTACAAAAGTTTTATGGTTTTAAACGCACAATAAAAAAAGTTTAAAAACGAAAACAGATTTTCTTTTTTCTTTTTTAAAGGGGAAGCGTTCATCGTGACGAGGGCTGGTTAGAGAATAAAGTCCAGTCGCTTTGACGGACGTTTGACAAATGTAGGTATTAGGTACGTATAGAATCGTTAAAAAATAAAAAAAAGGAAGAAAGAAAAGTAGGCTCCTTTGGGAAGCTCCCTCTCCCTCCCGATCATCGTCAGGCATCGAGGCATTCCGCATCGGCCGCGGTGAGAACTTATACGGGCGGTATAAAAGAGGAGCCTCTCTCCTCGCGGGCCCACTTTCATATACGGTTATTGCCGGCGCGCGAGGGCGCGGCCACGCTTCTTATCGCTCCTCGTCTAACAATAAGACGCACGTCCACCTACTTACGAACGTATACGCAAACGGCGGTAAAGATAAAGCCGTCGATGAGAAGACGCGTTGACATTCTACTACTTTGAGTGGCTGATAGCGCCGCGGCTGCACTTACCTGAAACAAAAGAAAAAAAAGCACAACGGTATTAATGGCGGACGAATCGCATGCGGCCGGCCGCGGCGTGAGATAAGATATGGACGAAGAGACCGATTTTACCGCAGGTTTTACCATAAAAACTCCTCTTGTCTTTCAGGACCGGCGACGACTTAACTAACGATACTGTCTCGCGCGATTATCACAACGTTCGCGAGCGATCAGAGAAATGCGCGCGACAACGCCGCAGCCCGAAACTTATACAATTAGCGTTATGTGAAATTTAATTTTATGACCGCAGAGAGAAGTCCGCGAAAGTGCGAGAATACTTTACGCGTTACGGACTCCGTTTTATGAGTTAACAGGCGCTAAGTGTGATAATTAATATCTAGAATGAGTTACAACAAACTCTCTAAACACACATAATTCTGGAAAAAAGTTAACGGATTCTGCAAGGAATTATAATCTTAATATCAATTATGAGTGTGTCTTTCTAGGAAAAAGACAAACGGTGCAGAAAAAATAATTATTGTAATAATTCTCAAAATATTTTTTTATACGTTTCACATATGATATAGATTTCATAAGTGTGTCACAAACACAAACACACACACACACACACACACACACACACACACACACACACACACACACACACGCGCGCGCGCGTAAAATAAAACATAATATGTATAATCTTATAACATTAATATTTTTCTCTGTGTTCTATTATCGTTGTGTTACAAGTTAGTTTTATCGATTAATATTTATAGATACGCGAAAGCGATAATGCAAGGGATATGTAATTCCGCGACGGAAAGAGAAAAGGAGAGGGAGGAGAGCGAGAGAGAGAGAGATTTAGGCGTGTAATTGGCTCAGCTGGTGTTGACGCGATCCTATCATCAATACCTCATCAGCCGCCCCCAGGAAACCTGTATCCCCCCGATGTTCTCTCTTTCTCTCGCGCTCACGCCACCCCATCAGCTACTCGCGACCCACTCGAAATCGACACGAATACCAAGCAGCCATTTCCTTCGAAGATAGAAATAGACGAAAGTTAGTCAACGATTCGCCCCAAGCTGCAAATGGCTTTTAAAGATCCTCTGAGAATGCTCGCGCATTCTCAACTCTGCTCCGATGATATATTCGCGATTTGAGTCTTCCATAGTATTCTATTGTTACTTTGAAACATATATGTACGCTCGCGTGTACGGTTTAATAAAGAAATGTTCTAACTATTTGCAAGAGTATAAAATGGCATAATGTTTAACAATATAAAACCTATAATGTGTAAAAAAAGTTTCTTATATGTTTTTCACATAAACTCTAAGTTTTTTTTTAATTTCTTTGTTCACTGTTGTTTATGATATTGTAAATACCGTAAAATTGATAATAAAAATATTCATTCCTTTCTTTTTAAATTATTTTAGAAATGTACCATCAATATAAAGAAACCAACTTATCATCCTATTTCGTAAAAGATTATGACGTAAGAAGGAAGCTTTCATGAAAACCGGATGATCGGGCGACGAGTAATGGATTTAATCAAGGCGCCCTGGCGAATAACAATAGCTTCTCGAAAAAATTAACATTCGCCAGCGCGCCGATTCGAAGAGAAGAGAAATATCGCAGACGCGGATATAAGACGAGGAGGAGAATTCCTCGGGTGAAAAGAAAGTCTGCGGGGGATCAATCCTGCGGTAACGTCGACGAGATGCTGGTACCCGGTGGAGGACGCCGGTTAATCCTTAGACTTATGCTGCCATAAGATGCTCAGATTTATATAGCTTAGCATGCCAGCGCAGTTATATAGCTTGGTCCGCCCGCGCGTTGCCCGCGAGCGCGTTTAGCACTGTCTACGTTACACCGATCATCTACGAGCGATTCAGCAGTTACGACTCCTTACAAATGCGTGAAATTAATAAATTCCGATAAAAATAATGCAATAATAAATAAAGATAAAAATTTGCACGGCAAGTTAAATACAACGCAAAATACATTCTTGAATATAATAATAAAATAATATTTTTCACATCTATAAAAAATCTCCGTTAAAGAATATGGTTTTAAAATATCAAAGAGATAAGATAGTTTCTGAATATTTCAAGACGTTTTGATAAATTAGAGCCAATTTTCTGTTTCACAAATCTTTCTTTACAATCTTTACCATCAGAAAATTCTCATAAGCGGTCTTCGAAATAAAAGAAATAAAAAAATCCCCGCTCCTCTCTATTGCAAGCAACATTTTACGGTAAGCAGCAAACTTACTTAAAAAAACGCGATCAAATCGATTCTCAAGCGATTTTTGCGAATATAGCGACGACATCCATCAAACGTGAGTAATTAACGAATCCTTCTCTTCCGATTGATTCTGGACCGGCGTGAATCTCGCGAGCGAGTTTCAGCTGTGGCGACTTTATGGCGGTTTAATTATGGAAAATTAGCCGATCGAATGGCTCACTGCCGGAGGAAGCGACGTGATTGGATATTAGCACTGCCGATGCCGTGTTTGCGGCCTCTAACGCTCGACCTACTACCACCATTGGCGACCAGCGGCATCATCGCCTTCATCATCGTCATCGGTTGTCATCAACGGTGCCGTCTATCGTGGCTTCCCACTTGGAAGGGATAATTAGGATGAACGATAAAATGCTTCAAGAAAAAAAAAGAAAAGAATCGAGGGAAGAAGAAACGTACCGTTATGACATAACGTTGAATGATGTTAGTACGGATTGTGTATTTCTTACGATGTGCTCTTTATGGTTATATATATATCTCTACTTTTATCTTCATTTATAATTAATACTTTCAAAAAATTGCGTCAAAACTTATCTCGATTAAAAAATGACATGAATACAGGAAATAATAATAAAAAATGTTATTAGATAAAAAAGCTGTTAGTATCTTTATCTCTTCCTCAAAGTAGCTGTTTTAAAATCAAATTTTTCCGAAGAACTTATATTTTTACAAAACTCGTGTTTTGCGATTGAATTGCCATGATTTCCCTCAGAAAACTATAAAATATCGAAATTTAGAACAAACTGACGAGAGTCCGTCGATTCAAAAGCAGCAAGTCCCGCGAGATCTGGAACCGTTGCGGCGCGGCGTTATCCCGGACGGCAAGACCGGGAGCTATTCCTTTCTCTTCTTTTCCTTTTTCAAAGGAATCTCATTTCGCAGGCGAGTCTCGTACGCGGAGTAGGATTTGCGGCTTCGATTCGGACCTCGTCGACGAGGAGAGAAGCAAATCCGTGGGCATCAGAGAACCGTTTTCCGTCGACGAAGGGAGAAGGGGAGGAGAACGGCGCGTCTTTGTCTTTCTGGGGGGGCGAGCCGCACGTACAATAAACTAAAGTCTCATCATCCGTGGGATTTGGCCGCGATAACACGGGCCGTCATCCCTCGGGGGTAGGGCGAGAGGTCGGCAAGTGTCCGGCGGTCGTTTCTCGCCACTACGGACGACTACGGGTGACAACGACGACGACGACGGAAATAATGATGGAGCGCGCGCTCACGTGATGACGGTGGTGAGAGAGTGACGGAAGCCCGCGGTGGCGAAAGAACGACGGGGAGGGTCGAAAATGGGGAAGGGCCTGACCGCGGATCAACGGCCGAGCGCCTTTTAATTTAGACAAATCGTCCCGATTAGCATAACGGGATAAATTACGCTCGAGGACCGCCCGCGATATGGGGTGACGACGGATGATCCATCGGTACGTCCGCAAGCGCGGACAGGACCGCTTACGGCCACCCTTACCGCCGCCGAGTCTCGGGCCACCACCCTGCAGTCGGCACAACTCCCGTGACCAAAACACGGCCGTTTTTGCTCAATCCCGTCTCTCTTTCTCTCCTCGCAGCCATCTTGAACGTTCTATAGATTAATAGGCCAACAGAAACCTGTTCACCATTAAACGTTTACTTTACTTATTTTTTTTTTCGTAATCTTAATTGCACTCAAATGACATCTCGTGTTAATTCTTCGAAAAAATAGGATAATATTGATAATACGTTCTGCCCTCATTACCTTCATTATTTTTTCTTTGTTTGAAAAAATTTATTGTTAGACATATTCGCACGCGCGCGGAATTCTAAAGCGGACACATTCGCTTCCAACTGCACTGGAGAGAAATAAAAAATTAATGCTTATTGTTAGTTTACTTTATTCCATTGTTTTTTGCCGGTTTTGCCTTCTACTTCGCTTGCGAAAATTCGCGGCGTTATTTCTGAGACTATTGTCGTCGTTCGAAGTCCTCTCTCGTCCTGGCGCGAACATAAAGTTTTACAACCGGCCGATAAGATTTAGAAAGCCAGAGGCCCTTTGGGTCTGTTCGATCGCGACGAAGACGAGACGAAGAAGTGGACAGAGGGAAAGGGAGAACGAAGAGGCAAAGAAGAGGCATTTTCTGCGCCAAGAGACGCGCGTGTCGTTGTTGTCACCGAGTTTACCGGGTCGATCGGATCCCGTGATGCGCGGACGCGCCTTTTATTATCTTCGCCGAGGAGTCCGCTTAAGGCGATGCCTGGGTCGCCTGGGAACGAGCAGCGGGGCCCTAAAGAGCGGGGACCTGACCGACGCAAATAAACGCAGCGAGCGGGCGCGAAAGCTCGTGCGTGTACGCGCACGCACGCGTGTGCGGGTTTACATGCGAGCGAGCGGGCAGGAGGGCCCAGAACGATGAGGGCCCACGGCGTTTTACGGCTTTTTGACGGACCACATCTCACGCCGACGAACGACAAGCCGGAGCCCGTTTGTGCTTAACAACAAACTTGCAAATTTGCATGCGTGCACGCACGCAGTAGACCAGCCGAGCTCTCCTCTCCATCGACAGCGACAATCTAACGGGTGTTTCGCGAGTAAATCGTGTTTCACACTCCGTTCAGTGGAGACGAGTGCAGGACAGTGGAATCGAGAAGATGAAGTTTAGGCGCATCAATAAGATCAAATATAAAAATTTAGTGTGACAAAGATCAAATTCCTTGGGAAATTTTTTTATTAGGGTGTAGATCTGTAGATATTCTAGCGCTTTGATTAAAGCTTTAAAACTGGAGATAATTGACATTTTAAATGTGTATCTTGCGCTTAGAAAAATTCTGTATTAGAAAGAGCACACATACAATGAATTCTTTGTATTTTACTTATTGATCGCATATTTCGCCATGTATGAAAATTACATGAACTCTATTTCATTCATGTAATAAAAAAAGATTTTTCATATGTCTAGTATTAAATATATTCTTCTATTTTACTTTAAAAATAAATTATGTATCTAAAAGCGACACGCATAGTTTGTTGTACTTTATAAAATATAACATTCTTTCGAGAAAAAGATTCTTGAAGATTTATAGCTTTATTGCCAACCGGTAAGTAATTCACAAATATTATTCTTTTTGTACACTCACAAGTATATATCTACGTATATTTACTTGTAACTCTTAAAAAACCAAAGTCACAAAGATTTATCATTGAACCGATGTAACAATCATCGTTTGAAAAAATTCAGCACATTTACTAGATATATATATATCATATATTATATAGAGGAGAGCGGGGAGGAAAGCGACACTTTTTGGAAATTGCATACATAGGTATCTACTAATTGTATAAGTTATTGGTCTCACTATTCAGATGACGGTATCATTCGAAAAAGCAGTTCTTAATTTTTCAGAAACCCTACGTTCATTTTTGCTTTGTTCATGTGCAACAGTAGTGTACAAACACAACAAAGTGATGCAAATGTCACAACTAATCCACCCATGGGGTCGGTTGTGACACGGAAAAGTTTACTGAAAAATAGCATTCAAAAGCTATACGAAGTCATCGGTTGCAGGGGGTGTGTTTTACACAAGGGAGAAGCGCAAGGTGCGAATCAAAAATTTATTTTTTATATGTAACAAAAAAATAAAAAAATGCATTCAGCACTACAACCGCTCACTAATTGTAAGCGACTAAATAGCAATTAAATATGAGATTCGTTGGACTAAAGGTAAGAGCTATTCACAAATTTTATTGTTACTTAGCCGCTCAGTGTGAACGGTTGTACTAAATTCACCCATTCATGAGATTTAAAAGTGTCACAATCAACCCCACTAAATATTGTCACAATCAACCCGCAAGGTAATATTGTTTAACATTACGGCCTCTAGGTCACTAACCTAAACTCATAAAATTACAAAATTGGGCTAAACACGGAAAAAAAGATAGTCGTAAAATATGGATAACTAACATTTTTTGCAGCGAGATCTATATTTTTTGCAGCGATAGCTATAATTTAGCAATAGTAGCAAAACCTTTTAGCTATCGCTGCAAAAAATATAGCTCTTGCTGCAAAAAATGTTAGTTATCCATATTTTACGACTAAATTTAGCTATAGTAGCTAATCTTTTTTTTCCGTGAATAAATGCGCGACAGTACCACAGACACTAAGCCAATAGCTGAGGGACATCGCAACCCTCTACTAGAGCATAACCCGGATAAATTACTACAGAAAAATCTGATTTTTATCGGTTTTTGGAGAGATCCCACACCTATATGACACCTTCTACCGTCAGAAAAACAAAACACACTACACTCGCTATACATGATTCTTTTCAAGTTTTGTGACTGGGGGACCACTCGATATTCGAGATATTGAAAATGTCACAACCAACTCCGCTCTCCCCTATATACAATTGCTCCCTGTGTATTTTCTGGAAGTCTTTATTTAAAATCAACGTCTTTATTTAATCCGTAAACGATTTAGGCACAAGCCACCCACGTGGAAGTCAGTCTTCGCCCTAATATTGATAAGAAAACTCCACGGAATATGTGACAGCGAAAGACTCTCATTTATCTACTTCGTTTCTTCTTGCTCATAGTTGCAAAGAATTGAAAGAATGTTGTAGCCGTATGCCACGGAAGAAGTCGCGAACTAACTTGAAGCAATAGCGTACGATCGCGCAAAGCTCACATGCCGACGCTAATCGATGGTGATTAATTAAGATTCCGGTCTCTTGTTCCTGCAGATTACGGCCGCGACATGTGTATTATCGTATCGCAAAATGATCATAGGAATTCATCGGCAAACTTTCCTGCAGGAAGACTTCGTGCTTATTTCAGCGTCATCTCGCGATAATGAGTGCTGCGCGAGTCAATTTCTTCAATCCGGCTAGCATAAACTTCTCCTTACGAATTATTTATGAACCGTTTTGTGCGTATCGAGCAAGGTGCAAAAACTTCGAGGAAAAAGTGACCTACTGTTAATACTCTTGCTTTGTACGCGAAAGAACAAAGAAGGACTATAAACACAAGTCACTCGATCTTGTTCCGCTGTAAAACTACATTTGAAATGCGTGAAATTGGGAAGGACAGAGAGAATGTAAATTCGCAGTTATCGCAAAAGCTACTTCTACTTTCAAAAATTGAATTCTCTTTATATGTATTAAATAAATGCACGAGAACAATGGACTCGACGTTGTTATGACATAAGAATGAAAATTATTTTTCACAGAGAAATAAACACACCGTGCAGTCGTTCAATCTGTTAATTTAAAATCTGGATATTAAGAAATTGTAAAACAAAATATACAATTTATTGAAACTAGAGATTTATTTCTACAGAACAATTTTCATGTATCGTATATACCTACAAAAATTTGCAATTATTTTTTGAAATTTCTACTTTAAAATTTTTGCAGAAATGTGATCTCTACTTTTTGCTAAAGCCTATTATATTTTGAATTACTTTTCTTTCACGTTAATCTATTATATTAAAATGAATACGACCTCGTTCATGTGAATTTTAATACTGCTGCATGTTGCAGCACAGTTTGAAATTTAAGGAAAACATTGCCGCACGGTTGCGAGGGCATTAAGCGAAATCAGAGCCGAGCGTATAACGCCATAAGGCCAAGCGTTTAAATCGGAGCTTTACGATCGGTCGTTGAGGTTTTGGGCTAGTGATAAAAACGATACTTGAACTCGTAGAAGCGAGCTTCCTGCTTTCGTCACGGTTATGTGTTCCACGTATGGTTTATTTTGTCGAAAAATTTCGAGCATATCGAACAAGATTTTTCAATGTTATGTAATCCAAACAGTTAAGAAGTAATCTATATACAATTTATAAACATAACACAAGTTTCCAAAGTTAAGTGCTCGAGAAATTACCATAAAAATTTATTAAAACATATGTATTCAATGAATTTATTTATTATATTGACAAATTTTCTTGTGTCTCTATTTTATGCTATAAATACTTTATACATTGCTGCAAGGAAAAATTAATTCTATAAATCTATATTTAAAAGAATAAACAAATATCCTAATTGTTAAATCTATTTTAATAATCTAGGTATATTTCCGATATAGAAAGAATACTACTAATTTTGAAATATTTTAATTACATGTTTATTGCTAGATCGAATAAATTTCTTTCAAGGATACCTAAGAGAGAGAATGGCAAATTGCTCTGCGAGAACCACGCATGATATTATATTCATGTAATAAACCCGAAAATCAAGTCGCAATTAAATTTCGTGTAGAATGGCTGCAGCGCAACTCGTCTACATTGTGAAAAGCACGGCTACATTGTGAAAGGCTCGTTCTACAGTCCGCCGTCCTGTTTGTGGCTGACCGCAGAAGGATCGAAGGACCTCCGTCGCGTATTGGGTCGCCCGCCTTTCAACCGGGGGAACCTCGAGCTCCGATCGATCGTTAAACCTCCCGCTTAATCGCCGTGTCAAACCAGTGCTGTAAACTTATATTACCAACTTCTACTACTTCCCCAAGCTCCCGACAACGTGTCTCGACAACGCAGATTTGCAAAATTCTTAAATTGCCTCAACATTCTTTCATGAATAATAGCGCGTGTAGAAGTCTACGGTTGTTGTCGTTACATATCGTGTAACAGGCAACGAAACGCGTGAAACAAGGCGGAGAAACGCGCGATAGAATGCACGCGAGTCGCAACGACAAACTTATTTGTCGTACTTATGCTACAACGGACTTACCTTGCCGTAGTTATGCTACGAGATAGTCAGAAAAAGATATTAATCCTTAAATATTACTTTAATCACATAATCAAAAGAGTTCATATAGTTGACATATAAGGTCCAACTGTTATATCAATTATAAACGTTCACATTCACGAAAAATGTGGAAATAAACTGTGTTTGAAAATATCTAATATATTTTTTGACTTCCATCATAATAAGTTTTGTTAATTAAAAATATTGTCTGTTGATATTTTCAGAACGAGATTAGGTTCTTTATTTAATTTTTATTACGAGAATGTTAACCTCGGGTTCGTCCAGGAATTGGAATCAACGCGGAATAGCCTGAACAACCTCGTATATGATCAACATCTACCATTTAATTTCTTTGCAAAGTATCCTACCAAACGATACTTTGTCGAGACGGCGGGAATGCCTCGTCGTCGGACGTTAAAGTCTCCACGGTGGCTTTCACGGCGAAATCCTTCGCGTTAGACGAGAGAAGAGTCGCCTCGGGCCCCGCTGCAACTTTCAAGAATCGTTAAGACCGGACTATAATCGCCGATCCAGTGCTGTAAACTTATATTGCCAGGCCGACTAATTCGCCTGAGAGAGGGACTGGATCGTTTCGCGGCCGCGATGTATTCCGATTTTGCAACTAACTAACGATTCCGCGCCCGTCCCCGCGATGGATCCCGTAACATTTACAATCCACGATACGAGTCTTTCGCCTCGCCGCTTCCCAACGACAATAAAATCCGCGATGTCCGTGTGTAGAACAGCAACTTTGTATCATCAAGGAGCGTGTAATTCACTGAGAAATAAAATGTGAACAATGTAGACCACAAGTTGAGAAATGGCTTTTTCAAAGAGATTTGAAATGTCACTAAAATATAACATGACGTAAATGTAATGGGAAAATATAATTAAAGTGATCATGTGAACAAACACACCTACATAAATACAAGAAATTATTTTTATACGTAACATGACAATAGATATTGAGAAATCGAAGATGTCAAAATAAATTTTTTGAAATCGGCAAAATGGCTTGGCTGCGTTTGAAAATTGTACAAGAGAAAAGCATAACTATATAATCCCAAAGTATGTGTATGTGTGTTATATAAATTTGATCGTCGAATTTTTGGAATGTGACACGGAAAAATGTTCGAAGAATGCAATAATGCAAGGACTGCAATAAAATGCTTCAATAAATAAAAATAAGTCCCCTCACGTTGTTATAGCGAATCTGCGATTGTTCCCTCGGATTTTACGATCAACGATCTACGCTGGTAATAGCGCTAAACTCATCTCTGCGATTGTAGGAGCCGCCACTTCCTGCAGAGATCCGCGGAACTGCGGGTATTGTTGCCGATCAGGTCGCCGATCTGTTACGATCGAGGACTTGAACGACCGAGGAAGGACAATGATCTTCGATACTGGTTCGACAGGACGATCGAGGACCCGAGTTTAACGACCGTCACAACTTTGCATTGGAGATATGTGGCCGCTATACGTGAAAGATCATTTTTCGATAATGAATAATAGACCATGCAACTTCATGAATAAAACTAATTAAACTGAAGCAGAGGTTAATTAAAGCAATCTCCTGTTCTTTGGAAAAAAAACTATCTAAATGTATTATGGTAATACTAAAAACTGAGTCATTTAAAATACTGAAAGTAATAAACGTAAAACAAGAACTAAAAATTAAAAGTTACGGAATAAAAATCGAAAATTAAGTATAGATATTTAAAAATAAACGAAAGCGGAAGATTCAAAAGTTAATGGAATTAAGTCTGTTAAAGATGATAGATAAAAATTAATAATCGAAAATTGGCAACTGACAATGAGACTTAAAAATCAGTAAAACACTTATAATTGAACTAATAGTAAATACATATTCTATAATTTCTGTTCCTAAGAAACTTGAATTTATTTTAAAAATAGGTAACTAAAATAAAAAAATGTAGGTATACATTTTATTGTATTGACCAATCATAATATAAAAATAATTATAACTATAAAAAATTGTCCACCTTTTGCCTTTAGAAACTTCTTCAAACGTCGGACTTCCAACTTTCGTAATATGTAAAATCTCAGTGAGTATCGACACTGCACCAAATCAATCTTTAGAACCTCGATATATTTGAAACAATGACATTTAAAACAAGTTTTTTCCTTTAAAATTTAGATGAGAAGACTTATTCTAAGTATCACGAAATATCGAGGCTAATCTAGTAAAGACATCGAGATTCTGCATGGCATACTGTGAGAGTTATGATTGGTCAATTTAATAAAATATGTACACATTTCATGCTGCTTTTTATTTTAGTGATAAAATAAATTCATTTTTCTTAGGGACAGAATTTATGGCACGACTATGTAGATATCTGAACTTAGTAATTCATATCCACTTTGGTTATACTGCACATTCCACAATCACGATGTGTCCAGCAATCTTCCTGCAAGACTTACGACAATCGTCGTACAATTTTATTTATGATAAAAAACACGTTCATAAAAAAAATAAACCCCAGAACTTTAGATTCAAGGACGTGGTTTTACTCATCATCTTGAAAAGCTACGCAAAAAGCTACAGATCCAATTATCGCGCAACGAGCGAGCGGTAGAAGCGCGCCTTCCGACGTACGAATGTATAATTCAAATGCAAACGACGCGCCCCGAACCACAGAGTTTTATGTCTCCTTAAAGGTTGAGGGATCGGCTTCGTTTCTGAAAATTGCGACTGTGAAAATCGCGGACCCTGACAGATTTCAGCGAGTCAATTAAGTCCCGCCGCGGATCCAGCGCTCAATTTAATCCTGTTCAAGCGCACTCGTACGCGCTCGTAAACACAAAGTTGTCATAAGACGGGTTCAATCAGTGTACGGCATCGAGATCAATTTGTGAGCGAGCAACAGCCGTTCGATTCGGCTGAATCATCTCGGCGATGGCCAAGTAAAAATTGCCGACTAAATGGCACATTCGTTGCGAGATCATTTCATTTTACAGGGAATGTAAAATGTCGCAATTTATACGACATTTATAAGCAGCAAGATTATACGGATTATTTATAATTGCACAAAGAGAAATTATTAAATTACTCAGCTGTGATTAGTACTCTTTGACCGTTATTTTTGTAGTTAAGCAACTTAGCATTTTGGTTAGTGCCTCTTAAGTGAAAATTATCTTTGCGTAACTGAATATCGACAGAACTAATTGAAAGAATTGACTAGTATAACTTGAACATCTTTGACATAGATAGAATAGCTACTTGCGATTTTTAGTTACGCGGGGTTAACTAGAAATCTCGCTTAAGAGAGAACTGTGACGTGACAAATGAGGAAGAAACGTCACTCTAAATCTTAATTACGTTTTTGCAAATGTCAGTTGTCGGTGGAGAGAGAGAGAGAGAAAGTTTAGTTAATCATCTTACAAATGCGATTACCTTAACTCATATTCATAATCTATATAACTTGGTTAACCAAATTAAAATTAACATTAATTGTATAACCTAAATTTGTGGATGTAAAATTTAGAAATTTGGAGAGTGAAACTGAATTGTGGTTGTCATCCCAGTATTCGTTCTATCGCGCGAGCTCAGAAATATAAGTTTCAGAATAGTTATACTGTAAAATAGATTGTTAGCTCAGCGTTAGCGTATACTAGGCTACCATTCCGGAATCTTAGGTTCTTAGGTTCGAATCCCGTCAATGCGTGCTTTTACAAAAATTGTAAAACAATGCGTAATTGTAAATAATAAAATAGTATATATGCGAAACCATAAATACAGATTAACTAAAAAATAGAAAAAATAAGAACTATTTACAAATAAAAATTCTTTTTTTTTTCCGTTAAAATATCCGTAATAGTCGTTGTCTAACTGAGATGTGCAATTACTGCAACAGCAATTCGATGATAAAACTGTGTTTGGAGGACTCGAGATGTCTTCTCATAACCAACACTCACACTTGCTTAAGTCAATTTTTAGGTTTTTTAACTGATATTATTCTTCTGACGTCATCATTTTGATGACGTATTTCTAGTCCAAATACGAGGTTACGTAAAATTAGTGTTACGAGCAATCCCAATCATTTGATTACTAGTCGTGGGCCTCAAAATAAGTTGCTTAACACTGTCTTTTTTTTCTCCCAGAGTAGATATATACAATAATGTAGTGTAGTGACCTATGTGGCTAATAATTATAAACGTAGGTATTTAAAATTTAGCGAGTTTCCTTATCAACAAAGAACTGTCGGTTTTAATCATATTAACGTGACGCAAAATATGCGAACGATGCAAATGCAGTTCAAAAAGGAGTATATTTTTATCATCTGTATGTTTAAACAAAAACCTGACTATTAGAAAAAAGCTGGATTGAACGTGTCTCGTGAGACGTTGAAGACATTAAACGAAGGTGCCATTCTCGAACGGGGGAACAATGTATAGGAGTGTTACAGACACTTTCGATGCATATACTATGACGGCTTCGAATCGAGCCGATCGGTTATTGAATCGTTAAGCCGCGCCGGAATAAAGAGATACGCGACGAAGAGATCGACCCTCGCCTTGTATTTCTTCCTTCTTGTGAATCGACGATGGACGCCGCGACGGCGACGGCGTCGAAGGCGCGCGGCAACGGGGTGGAAAATAATATTTCGAGGCGCTAAAACGTTGTCAGCCTGCTGATCCCGGCTGACATTTGAATATCCAGGGGTCGGAGTCGCGCGCAAGGCGCGACAGAGATATCACCGCGACAATATTTATAAAGCTTCCGCGGATACGAGCGCCGATATATTTCCGCCGCAACTCACCGAGGCCACGAATAAAATTAAATGGTATGTGCAATGTTGTTCGCGATATTGCCCGGCTGTGGTCATTCCCGCGACGAGTGTGCGTATTATGAGTTTGCGGACGTTTGTGGAACGCGAGATCGATTTTTCTGACAGCTCTCCAGTTCCATATTTAAGATATTTAATGGCATACTGGGAACAAGAACCGAAATTGATTGAACAAAGTATGTTAATGCATGGAAATAAAAGATTATTACAAATTTAGTATTCAGTTTATCAAAAATTGTATAATTTATGAATTATCGATTCTTTTATACCATGCCCTCTGCTTTAATTGACATTTTATTCGGATAAAAAAAAAAGGGTAATTATGCATAAAAGGGGCATCCTCTCCGATTTGCTTGATATTTTAGTATGTTGTTGGGGATGTCTTCCCGAGTCATTTCATATATATATATAAGGGCCGGACTCAAATAGCTTCGGAGATACAAGCTGAGAAAGGAGGTATTTATGCATAAAAGCGACTCCCTCTCCGATTTGGTTTATTTTTCAATATGTTGTTGGGGATGTTTTCCCGAGTCATTTCATATATATATATATATAAGGACCGGACTTAAATAGTTTCGGAAATACAGGCTGAGAAAGGATAAAAATAATAAATACAAAAATAAACGTTCAATGATGATTTATTCAACACTATCATTAGGAATCTGAAGGATTTCAACCAAGTGTGTGCTTTGTATGTGCTTCAACTTACAAAGCACATACTTGTAAAGCGCGTCACTAACCTATAGGTTAGTGGGGCGCTTTATAAGTATGTGCTTTGTATGTGCTTCAACTTAGAAAGCACATATTTGTTAAAGCAGAAAACAGTTGGTATATTAAAAGTACATATTTATATGTACGATGAATAGTTGGTATATAAATACCAACTGTTCCCTGCTTTAACAAATATGTGCTTTCTAAGTTGAAGCACATACAAAGCACACACTTGGTTGAAATCTTTGAGATTCCTAATGATAGTGTTGAATAAATTATCATTAAACGTTTATTTTCGTATTTATGATTTTTAGCCTTTCTCAGCCTGTATCTCCGAAAGAAAACTATTTGAGTCCGGCCCTTATATATATATATGAAATGACTCGGGAAGACATCCCCAACAACATACTAAAATATCAAGCAAATCGGAGAGGATGCCCCTTTTATGCATAATTACCAAAAAAAGGATAAAATAATATTAATCCACATATTTTAATCGACAATAACAAAACAATCTTTTTGCAACGTTGTTAAAATATCATTCTAACACACTTGAATCAAACGATAATAGTATATCGAAAAACAATAATTCTAATCCTTCATGATCTGTTCTCCAGAAGAAAAATTTATATATGTAAATGTAAACAAATTTGTGAGTAAAAATGGAGCATGTTTGAAAATTTTCGAAGGTTTTTTGGCGAGTTGCTGGCTATCATATTTTTATTTCCCTTGTAATTTATTTTTATCTGAAAATGTCGGCATCTTTCGCATGGAGGCGCTCACATACAACAATGATCGATTCAGCGATCAAGTTAACGGATATATGTAATACTTGGACGGTTTGACTTATCGTGCGGAAATCTCGGCTCTCTTATGAATGACGCGGCAAAAAGCAAAGGGACGTCAAGTTGGAAGGAGGGTTTAGTTCGAACTCGAGTCAGGGTGATTAGTGCGGGCATCAGCTCGTGTTGCCCTTCGACAAGCCTCATCTACGAGCACACAACCCTGTCACGATCGTCATGCCATGCCGGTGCGCTGACCCGGCAGCTGGCCGCTGTCTAATCTTTCCTCGATTACGCGAGGCTGGATGTAAATCAAATCTATAACGCGCTGCTGATACTTCGACCATGTGCAATATATCCCGTTCGTGCTGAGTTTGCGATAGAAAAAAAGTTCGCCAAATTGGACATACAAATTAATTGTACATAACATAAATAAAAATATTTTATGATAAATGTTAAAAGATATACCTAAGAAAGATTATAAAACGTTTCAGAGATCTTGAAAGCATAAAAGAAACAAATGAGAATTTCGGTGATTTCAAAAATTTAATATATTCTATGTAATTTTTGCAAAATTTCACACTTTATTCATGCTCAAAATTCAATTTAAATTTATTAATTTATATGGGCTACCTGCTTCTTTTTTAGAAACACATAAATTCTTCCAAAAACAGAGGCAGGAAAGGAAGTTTGTTTGGGCAAGATTTCCGCTCCCTAGAATGCAGCCCCTTTAATTTCGGTCGAGACAGCATAGCACTCCATTACAGCGAGTATCGATGTAGGAAGGAGATTCGGCCGCAAAACAAGTTAATCTAATCCAGTTATCCAATTGATCGCCCTTCGAGGAGCTATTCTACTAATTGTCCTTCCCTTAGAATTTCCCTCTTTCCCCTCCTCCCCTCCGAGTGGGTCCTGCGTTTCCTCGAAAACGATCATAGATCAACTCGAATTTACTCGCGCGCTTGGCCGCGGCGATTTACCTGCGGTGAACCGCCCTTTGCACGACGCAATAACATTAATTATAAACGGAGGTGGATGTTTTGATTTCATCGCGCGGCAATTAATTCGTAATCCGGATGCGGCGGTCCGGCCGCAGTGACATTATACGATTCGCTCGCACGAAAATATTAATGCATCGAAATACCGTTACGCGTAACTGGATTCGTCCCTCGACCACTCCCCGTATATCCCGGCAGCGTTCGCGGTAACAGGGTTTCGGGGGATGAAACCTGCTGACATTTTCAATTCAAGATACGATAAAGCGACAAAAATAGTTTTAAGACGATAATCGTCCAATAAAAATTGTTGCTTGCGTATACAAAAAAAAAAGATAATAAATTGGTGAAGTTGTATATTATTTACCATGCTCCGCACCTTACAGTTTTATTTATAACGTAAATAAACATATACTAAATACATGTAGTTGAATTCAATTAAATACATGCATGGTCTCATTGTTTGTATGCTATTCATCTCGCTATTCATACTCTCAATTCCGTTGTTTCTTTCGCATGAAAGGCCTTCGAAAAGTTTCCTGAAAACTTTCGAAATGAGAATGATCGCAAAGTGCTGGCAGAAGAAGAGGCAGAGACTCGATTCTATCGACCGGATGGCAGTTCGAAGATGCCTCCGAGGCAAAAACGTCGTCGAGAGCGGAGTAGAGTCTGTCGTGGCGTGAAACGAAACGGAGGACGAAATCCGCTCGGGAGCTAGCGCCCGAGGAAGGAAATTCCTCTTTCTGGTGTTAGGCGAGCTTAAAAATACGCAATCTCGCCGCCCTGTCAGGCTGAAGAATTGAGATACACGTATCTCCCTCTCGCCCCTTTGATATCGTTTACCCATATTCATTTAATTTTCCCGCAGCGTCGCGGCGCCGACCGCAGAACCTATCCTGTCTCTTTCTCCGCTCCGGCGAGGATTTTCTCGCAGGAAGTCTTTTAGAAGGCACCCCCTCTCGACCGTCGATTACGACTTTCCGCGCCGCTTCGCCTCCTTCGGCCTTTTAGCTTCTTCTCGCGCTTTCCGTTCCGGGCGAGTTCAGCTTCAGTAGCGGTCTCTCGGGAAATTGCGAAACTAGGGATAATTAAATGCCGTGGCGGCTCTCGAAACGATATTAACGAGGTGTAATGGCGGGTTAAATATTCCGAGAGCCTTACCTTTTCAAGGCATTCGCTCGTAAATACATCGGGCAATGCGCGCTATGTCAACGATCGCTTGCATGGCGTAACGTTCTCGACCGTCGAGCGCCGGTAAAAAATTTGGCCTTTACCAATTTTATTCGATATACGGCAGACTCTCCCTTAATTGCGAATCCTTTCATGTTGATTTTATCTAAAGAAATTTTGTGATTGGACATAATTTCTCTTCCCGTCTTCATCTCACTAAATATCTCGATAATTGAAGGACGAATTAAAAGTCTGGCATTAAGTATTCGGGGATTCGGCATATTACGAGTTTCGCGGAAGAATTTTACGTCGATGATATAAAATAATAACGCGAGAAGCGCGGAATAAAAAATTTCGAATATCTCGCTATGTTCGCTTCGCATCATCAACACCGCTGATACGAGTACTCTATTTTAACAGCACTGTACTTGAACTGTACTACAGTGCTATTCCCTCCGATTTCTCGCTCGATCCCGGGAGAGCCTGGCACATCCGCTCGCGTACAACGCAAAAATGTTGCGATGTAAAAAGAAAGTAACACGCGGCTTTTCACTGTCCTGACAATTTACAGATACCAGCATATAAGATGCGTAAAATTACGCCGATGAATTACGGAATTACGAAAAGCAGCGGCGGATAAAAAAAAAAGAATATACGCCTTTCGAAGATAACGAGTTTTATACGCTATAATCAAACTGCTTTCTTCATTGAGTCTGTATTATGGATCAATTTTTAGAAGCCTTGCAATAACGGTTGCAAGTTATTATGTCGATATAAATTATCAATAACAATTTTAGATTTTAGAACAATTTTAATCTTTAAGAATAAAATAATTAAAAGCCAATTGTATGCAACAATTTATAATATCTTATTCTTTTTAAAATCATAGAAAAAATAATGGCAACGATAAAATAATTTCTTGCGACATTTCTGATATCCATATAACACTTCCAAGTTTGAATGCTAAAATAAAATCGGAAAGACATTCTTATTCACCACAAAAGTCTTGAATTATTGTCGGGCGAGGAACGATCGCAAACCGAATGTAACGATGCAAATTCGGCGACGGTACAATACCTGGCGAGAGCCCTGTATTGGCAGGAGAAGAATACGAATCGCGGCTTTCGCGGGACATGGGGATGACAGACGAACAAAAGGGATGAGATTTCGAATCCGCGAGAGACAGATAATTCCCCCCTCGATAGAATTTATATAATATTCTATTACATATTTTATATACATTTTATATTTCCTATAATATTTCGAAAGTATATAACTATATACGACATTTCTAATTCAACTTATTTTGCGCTGTCAAAATAATTCATAGCGTTTTCCAGCCAGCCGTCCGTCCAAAAAATCCACCCAAAAGAACCAAGTTCGGCGACAAATAGGACAAACAAAACCCATTCAACAAACCTTTTTTTCGGCGTTCAAGATCCGCCTAACGAACGTTAGCTGTCGTTTACGAGAGTCGACGGATATAATGATCGATCGCAATTTCCAGCATTCGTATGCGACAAAGCCAGTGCGTCGGGTGGATTAAATAAATTCCATAATACTCTCTCCACTTCGATCCGGTGAATAATACGCGCGCGTACTCTCACTCGGAGCGTATTTATTTACTAGAGCGGCGCGGCGTGTGCGAGAGGGAGCGCGCGTACGCACGCGTACGCACGCATACGCACAGGAAACGCGTACGAATTTATAAAGCCATCACGTGCACCGCCATGTCGATCATCGCTCGTATCCGACACGAGTGTACCTGCACGATGTGGCCGCCGCTTAAAAACCGAAAGCTCCCCGATTCTGCGTTATAAATTATCTGCCGCCGTTATCGACATCAAAGACGATGTATTTATTATCCCGCGATGATCCGTCAACTTTTTAATCGCCTTGGAAAAGTTGGCAAATTATCACCGTATATAAATCGGTACTCGAACATCAATATTTTATCGATATTTCGACGTGAATTTCCGACCCCGGGCTTCGCAGGTCGGTGGAATTATTTGTTTCCATTTTTACAATAAATATACCGATTTGTATTTTTATAAATATCAAAGGATTTCAGAAGGCCTGTGATCGATGACCCTTGATGTAGTCGGTCCCGATTGGTTCAACGCGATTTTTTAGAGCGCGGGATAAATGTCAGTAATGGTATCAATGACTTTAAATAAATAACGTGCTATACCCCATATAAATCTTTTAAAGGATCAAGAGAACGCACAACATGGAAAATCCGATTGTAGGTATGTGTCCTATCGTGCAGTTTTTCTCCTCGCCATGCTGAAAAAGGTTTCTACGACTACACGATTTTTAAACATACCGTCATTCTATATAAAGCAACAATGAGACTCACGACATTGCCATAAGTCTTAAAAATTACTAGCGTAGATATCGTTTAATCGACCCAACTGGCAAAGTTTATTTAAAAAACGCTACGTTTCGACCGTAGATTTCGGTCCTTTTCAAGCGTATGGATACACAAATTATAAATTAGTCCAGCATAATGCCCAAATTACGCCACATCTAAAAACTAAACATCGAAAGTCACACTATGTAATACAAGTATAAATCCACTAAAATATATATAAAATTCAAGCGCTTACATAATTTGTGCGTCGAGATTCAAAGAATTAAATTGTAATATAAATTAAAACGTCATCTTCGTTAGTCATTCGATCGTCGAAGGACGTGTCAGAGCCGTGGCAAGTATTCGACTGACAACAAGCCGGTAAACAATACGAAAAATCGCTTGTAATAATTTAGGCAGTGGAGGGGGGAACAGAGAAGAAAGAGAGGAATTATGTCTCTTTTATAATACGTTCGTAAAGAGCGTTAAGATTCTCTGTGTCCTTTTGTAAATTTATGGTGTCGTCAAATTTCTTAATAAAGAACATTTCCGCCAATTCCCTCTTTCTAATCTGTTTCTCCTTGTGTAATATTTGTGGCCTTTGCCAATCAAAATCATGCCCGTGTGATAATCGGTGATTACTAACCACAGAATGCTTACTAATATCTTTTTTGACATCGTTCTGGTGTTCCCTGAGACGTGTGCATAAATGCCTTTTCGTTTGCCCGATGTATGTGGCATTGCAGTCTTTACAATTGATTTTATAGACTAACTCTGTTTGTTTGAGATCGTCAATTCTATCCTTCCCCCTTCTAATTATACAATCAAGTTTTTTGGGGATTGTAAACAGAGTGTTAATGTTGACCTTCCTCAAATCTCGACACATACCATCACTCAGACCTTTAATGTATGGTAAAGGTATGCAATTCTTGAAATCAAAAAATGTATTATCATCCGTAGCCGAGGAAGGTCAACATTAACACTCTGTTTACAATCCCCGAAAAACTTGATTGTATAATTAGAAGGGGGAAGGATAGAATTGACGATCTCAAACAAACAGAGTTAGTCTATAAAATCAATTGTAAAGACTGCAATGCCACATACATCGGGCAAACGAAAAGGCATTTATGCACACGTCTCAGGGAACACCAGAACGATGTCAAAAAAGATATTAGTAAGCATTCTGTGGTTAGTAATCACCGATTATCACACGGGCATGATTTTGATTGGCAAAGGCCACAAATATTACACAAGGAGAAACAGATTAGAAAGAGGGAATTGGCGGAAATGTTCTTTATTAAGAAATTTGACGACACCATAAATTTACAAAAGGACACAGAGAATCTTAACGCTCTTTACGAACGTATTATAAAAGAGACATAATTCCTCTCTTTCTTCTCTGTTCCCCCCTCCACTGCCTAAATTATTACAAGCGATTTTTCGTATTGTTTACCGGCTTGTTGTCAGTCGAATACTTGCCACGGCTCTGACACGTCCTTCGACGATCGAATGACTAACGAAGATGACGTTTTAATTTATATTACAATTTAATTCTTTGAATCTCGACGCACAAATTATGTAAGCGCTTGAATTTTATATATATTTTAGTGGATTTATACTTGTATTACATAGTGTGACTTTCGATGTTTAGTTTTTAGATGTGGCGTAGTTTGGGCATTATGCTGGACTAATTTATAATTTGTGTATCCATACGCTTGAAAAGGACCGAAATCTACGGTCGAAACGTAGCGTTTTTTAAATAAACTTTGCCAGTTGGGTCGATTAAACGATATCTACGCTAATTTTTTCATTATTCACTGGCGATTTAAATTCTTATTTGGTTGTTCTTAAAAATTACACTTATTTATTAATTCGTATTAATAACCTGAATCTCAAGTCAGTTGAGAATTAATTATTAATTTGTTCTCGTTAGTTTTTATCTTAATTCATAATTAAATTTCCTCTCGGCTATAATATCGAGATTAATCGCAAACGTCGCGATTGCAGGGAATATAGGGGTAAGGATATTCGCGTACTCGTGATCCTTCACGAAGGACACGTGTCCTCGAAGAGAAACTTCGCAACGCAATAAAGACTCGCGCGTCCCGGCGGGGGATGAACTTTCGATGACGAGGTTGTTCCCGCAGAGGCTCGAGAGGAGCACGGCATCATCGCGACGATGCCCCTATACGGAGAGGCTCCGAACGAGGGAGTGATTTAAGTGGCACGCTAACGTAGTAACTTCCTAAACGTGCACAGATGCGGCAAATCGACGGAACTTGTGCGGCCAGATCGTAAGAGCGCGCCCGCCCGGTCGCGTCTTCGTCTTTCTTGCCCGTCGATTTCGCCATTAACATGAGCCAACAAACTTGGCACATTCACCGTTATGTCTTGACAAAAACCATGCTTGACATATGAGCGATCCTTCAAAATTTCGAGAAATGACAATTTCCAACTGAAAACACATTATATACCACATTTAAAGATAGTCAGATGTTACATTGAAAACATAACACTTTAGAGTGCATGGATAAAATAAAATCTCAAATTATTTTACATTGTTGAGACAGATTCTAAATAAACTAAAATCTTAGATAAATTGACTGATGACCTTTCAACAGTAAAAACTTTCTTCTATAATTCGTTTAAATACCCAGCAAAGTTTAAAGAATATTCTGCACCTTATAAATTTGTTCAAATCAAAAGATGCGTATAAAACTGCGCACAAGACACGAGTTTTCTGCGAAAAGGAAAGATAACTTGTCCTCAATCATTAAGACAGCATGAGGGCTCGATAAGAGGTAGATTTGCTTTCTGGCAAAATATGGGAAGGATTAAGCTGGATTTTTTCGTTTCGAACCATTTGTTGTTTTTTTTTCGACTATCGCTCCGACACGTTTTGTTCCTACAGCACATTGACAGATTTAGATTGGTATCGGCTAGTCCTACGCGTTCACGAATAACGTCGCGAATCCTGAAAAGTTTTAATTTGCGTAGAGCGCGATTTATTCATGGAATTATACTGCACGGGAGGAACGTAATTCGCCGGTGGCGGATGGTAGTCCCGCATAAAGCGGTATTCGGGCGTTACCGTTAATTACTAATAATATTCAGACACTCGCTGTGGAGAAAGAGAAGACGAAAGGGTTGGGAGGTAGGAGGCAGTCGGTATTGTAAAATGTACACGAAGCGAGGGGTTGGCGAAACTGAGACGGAAGAAACGGGAGAGCAGCTCGCTCCGGCGCGCTGCATTTGCATAGGCAAACAGACGGGATCGCTATGGTTGGCAAGAAAAATGAATAAAATTATGAAAAAGAAGGGAAAATTTCGAGTGGAGATGCAGGCGAGCAGCGGAAGGAGGGAGAGGGAGAGGGGGGGAGGAGCGGACGGGGCGGCCGCGCACTGTCAGTAGTCTGACAGCAGGGGGATGAAACGTGGCGGAAGAACGAGCACACGAGGGGCTTTGCTGTGCGATTTTCGCGCGAAGGGTGCAAATCGTCGGTGAGAAAATTCTGCGACTCCTTTTTCCCTCGATCCTCCTCGCCGCCCACCGTCCTCGCGCGGACGAATCGCTTTCGTCTACGGATACGCCTGTTATCGCAAGAAAACTTTGCCGCGCGCGAAAATTACGCTGATAGAACCAAATCGAATTGACTGACGCCAGTGTCACTGTGTCGTCAGTGGTAATGTCAATATCTCGAAAGAATTGTGACTCGAAAGGATGTCACTTGAGAAGTGAAAGAGCGATCTTTACTTCTTCCTGTTTTCGCAGGAAGATATAATTAGAAGAATCATTGACATTTGAAGCGACATAGTTGCATCTCGGAAATGGCAAATAATGAAATAATACAATATAACGCATATATATTATATCTTTCAGAGACAATAGATAGGAAAAATTGATATTTTCCACGGAAATAAATATCTCACTGTACACATAATATCTCACGTATTTATAATACGCAATATTTGCCAAACGTCATATTATCTATCTGAATATCAATATATTTAGATATGTATAGAATTTAATATTTCTAAAATATATAAAACTTTGGTTTAATTTTCTCGTGATAGACAATTAGTATATAAATTACAATTTTCTAACGAGAAATAACCGCAACATCCTTTAGCAAAACGTGCTATTTTTTTCCCCTTTCCTTCTGCTTGATCACTCGCAAGAGATCTCATGAAAAAGGAAAGAGAAAATAAAAAGAATAAATAAAAGTGGAACTACGGTTCGAGCATCGGATGACAATAATTAAGTCCATGTAAATCCATGTAAATGGTCAGAAACGCGCAGCGCGGACAAACATGATTGAATCTACATCGGCGACGAGAGGCGAGTTATTGGATTTCCGATTAATTCTACGTAAACGTATGCTCCTCAACGGTTTTATTCGCGTGGGCGCTCGGGCGCGAGCGGACTTCAACCCGGTCGTGCAATAAATGCTCGCCCTGTGACCAGTAACCAGCGGCAACGTTGTTGTCCGAGAACGGGCTTTAATATTTTTAATAAAAAAAAACAAAAAAGCTAACACAACGCCTGCAGTTCGATATCTTGTTGCGGGCGAATTTTGTGTGGCGGAGTTGAGGTGTAAAAGACAACTGGATTGTTGAACGTGCTTTCCGAATCTGTATTTTGGAAGAGAAAAGAGAAAAAGAAAGAGAATAGAGAGAGGGGGAGGAGAGAAAGAGGGGGGAGGGATAGAGAAAGCGGAGATAGAGCGAGGGACAAAGGGGTAGAGAAGCACCATACGGACGAGCCATTTAAACTTCTCACCCCCGAAACCACACGCTTGTCCGCATTCTGACTTATACCAGGCATCGTTCACCCCGTCGTCAAGCACCCTTCCGCCCCCGCCTCTTCCTTCCTTCGCCATCCTCTCTCTCTCGCCCTTGACACTCTCGCTATTATACGGGTTTGATATCCGCCACTTTAACCCTCCTCAACGGATCGGCGTGCGTCTTGATCTCCACGGAAAACGCGTCGATCTCCATGGATCAAATTGAATCTCGATGAGATCCTTGTCAATTGTACGAAAGAAGCGGAGATGAGTTACAGCTTCGTGTGTGACGCCTGATTCAAAATCTCATCTTTAAAATGAAATTTTATTTCTCTCACATTCGCATAATAGCTCAGTAACAGATGTGTACTATGTTTTAATCTTAATGACTGGTTTTTCGAGAAATTGATCAATTTCTTTTTACGTTGAGTAAAATTTTTAATTTATCGCATTTTTATTTACATATGTGATCGAATAATGAATCTCGGAATATACCGAAGCGTATCGTCGCGAGATAGAGCCGCGCAAAATTGGTATATCATTCCGCGGTTTTGCAAATTAGCGCGCGCGTCTATGTACGAATTACACAGCGCCTGGGCTTCAAGCAAGGCGCCGCGTAAAAACGACATGAATAATTTTTCCGCTGTTTTTACATGATGCGCAGCAATTTCGCGCTTGCGAAATCGGCGTTTATCCCGCGTATATTTCACGCGATCTCCCCCTCGGGGGTAGTCGGCAGAATATTATCTGTAATTAATGGACGAATACACACACCCACAAAGTACGGTACGGATCAACACGGAGTTTTGATCGCGTTCTTTGAACCACGTCGCGTCGCGGCGGATTTCGACTTTTCTCTGCGGCAATTTTCGAATATACCAAATGCCCCCGACGCGCATCAAAATCCCCGCAAATGTATGTATTCCACGGCATTAAGCGCGTAGATTTATAACGTCGGTTATTATACAAATAATTGTAGACGACATAAATGACTTACGCGAAGGCCGCAATTTTCCATCGCGGTAACACGATAACGATAATGAGAGCGCGGTCAAATTTTAATCGTGCAATTACGCGCGGATTCATACGTTTATTTCTACCCGCCGCGCCGATGCGATTTTACACACCAGTCCGCGTTATTTATTTTCCGCATTATATTTGCAGCGATTCGTGCAATACGCGTCTACAGGAAAATGATCGTCTCGGAAAAAGAATATGGGAAAAGTGAGAATCACAATTATAGAATCGATTTCAATAAGCATGGGGATGTCATCGAGTTTTCGTAACCAATAATTCAATTAAGATAATAATAAAATATTTGTTTAAAATATAATAAAAAATTAAATAATAACGTTGTAACTTCAATTTTAAATATCTATGTTGTGTATTACTTTTAAGACACATAAATTATTATAATTCTTTTCGCAATCAAGAAAAATATTTCATTTATTTCATATAATTGTTGATTTTCTCCAGAATTTCACACGTAACCCCAAAGTTTTGATCTTAGAACTGAAATATCTATGTAAAATGTTGCGATACATAAAATGTAGACTTAAATCATATGTTCTTCCTTTTTATTATATTAAATCATATTTCTCTTTTTTTTATATCTACACATATTTTCATTAAATCTATCAATTTGTTGTAAAATATTAACGCACATATAAAGTAATATTACCGAGCAGATGAAATGAAATAAGATGTAGCGCAATATTTATCAATCCGATATTATATATTTACCATCCATACGTGTTTCTATTTTCCATTCGCTCTGAGCAGTACGAAATTCGACGTGGATATTCACAGCTGAAAATCCGCGATATGAATAGGTCCTCGTCGACGGGAGAGTAGGAGAGAGCGACCGGATTACCCGACAGGAATATCATTTTATTTGATGTTGAACTCATTCCGGGATACATTTGTTATTAATTAATAAAAGCCAGTGGTTATCCCGCACAGAGCTATCGGATTTAAAGCAAGCTCTCGACACTGCCTCTTTCCCTCTCTTTCTCCCCTGTCCCGTTCTTCTCTCTCCCTCTCTCCCCCCCCCTCTCTCTCTCTCTTTCCATTTATCTGTCTCGCGGTAACCGAACTCTGCTTCTGGTACATGTGCAAGCGCGAACGTTGATTGACCCACGAATGATCGTCCGGCCGCAAACGCAAACGGACGGCTCGGCCGCTCATTTTCCGTCAGTACAGGAAAACGTGAATTTTCCCTTTCCCGAGATACGCTAATTTCCAATCTCGCTCCTTTTTCCTGCCAAATCTTTTCGATCCTAATTTCAGGCTTCCATGACGCACTCCTTTTTATTGCGTATTCAATCATTTACTGTCTCAGAAACATTATACGTCGACAGCGGGTGAGACAGAGTCTAACTTTTATTTTATAGCAAAACGGAGTAAACATTCAATACAGCTAGAAATTGTCAAAATATTAGGGAATTTAACGTGTAAAGTTTTGCAGCTTAAACCCTCTGTTAATAAATAATATGTTGACAGAGCTATATTTTTATCATAGATATAAAATCTTGAAAGAGAGATGTGCGATCGCAACGAGTGACAAATAGAAAAGTATGAGCCGTGCGAAAATGACAGGATGATACATTAATATTTCATGTTTATTCGTATCAGCCGCTTTCACGAAGATTAACTGCATTTGTATTTTATGTGTGCAAAGATACAATAATGCGCCGACCTTTCTGGCGGGCATATACGCCAGGCGAAATATCCGTTATATATTGGAAAAAAATATCATGACAATTTGGCGCCATGACGGCGATATGTTTTTTCTCGTTCCGACCCCGAATTTTTTTCTTTTTTTTTTGGCGATTTAACGTATTTCACACTTTGCAACAGCGAGGTTCAGACATCCCGCATGCCAATTTTGACGATTATTATTTTGTGTATTTCGCCGAATATCGAACCTATGAATATCCTGGATATTCTCAACGAATATTTGCTATTATAGTTTATCGTTATAATATAGCTACAGTAATATAAGCAGTTCTAAATATAGTGGAGAATATTATAATCAGAATGTTACGCGAATGTTTGATAATTAAATGACCATTTCGACCATATATAGTTAAAATTTACTCGTCTATTTCAACCCGCCAACTTTGCGTGATTTTAAAGCAGCGACAAATATCGCAAGACTTTCATTAGAAATTCAATATTAACAATTACCAATAAATTTAAAAATGTTCTCGTGCAATCAGAAAATTCCATAAAAAGTTTGATAACTTATCTAAAAATTCATATATTCTAATACTCTTAATACTCAATATAATTATGTAATTATTTTACAAAGATTAAAGACACTTTTTTTTTAAATACCGATACGTATTCGATACATAGAAGCAACTTGCACTTATGGGACAATTGAACAAAAAAGAGATAGATCGAGATTCCTTTCGATAGATTTCGCTTTCGAACAAAAAGTGAAAGAAGAGAGGATAAATAAATTCGACGCGATGAACGAAGCCAGTTACAGG
Organism: Leptothorax acervorum; assembly: GCA_035220615.1. Lineage (NCBI taxonomy): Eukaryota > Metazoa > Arthropoda > Insecta > Hymenoptera > Formicidae > Leptothorax > Leptothorax acervorum. The sequence goes on from JASTWQ010000078.1 coordinate 318,535, forward strand.
TAACAAGCGAATCAATCTTACAATCTATCTCAAACGAATTCCATTTCCGCGGACTCGCGCGCGATTGCAGCTCGCTCGCTCGGCGCGTTCGTCGCAATCGCATTAAAAATCCCACCGTTAAATGGCGAACGACGTAACGTCGTTACAAGGTTTTCCATACGGTGGCGGAATATCGAAATCGTGTTTCGGAGCGTTGCGGCCGGCGATTGATACGCGTGGCGAATGAAGTAAAAAAAAAATCACCCAACAGCCACATAGAATGAACGAGAGGGAGAGAAAGGAAAGAGAAAGAGATGGAGAGAGAGAGAGAGAGAGAGAGAGAGAGAGAGAGAGAGAGAGAGAGAGAGAGAGAGAGAGAGAGGGAGGGAGGGGAAGGGAGGCAGGTCGCTTCGTCGACACGCGACACGTTCGTAGAATCCGAAAGGGACGACGAAAGCGGCACGTACAGGCGTATCCGTACACGCAACTCGCATCGGTCCATAACCGTTTCGGAATAACGTTGTCAATTGAAATATCCGTCCGGCGCGGCCGACCGGCCGGGCCGCCGCGGCTGTAATTTAACCCCGCGCTGGATTATATTTCGACGAAAGCTTTTGCCGAAAGTATCGAGCGCGTGAGCGTGAGCGAGCGCCGTCATACCTGCCCTCCGGCTAGGTGCGAATTTCGAATGTCGAAAATCTGATACACGCGGGCGCGCGTCATCGCGGATAATATCGAGACCGTTGACGGCGACGGCGACTGTCGGAGAAGAGTCATGATTCGGTGCATGTCGCATCAAAGCGGAAAATTCGAGCCGGGTCCCGATACGCGTACGCGTGACACTCGGGGCGATCATGCGATCGCTGATATTTATTGCGCGCGAAAACGCGGATAATGATGGGCGGCCATGGATGTAGAGAAGCCGTGAACAAGAGTCAGAACAAGGGAGAGAAAGAGAGAGTAGAGAACGCGGATTAACTTGCTTCGGAAAGTAATTCATATCAGGATTGGAAATAATTAAATACTTTATTATAAAAGATGCACAAAGTCAAGATGAATTGTTGTTGTAGAAAATCTAAAATACGGAGAAAATTTTATATTAAATTTTACTATGGTGTCGCACCAACTGCGGACCATCAAGGAGTACAAGTTTAAATGCTATGAAGTAAAAAAAATCACCCAACAGCCACATAGAATGAACGAGAGGGAAAGAAAGGAAAGAGAAAGAGATGGAGAGAGAGAGGGAGGGGATGCTATAATTATAGCACTAAATGCTATGATCATAACAATTTTACTATAAGACTATAGCATTTAAATTTGTACTCCTTGATGGTCCGCAGTTGGTGCGACACCATAGTAAAATTTAATATAAAATTTTCTCCGTAATCAGAAATGCTATAAAGATTAAAATGTATTGAAAGCATTTCGAGAAACTAAATGTTACAAAAAAATTATTATTACTTGTGTAAAAATATTAAACTAGAATACACACACTTTTAAAATGTTAAGATGGTATCCCCTTATTTGTTTATATATAGGTACTAATTCTAAAATACTAATATTATTTTGACTACACCACAATGTTTTATAATTGTAATTAAACAGTTTAAAATGGAATATCCTATACAGAACAGCAAATTGTTTCGTATACTCCTTTGAGTTTCGAGTTCGTATGTTGTATCTATTTACGAGTCAACTCCCAGCTTCTGAAAATAGAATAATGGGCTAACTCATTCTGTGGTATTTCACTCGAAAGCTGAAACTTATTTTCGGTAATTTGAGGAAACGAAAGGAATGTGACAAGATGTTCGGAAAATGTGAAAGAAATATGACTACGACCTTGCCTATTAGTGCCGTGGAAAGAGTCGAGCAAAACAGTTTATGTGACACTCCCTTCATTCAGAAAACCTGGAAATTTATGTGTCACTTAGAACAAATATAGAACAATGTAGAAAAAGAGATTGATGCATATCGAAAATGATTAATAACATATCAGTAGAACAATTATGAATTATTTTGAATTTAACGATTTGATTTTATTATAAACGCTGACATTAGAAATAATTTTTGTACATTAATCACTTTATTTCAAAAGACTGATATTCGCTCGTTCTTTAACTTCATAAATAAAAAACTTATTTTAAAATTTTGCTATGCAGATATCTCTTGAGAAATTCTTATAATTATTTCCATATAAAAAATATAAAAAAAATTCTTTGCCAAACATTGATTAGAGCCCTTGCTATACATCTTTCTTGTTGCTTTACTCGAATCATTTAAAATCGAATTCGTAGATGGTGCGTATTGCTATCCACTATCCGCGACATAAAATTTGAAATGAGCGAGTGCTATCTCCTCGCATTCGATTGTTGTCATTCGCATCGTTGCTATAGTCCCACATTTCTCCGGAGGATCTTTTGGTCGCTCTTCCGACGTTACGAGCGCATCTCGTAAAACCTTGTGAAAGCGAGAAAAAAATGGAAAGAGGCATCGAAAGCTCTCGTGAGGGTAGCACGAGTGCTACGAGGGCGTCGCGAGGGTTGGTTGCATCCTATCGAGGATGAGATCGCGGAGGAGTTTGCATAGCGATGTACAACGCGAGAACACCGCGAGGGATAGCGAACGGAGGAAAGAGGCGGGCAGGGGCTGTTCATGTGAATAGATGCTCCTCGTAAAAGCGAGAAACGAGCCGACAAATACAAATTTCTCGTCTTTTTCCGGCAGTCGGGTTACGGGAGTGTTAAACCGCCTTTACCGCGGCGGATTTTAAACTTCTTTGCATATCTCAGCTTCTTACGCGAGAGCGTGATAGAGAACAGTTTCCCGATTGCTCGCGCGCGCGAAAGTATTTCTGAGTAATCGCTTTTGGGATTCTGTAGTTTTAATATACTGTATGCATATATACGTATAAAATAAAATAAAAATATATATATAATATATTGATTAAAATTATTCAGAACCTTGATTTTCTCCTTTAGGGGAGACCGGGGCTCGTTGGCATAAGGGGCAAGTTGGAATTACGTTCCGTTTTTGTATTTATGGCGAAAGAAACAATGAAAAAGTTATCACAAAATATCTCCTTTATGACATAGGTACTTTTCTCAAAATTTTATTTAAATCACACATTACAATAAAAAAAGAGAAAAATCTGATTCAAGAGGTGGCAAGTTCGAGCGTTTTAAAATATCGTATTAATGTTCTTCAGCTTGAGAAGTAAATCTAAGTGACGTATTATTAGTTAAAAGAGAAGTTTCTTTTACTATACGACATGTTATTTTGAGTAACAACAGTAATTTATTGTAATAAAATGACTGAAATCAAACGTATCTAGGGATGGAATATGTTGACTCATAAGGCACTTTTAGCTTGACTTGCTGTTGCTGCAAGCGTGAGACGTGTGTGAACATGTGATTTGCTACCTACAATGCTGATAGAAGCAACAGAATTAGCAGAAGCTGTAAAAGTAACCTTCTACCTTGTATATATTTCTTTAAAATGTGTATAAATTAATAAATGTGTAGTTAATGCCGGTCGATGATTACAACGGATGTAATCATTTATTTTCAAGGTTAGATTTGAAGATTCTTATATACGCATTAAATTACATTAATGTTTGAGCATGCAGTCTCATATTATTGTATATGTACCTATATGTCAATTTACCCCCAATATCGCAACAAGCTGGCTACAATGCAGCATGTTCGTATTTCACTTATTACAAAGAAACTACACAGTACCTATACAGGATCGTTCCTGGTATAAAAATGTAGAGAAAGGTTCTCTCTATCATATTAGTACTATTTAATCATGATAATTAGTTGTTAAAAAAATCAAATGCCGAAATTGTGAAAACTGTGCCAACGAGCTCCGGTCTCCCGTATCTTGTAAAAGAAATGGGTGAAGAAATCGAAACTGGACTTTGAGTTTGATCAAAAGTAAAATAAACTAAAAAAAATGCTGCATTTCTAAGCAGAATCGTAAGACTCGTAAGAACTTATGAGTAGATTTGCAATTCTATGCGTACTGTATGTCGTACGATCACTCGTAAACATCTACGATTTCTCGTAAATCTTGCGGCTAGCTAGAAGCTGTATAGTAAACGGTTTGTAAGTTTTAACAATATTTACAGTGTTATTATTATACATATACATATAATAAATCAAAACATAAATATATTATATATTGAATGTGTTTAATTGAAGAAAAATACAATAGGTAATATAGCAACCTTAAAGTCACTGACCATAACTTAATTTTTATAAAGTAGGTACTACATGCCGCATGCGTATGGTAAGAAGACAGGTGAGACATTTTTCAAACCCATTTGATATTCTTTCTAACTTTTCTTTTACTCGCAACTCTCAAATGACAGCTCATTAGTTGACCCTATCCTTAATTAGTCACTCATCGTAATTATGGACATCATGTATAACGATGAACGGAACAGATGCTGGTACGAGGAATTGCGGTTTATGTAAAACTGTAACTGCTTCTTACGATTACTTTGTAAGCAATTATACGATTTATTCATACATTTGCTTAAAATTGCAGCCTAAATCTTGGTAAAATAAACTTTGATTTATGCATACGATTGTTTAAAAAATTACTATAAGAAATTAACACGTAAAAATTATCATTATTATTTAAAATTATTCAACATACGTAAACAATCATTATCCGCACTTAATATCAAATACAGATAGTACCTAAGTTTTGTCTCTAATTCGCTGATACAGGAAAAAAGAAACAAATCCTAAGTAGAGAAATACGAGATCTCTGCATATAGACCACTGAAATTCGACGGCGCTTTTCTCGACAAAAAGCAGCGCAAATATTTTCCGAAATAACACCGACCGATCGTATTGTAATCCAGATATTACATGCGCGTTATATTTTTATTTTTATTTGGCCACAGGGTGAGAAGCCGCGCGTGCTCTTTCGCATTGCCAGTTCGCCCGTCGGGCGAAATGTAAAATTCGGTCGCGGAACACGTGCTGCCTTTTTCCACCTCGTGACGCGGGCGATATGACGTAGCTCCCACTGAGAGGATTATTTCTCCATGAAAAACTGATGGGCGCCGTATTAATCGTACACTCCTGTATGCGCGTATACGCCGGCCATTACCTAACGATTCGCTCTCGCAAGCGCTGAAAGATTCGCGAGTATGCACGCCGCTGCCGAAATTACGAGGACGTCCGGCGCATTAACTCGCTCTTCGATAGAAAAAAAAAAAAAAAAGAACAGAAACGGTCGGCAGTAAATCAACCGCTATACGGAACAAAGCATCAAACCAGATTGATATTGTATTCTATGACATTCAAATCTCATTCCACGCGTTTTACAACTAGTAGAGATAGCTATATTTGGAAGACCTCTATTCAATACCTCTTTGTTTATGCAACATCGGTATTGCACAATCATTGATTGCATTGCTGTATCCGTTCTCCGAAAAAGTTAATACCTTTTAATTATTATTTTTTTTTTTTCGAATTTTTAGTTTTAAAAAAACAGATTTAAAATATCATATCATTTATTCTGTTTCTATTTTTCAACATTACTTATTAAGCTTCTTTTATGTCCTAGTTGGCATCATAATATTGGAAGAACTATTGTGGTTTAACGTCAAATTATTTAAATTTAAAACATTTAAAAAAAGCATTATACAATATTTCACCAAAAAATAAATCATGTTTTTTATGCGTAATACGATAATGTTATAAAAATATTTGTTGGGGTAATAATAAGCGGTATAAAACATTTTATTTTTATGAAATGTTATGGAAGTATTAATAAGATATAAGTAAAGTATGTATTCCGCAAAATTATGCGAAAATTTTATAAAATTATAAAAGATATATTACGATTATATTACATCTCACGAACGCGCAAAAAAAATATAATAAATAATTAATATTTTAAAACACCGATGTTTATTTCATATGTCGTAATAAATATTTTAGAGTGATTTGATGTAAATGAAACATCAAGCTTTGCACGATAACGGAGATACATAATTTTTTTGTGGTGAAAAATACTGCGCATCGCAAAGAGTAGATAATAAATAAATCAATACAAAGGAAATAGCCATACGGCCCAAGCTTGGATCTTAGGCAGCTCAATATAAATATTTTCAATATGTATTTAATACGCGTATTTTCCAACATATTAAACTGCGCGCCGATTATTTGTCGGACTTAAAACACAGCTATTGTTGGAACATTAGAAATTCCCTCTCCCTTCCCTAATTAAATCGATATCGATGGCTATTTCCTTTGTATTGATTTATATCTTAACGGTCTTAACATATATTGTTTATTCACGTCACCTGAGAAAAACGTTCAAATTATTGTTATCCGGTTATTGCGACAAATATTACCACATGCCCCGGTAGTCGAATTGGTAAGACACCCGAACGGATTGCGGGAGATTCCAGGTTCGAACCCTGGCTGGGGTAATATTTTTCGCAATAAGTTCTTTACAGTGATTTTAATATTAAATCGATATCGGTTTAATTAGGGAAGGGAGAGGGAATTTCTAATGTTCCAACAATAGCTGTGTTTTAAGTCCGACAAATAATCGGCGCGCAGTTTAATATGTTGGAAAACGCGTATTAAATACATATTGAAAATATTTATATTGAGCTGTCTAAGATCCAAGCTTGGGCCGTATGGCTATTTCCTTTGTATTGATTTATATCTTAACGGTCTTAACATATATTGAGTAATAAATAATACCTAACTTTTTTCAGGCAATGTGTGCAAATCCATCGATCTATATTAAACATTTTTTATTCATTGTACTTTTACAATATTATTGTCAACAAAATAACAAATTCATTGTTTTAGCGAAACTCCTAATTCTAAATTTCCTCCTATTTTGTAATTTAGTATATTATGCTGTAAATATCAATAATTTATATAGAAAAGTTGGTAACTGTTGGAAATGATAAAATTGAAAAAGATAATCAAACATTTTGGGGAGAAATTTCGGAGCGCAAGAAACGTTCATTATGCAACAAAATTTATTTTCATCATCACTATAGAGGAATCTCGCTAATGATTCTCGTTTTACGCATACACATACACACCCATTGTTAATATTTTATTTTAATAGGCGCGGAATGGAAAAATGGATGGCTCAAACATTAAACTCATACGATATTTAACATCACTATTGGTTATTACATTGAACGTAATTACGACATTATATTATTAATTATCACATTAAATGCATCGCCCGCGAAATCGTTATTGTTTTTGCTTCTCGCAACATTCAATGTTTATCGCGTTACTGGATGAATTCGTTTCCGTCGATTTCCGGACGGGCTGGAAAAATGTCGCAGAATGTATTCGAATTCAAAAACGTAAAACTTTTCCTGTATTATTTCATTTAAATATTATAATATATATGTATTTTTATTATGCCATTAACAAATTCGCAATTTTAATTAAATTGGAATAATATATTAAATTTTAGTTTTATTATAAAAAAATTACAAAAAGTTTTCGCTTTACCACTGTATTAAAGATGAAAATTGTAATAAATATATAATAGCTAATAGCAAGAGGCTATTGAGAATCCTTTGCAAATGTTACGAGTATCGCAGACGTCTTAAAAATGTATCACCCGGTATTTCTAGTATCCTGCCTTCCTGCCTGGAGAGCGCTAATCTAGGGAAGTCAGCCGCGTCGTGCCTGAATGCTTCAATACTAAAATCGACATTCGAGGTAAACTGCCAGGGAATGGCGCGTTATCATCAGGTGTTACCTGGCCGGCCATTAGCGACAAATTGACAGGCAAACACGGAATTGATTTTAGCACCGCAAAACTCGGTTTCCGCGGTGTCTCGCCACTCACACTTAACCGTTCGCCGATCGTTCGATTTCCGCGAGCTTTCGGGGAGGACCGCGACGTAATAAATCGATGTAAACGCCGATGAGGCTGAAGAGGAGAGAAGTCCCGCGATTGAAAACCATCGAGATGGTTTAGGTAATAGGTACGCAACGTACAACGAGAGAGAAAGGGAACATTCTGGCAACAATTCTCTGCTGATACAGAAAAACAGAGAGAATGAACAGTTACAGAATGAATGTCGAACGAGTAATTTAATTGTAACGTAATTAATTCAAAATTTTTATGCAAAATTATATTATATCATATTATTAATCAATAATAATCATAGATAATAACAATTATGATAACAATTTGTTATAAGAAATTTCCTTTCAAAAACTGGATTTTATTGTTATTATATATAAAAACATAAGAATAACCCGTGACAAAATACGCTTCTAACACGACCCTCACTTCGTTCGTTCTATCTTTTTCATTGTCAGTCGCAAAAATCGTGAGATTTACACAGACTGCATTCTTTCGGAAGCAGACAAGACACAATGGCCAAATGATTTACGCGGATATAAATACACCGATTGCCGCGCGATACCTTCCTATTTTCCTTCTCCCTTTTTTTTCGAGCTGGCCGAGCCGCGGATACTTCGCTCCGACGCGACGGTTACAAAGAAACAGGGTGGCCCCTGCGGGAAGACGCAATATCACCCCGTTATGACAGCCCCGTATTTTAGTAAGGTGCCGCTTCGGGGGTGAAGAGTGGCGCGCGTCCCATTGGCCACCCCGGCGTATCGCGTAACGCGGTCTTTCTCTTTCTCTCTCTCTCTCTCTCTCTCTCTCACTCTTTCCCCCGGCACGGTACACACATCAATCACCGGCATTTTAATATCGGGTGGCGCACAATACCGCCGCCGCCACGGTATTCCGCGAAGCTCTGTCGAGAGTTCGACCAGCAGCCCCCTTTCCACCCCCCCCCCCCCCCCGAAACGGTTTTTATGGTGGAATTCTTCTAATTTGTGAGTGTCCACCCCTGACGAACGAGCATCCGCCGCCGATGCATACGACGTTTAATGCGTCGCCGCAATTACGGAAATCGCCCTGGCAAAATGTGCATCGATTAGCTCCTACCGGGCGGATATCACGGATGCCCTTTATGTCGCAATGGCGATAGGAAAGAGGGTGGTGATGTCTCTCCGACTGCGCCGGGAGTGTTGTTGGATTTATAGCATGTCGTTAAGATCTATGTAATTTTCAAAACAGAAAACCATCAAAGCGAAAACCATTTAAGGTTCTTAATTAATCGCATTAATAAGAATTTATATTAAATATTAAACAAAATTATTATAACTTAAAAATATACATATAATGCAATATTTAATATTCTGGAACCCATCAATTGTACAAATAAATATAAAATATATTAATGAATACTTAAATACAAATGTAATTAACGAATAACTCTCGTAACGTCTGCGACAAAATATTGATGGCAATCCGCGAGCTCCCATTCGGGGACATCTTTTCTGGATTATAACAGTAAGGAATAAACCCAGCATTCCGGTTAGCAGTCGTGTTACTAGTATTATCAGGCTGGAATGCCGGCGTAATAAATGGTCGAATCATCCTCCCACCCTAACAATATGGCGCAAACAATCCTCGACCGCGATTCACCCTTATATTGTTACCCGAACAAAGAGTCTCGCCACGGCCGACTTGCGCTATGCGCTTTATATCAACCAGCCACCCCCGGCGCCACCCCTTCGCGCGACTACACGCACCCAAAAGTCGCTGTGTGTACGCGATCTCTCAGAAAGGGATTTCCAACATCATTTTTGCAACAAATTTTATGCTTCCCCTATTTCCAGATACTGAACATACCTACCTTCCAAAGTATTCAATAATGTGATACTGATATAATAACATATCAATAATCAATAAATTTTTTCTGTCTTACAAGACAACAATCTAGTAATTGTAGCTTATTTTTAAAAAATAATTACATAATTGTCTTTCCACATATTATATAAATATGCAAAAATATATTTATTTCCCTATTAATTAATTAATAATTAATTAATCAATCAATTTCAGTGTAAATTTTCTGGAATAATTTTCTAAAACACGTGTATCATTCGTTACATGCTATCATCTTCCAGATTTTTCAACGGGGCGAGCAGGTTAATCCGAATATTGAAGGTAGCGACGCCGCTTACACGAGGATCGCAGCAAGCATGAAGTACTATCCTAGCTGTCGCGTGGGCGGCCGCTTTATATCGCTTTAGTGTCAGATTAATAAGCCGCACGCACGACCGGGCGACAGCAACGACGCACACGCTCGCATGCACGCACGGCGCGTACATCACGCGGATTCGCGCGTGCACGTACACACACACACATGCACACACGCACACGCACACCTCGCGGGGAAACGGTACAGCGGAAAGCCCTTACTATTTATTTTATTTGGCTTATTCGTTTCCGCCAGCGGCGTTACATCGCCGTTTGCGGGAATTCAATCTACGCGAGCGCGTGTGAGCGCAGGGCCGGTTGGCGTTTGATATCGCCCCACGAGGGTTCTCCGTCTCGTACATACATACATCGAAACATTTTATCGGAATATCAAACCTCAATTGTCACGATAGAATTGGAGTAACGTAACTATTATGGTCAAAACAATATTGCGGCAAATAAATAACATCTATATTGACAAATTGAAAAGCGACGTATATTAAATTTACACACACAAGGCTGTTATTATAATCATATCTTATCGTATAGGATATATATACATAAATCCTATGATAAAATTTATTAATTAATCTTAGGAATTAATAAATAAAATAGCCACCGTGTGTGTGAAACAATACGCGTTTAATTTTCCATTGAAGAAAATGAAAGCTAAAGTTGTTCAACGTTTCTATATACAATAAATCGTTCTGAATTGCGTTTCGAGATATCCCGAACAAAGCAGGCCCAAAATGATCTCATCCACTCGCGAGCAGCGTGCCAGCGCGCAGCGTGCTCTTTTGAACGTGTTCTCCATCCACCCCTGAACGTCGTGCGGTGTGTACGTACGGACTGAAAACGGACGGGGTGTGCAAACGGAACGAGCGGCCGACTCTCTCTAGAGGGGTGTGCGTGCCACCCCCGGCGAGTCCGCGGTTCCGCGCACCCCCGTCACCCCCGGCATGACATATGATCTTCCATATTGCCGTGGTACACACAAGCGGCGTGCGTACGAGCAAATCGCGCTCGTTTGTGTGCGAGCGCAAAAACGCAGCCCCTCACCCCTGCGCGTTCGCGCGGCAGGTAACGCGCGGGGGTGATTGTGGAAAGAGAGAGAGAGAGAGAGAGAGAGCGCGGGAGCCAGCGGGCGGACGTTTGTCATTGCGCGGTTTGCACGGCTACATAATATCTCAGGGTTACAGCGAGTTGTTGCTTCTCGTGTCGTCGTAGTCGACTACAAATAGCGCGCGGTGGTTTAATAAAAAAAAAAAAAATGAAAGGACAGGGGTGGTGGAGAGAAGTTATGAAGCGGTGGGAAAAACAGTGACACGGGGATATGCGTCGTGCTCTGGCCTGGGGTGCGGGTAAATCTTGAGTTTTACTTTTGGTTACGTCACCGCGGGATATTATTCAAGTTCTTTTAGGTCGGAAGAAGAAGATACCATGACATCGCAAAGATAGTTGCATTATTCATAATAGACTAAAGTATACTTCATCTAATAACCTGAGATGTTTGATTCAATAATCGTCGGTATAATGAATAATGACATCCTAATAATTTATAAAATTTTCAATCTCTAAAAATCTACTTAACTGTACTAATATTATAATAATTAGAAAGAGAGTGACATACTGTTAATATTTTTAATTCTATAGTAAAGTAATGATGGTTTAATAATGAAAGGAAATACCGTAATTTAAAAAAATTCGTCAATATAAAAATAATTTTGATTTTTGTTTCAGAATTCGCGGAATAGTAGTTCAAATTGTAACAAAGCCGCGAAGAAACATATTAAGGACGCTTAGCGTAAGCGGAATAGTAAAAATTTAGTCGGATCAGATTGGCTCGTAAATACGGCGAAACAAACGACACATTTTTTTCGTCAGCCGGGAGATTATCGATAACGAAGCGACAGTCGAGATCAATGCGCGCTGAAAATGTCGACGGCGCGATAGCGTTAAACGGACCCATTCGCGTGAGCTGCTCGTCGTAGGAGCGCCGCTGTAAACCGATTGTCAAAAAAGGATGGCGGCCAAAAAGCGCAGCCAGAAAAACTAAATCCAGGCGGATCTTCGTAGCTACCGTTGCATCGTTATCGAAAATCTGAAGGAAGATGACAATGCCGGGTATAGAAGGCAACGGTAAGTGCAGAATTTTAAATTTGTTCTCGCAAATATCTTGTCCGATCGTGTATGAAAGAAAAAAAATTCATTAAATAAAAGAATAAAATAAATGTAAATATGAGATCATATATCAATATTAAAAAATAATTTAATTGAAAATGGTAATCTGTGCTAATGATATCCTTTATTAGTTCATTTATAATTTACACAATTACATAAAATTTTATTTTGTTAAAAAATAAAAAAATATATAAGGAAAAATTGATGTAATGTCAATATACAAAGGCCTTTACACATCGCGCGAGATGTACTGATATTTCGTAAGAACTTGGAATAAAAATGCAACTAAAACGAAGATCGATTTAAGATTCGACTGATCAGTCGAGCCGCAAATTGCATCTCCTCCAGAAGCCTGCGCCTTTCGTCACTGACAAACAGTAGAGAGGAATGGGGGGGGGGGGGGGGGGGGGAACGATGGCGAGGAAACTAAATCAGTGAAAATCCCCGGCAGTGGCGTGCATACGCGCTCGCGGATTTAAACGCGCGCTCGCGGCCGTGTTTCTGCGTTATCACTTCGAAAATCTCTAAACAGCTCTCATCGCCCCAGCCGGCGCAGCGGCTGCGCCTATCCGTCAGCGCTATCTTGTCGCCTTGCGCGGGGTTGAGGGCGTACGGTACGACGGGGTTGTTTCGCCTTTATCTCCTCGCCATCCCGGCTGTCCGCGCGCGGCATCCCTCCCGAAGATTTTAAAGAAAATCGGCGAAAATTTAAAGCGTCCGTCGTGCTAGGGTGGCCCCTCGTGACGAGGGGTTAACCCAGAGGGGAGACGAGAAGCGAGTGTTGGCCGCGCGCTCGCGCGCGCGCGCGCGGCGGAGGGTGCGCGCCGCGCCGGAGGGATGCTCTTCCGTTATCGGCTGGTGCTTATCGTGTGTGAGGGGCTTACACGCGGATCGCGCCCCCGACAACCACCATCCGATGTGGTTTGCACACACGAATCCGCTAGATATACTCTCTCGCCCGACCACGCCGCGAGCTAACCCTCAGCGCTCTCTCTCTCTCTCTCTCTCTCTCTCTCTCCTCTCACCGCCGTCTCTCTCCTGGGGGGTTGGTTGGCCGACCCGCGTTACGAGCCGACCGACAAATAGGTAGTAACACGTCGCGATTATACCGCGTTTACACCGACGTTCATCAGCGCCGAAAGATGACGTACGTTTTACGCAAACGGGTGTGCGATAAAGCCGCGTGCAGTTTGCCACCGTTTGAAGCCGGTCGATTTAATTGTACGCGATTAGATGTGTCGATAGCTATTCCCTGATGGGGGTAAAAAATTTAGATCCGATTCACCCGTATAATAAAAACTTAATTAGACATGTTTTATAAAAATATATGATAAAATGTATACAGCTATTTAAAAAGAAATTCAACGCAAGCATGCTCGAGGCTGAAAATTGCAAAATGCTAATAATTATAGATGCATAAATAAAAAAATTTTACTATAATGAAATAAATTTTCTTGTCTATATTATCAATATGATAAAATAGTACTTAATTATTCACGTCCATAGTTATAAAATACTGGAGTAGTTGATTGCGAATTAAATCCGGCTGTAGTGAGACCGAAAGAAATGTTTTCCATCGGCGACTTCTTATCTCTTTATTCCTTTTCTCCTCGTCGACGTTCAAGGGTTGAAACTATGTACTACTATGTACAAAGTATCGGCCCCTAAGATTCGCGGCGTGTCACAGAATATTTAATTAGTTTTTCCAGCGGCACTCGCCCGCGCCCATAAATGTTAATTGCAGATGAAGTGGCAATAAGAAGCTGTTCTCTCTCTCTCTCTCTCTCTCTCTCTCGCCGTCTTGCTCGGGTCAAGCCCTTCTTTGCTGCTTTAATTCTTACAGCGCTTAACGAGCAGCCGTGAACATTATCCAGACTGCGAAAGCCGCGATAGACACATTCTTCCCTCGTTACGACTCTGCTGACATCTCGCCGCGCTTTTACCCCGCTATTAAATGTAAATCATCGCCGATGATATTATTCGGCGAACGCCTTGACAGAGGAGGTAATGATAGCGAGATACTTTAACACGTGTAACGAGTTTTCCTAGCCTTCCATAAAGAGTTTAAGAAGTATGCTATATGTATAAGAGACTTATGACACACGCGATACACTATATCAACACCTATCACAATCAAACTAATTCTTTTGTTTACAATAATTTTAATTGAAATTAAAACAGATTCTCAATCAAAGGTGAAAACTTATTTTTAATTTTTTAACTGTTAAGTTATTGAAATAAATTTATACATATATATAAAAACGTACATAATAAGTGTGAAACTCATCATATCAAATAACATATAGCATTAGAAAAATTTAAATAAGCAGTACGGCTAATAAATTGTTTGAAAATACAATTTGTGACCGTTTCAATACTCCTCTTGAAAGTTTTTAGATCCGTCCTTTTCATTTCGGAGGGTATCTGTCTCTCCCGATGGCGCGATGGCTGAGATCGTCCACCGAGAAAAACCGTTTGAAGCTGCGACAACGAGGCAAGAACGGAGCGACAGAACAGGAGGAGAAAAATCAGTGGCGATACAGCGAGTGACGCGTTAGGAAAAGGCGGCATTTGCTCTAGGGAGGGGAGGAGGGGTTAGTCGGTGGTGGCCGGCCCGAAACGAGGGGTCGCGCCACCAAAGGCGGAAAGAACGGAATTTAATTAAGTAAAATTACTGTCGCGCGGAGAGGCGAGAAGCTTCTCTCCGGCTGGAGCCCGACTGAAAAAGAAAAAAATGGTGATGCAAGACGTCACGCGGAGTGGTAAGGGAAGCCTCGCATAATGATCTCATCCCGTGATAAAAACGGAGTAATAGAAAGTAAACGAATTCGCGCGGCGGCAGTTTCCTCCCGCTTCTCGCGATTAAATGCATGCTTAGGATACCGTGGCGGGAATATTTACATGACTGGGTAATTCCAGTTTTTCCAATGATCTGCTCTCTCTTAATTAATCCTTAATTATCTTGAGCGAGCGATATTATCATGCTAAACACTATCACGCTCGATACTAGAAATATTTTGTATCATAATACCGACGACACTTGTATTATGTAGTTTGAGATTGAGGGAAAAGTTATGGGTTTATCTCGGAAAATATCGTTGGAAAAATAGCCTCGTATGCGGCCTTTTGTAACTTTCATGAAAGCATAACTAGAAATCACCCTGTAGATCCTACACAGAGTGGATCTTCGTTCGCGTACTCCTCCAAAGATCCACGCAATCACGCGAAACGGCCGTTTACGCCGCGTTTATGAAAAATAATATCTCTGTTGTCGCATGAGCGAATTCCCGCTAGTCGTTTCTACCGAAATGATCGAGAAGATCGAGACAGACGTTGCCCTAGATCTACATTTCGCCTCTCTTCTTCGAGATTAGGTACTTTTTACTCGATGTACAAAGATACATCGCTCATTTCTTATTCATCGGTTTTTTAACGAAAAATAGAAAACAGCGTGACGCAACAGCTACATAAAACGAGAGATCCAAAATCACAGTCATACTTCAATCAGTCTTTAATCGAAATAATTTAAAAAATTCTAGAAAAGATATATTAAAATTCTTTTTGGTCCTCACTTTTTCTTTAAACTTAAAGCTGATGAAAAGAATATTAATCTCTTCCTAACTTGCAGATCCTTCCTTGCGAAAAAAATCGCCTTTGTTCAAAATATACAAACTTCCATCGGGACCCTCCCCTCCCCACCGCGATTCCCCACGCAAAAGCATATTTCAATATCCGGCCTACTTCGACCTCCTCGCCGAGAATACGCATTTCAATATCCATTTCCTGTAGAGAGAGTTATTTTTTTTCCTTTTCGGAACTCGTTATCAGGTATATCGGCCCGGATAAAACGCGTATGCACCGAGCGCATCTCCGTTGCGGTCCGTATAACAACATGTTTTTTGTTGCATGTCTGACGCATTGTGCCGGTACTGACCCACTTAGCGTCTCATCCCCTATCTCTACCGGGGTTCTCCCCTCCCCTTTTGAAAAAAAAAGATCCATTGGTCCGCGCTTTTTCATTTTCCCGTCCCCGCACTTCGGCAGTTATTGCTTATTTGGGAATCTAAAGAGTCCCGGCATCGAATTGATTTATTGCAACGGTTATTTATGAAAAGCGATTATTCGCCCGGCGGTGCTCGACTTTTATCACCAGACTGCCTCCTCTTCTTTCTCTTTTTGACTCCTATATACTTTCTCAAATTTTTTATTGAGGGTATTTTTCAGTTTAATTAAATTAATTTATATAAGTTCTAATTCGTACTCGTAGCACGAACAGGTAAAAATACGAATTATTTGTCTGCAAATAAAAGAAAATTTATAAAAATGTATGGATGTGATAAAGAATACAGTAGAATAAGATAAGAATACAGAAATCTGATTTGTGCTTTGATCGCACTTTTAGCAGATCTCTTTTGCGTCGAGTTCGAGAAAGTCACGTCATTTCTCGTTCTTGTCACGATCCGTCACGCTGACTCACGAAAAAGCTAATTAATCCACAATAAAAGGGCAGGGGATGCAAAAAGGGAAAGAGAGCAGCTTTCGCGATGTCCATCTGCAGGCTCTTGCTTGTCGTCGTCGCCTTCGTCCGATTAAACGAATCGAGATATCGCCTCGTGATGCGATTACGAGTCCACCATCACATCCCCGGTACACGCGTGTATCGATCGAAACGGTGTCACGCGTATCCTTCCGGGTGGCGAAGCGTTTTGCCTCTGTCGCCGGGAATTAACGTCACTTCTGCCCCTTGGACGTTGGGGGAGGGCTGAAAAAGTTTTCGTTTCTCCCTGATTTTCTGAATGAACGCGCGCGCCGAAAAGATTTTAACGCCAGCGCAAAGCGAATGCCATTTAAGCCAAAAAATAATCTCGTTAGTATTATTACATACGATAAAGAAAGTAAATAAACTAAATACGACCAAGACTCTATATTCAACTCTAACAGTATAATAATTTGTTGAAAATTTTCAGAATAATGTAGTAGATATGTATTGTTTAAATAAGATAAAAAGGCAACAATTAATTAAAAATATAATAAATGCAAGCATCAGTAATATTCAAATCGTTTTTCGCTCAGGAGGTACACTTTCGGGGGGTGAGTTGTGTCTCGGGGATAAAATCGAGCAGACGCGAGAAGTAGCTCGATATTTTAATAAAGAATATTACGAGGCGTCGCTCACTTACTTAGTCACACCGAGCGATTACGATAAATTAACAGCAGCTTATTTCCTTCCAAGAGAATATCCAGAAGATCTTTGCCGTCCCCGTTTCCTTCATCCACGATCTTTCTTACGGTCTTTAATTACCGATTTAATTAGTTGGACGATATTCTATCGCGGGATTGTCAATTAACTGATTTTAATTTCAATTCGCGAGTCCCCGGCTTAACCTCGACATTGTGGGTGACATTGCTCAAGCAATTAATATTTTATAATACATATTCTTTCGTAGTAACAAAATATTGTTCCAAGAAATTAAATTAATAGAGATATGCCGAGGCACTTTTTAAGCCAAGGTTATAAGTACATATTAAAATGCGCGTAGAGATTTTTTATTTCGCAGCAGTAAAGAATTCCCAGTAAATCTCGCGTTCAAAATTGAAATTAAAGAATATGGACGGTGATTATGTTTGTTTACAAAATACTTGCGGCTGAGCTTTAAATGTGCGAACAATATGCAGAAGAGCATCTAAAAAGCGCCGTCTAAAATATGCTGAAATAATACATATATTATGCATCCCGTGATAAAATATGAATTTATGCGCGCGTTGAGGTGGTCTGGCAATTCCGGCGAACGCTCATGTTTCTGTTTTCTTGGCGTAACACATGGTTTCTCTACTTGTTCCGGATTTTCGATGTGGTGCGAAGAAATATCCGTGAAATATGTTTCAATTGATAAATGTATATCACGTTTTATCAATATTTTTTTTATGTTTACTATTATTTACAATCAGCGATATTAAATAATTCAAATATAAATTACATTTTAAAACGCAATCAGTAAATTTTATTTTCGTAATTTTTATTACAAATTATGTAAATATAATACAATTCAATACATATTTCAAGCACAATTATTTTATGTGAATCCATATTTTACGTAATTTGTAACTATATTGAATATTCCAGAGCCCGCTTTCCCACCAGTCTTCCTCCAATTTTGTTTAAACATTTGAAATCTCTTGAGAAACATTTAGTAAAGGTATTATTTGTCAATATTTCTCAATTTTTAAGAAATTTAGTGCTTAAACTTTAAATCAATTTGTTATACTACATATAGTATATTGTATAATCTATTTGCAATAAATACTTTCATCATTTTTGTTTAAGAGATATTTCCACAAGTGTTTTTGGAAAGAAAACCGCCCTAAATCCCTTTACAAAATCCTACAACTGCAGAAAAGAATATGGTCACGCATTTATGCTGCCAGTTAAGGGTTAAAAGTCGGTTTTGGGGAGCAACGAGATTTGATTACAAGCCGCGAATGCCGGTCGCCGACGACGATTATGAGTGAGAAAAGTACCGCGGGAAGAGGATCATCGCTGTGTACTAGGAAAGGCACTAACTCCCGACCGAAACTGGCCCGCGCAGGTATTAAGAAGCGACGTTGGTCGTCGTTAAAATTTATATATTCTTCCGTGGTTCGACCGTGAGCCATTCGTAACGGAGCCCTCAAAACGTTGCCGCATTCTCATCTCCTTCGAGGTGAAAGACGCGCCGCGAAGCGGTTTAATTGGTAATCGTGTCGGATGCTCGGTCGTACCGAAAAATTAGAGTTCGCGTAATGCGTAATACATTATTTTTCAGTGGAGTCAGAATGTTAGAAAAGGACTTGGGTAATGCGTAAGATATTTTATCGGTCACAAAGATAATATAATCAAGCTGAGGACTTTCATAAGGAAATTGTTATAAAAACCGCTATATATTTCAAGTATTATATTTTTATAACACCATTACGACCTATAGAAAAAAATAGTAGAATGAGTAGTAAAGTAGCTGAAGGAGATATATCTTACAGATGAATAGCATATTATCGCAAGTGTTATTAAAAAATGATATAAAACGATTTAGAAATAAAAATACTTTAAAAAAAAACAACAATAATGCTGCAGAATTAAGCCAATAATTTATTATTATTGCGGAAGATTTCTAAACGTGTACGAGTTATTTCTAGACATTCGCAGTGACGTCCAAATTAGTGTCATGTCAGACTTTAACGAGTTCGCTAAATCGACAGCAAACACGCACATTTTCACGGCAATAAAACTAGGAATTAGGACGTGTGCCGTGCGCGCGTGCAGGGAGGAAAAATTTGGAACATATGTATCCTACAATATTCCGGACATGTCACCGTTTAACTTTCACCATTAATTATCGTTCTCTACTTCCAGTGATATCTCGATCGCGCTATTGCAAACCGAATGAATGGCGACGATTAAACGGCGACATGTTAACGTTGTATGCTTTTTTATATGTGAGAATAAATATACATACCTATTCGATAACGCGATCGTCAATTTTTCCGATAAACAATATCCGAGTTTATTTTTTATACTGTATATTTTATTGTTACTATTATAGATAACTAATATGATTATTATAAATTTCTCGTTGCAAATAATGTTTGCTGTCAGTATATAGGTACCTACATATTATGTAGGTATACAGAATAGCTCAAGTTCTATTTTCTTTCCATATGTGTGATAGTTATACAATTCGCCCTTTACCCGGAAAACTTGACGATGCGGCTGAGAGTCACTGGCTCAAAGCGTCAGATACCGGTGCATTCACCTTATGAAAGTCATTAATCTTGAGGGACGCGGAGCCAGGCCAATTAACAGGGCGGAATCAGGGAATGGCTAAGGTAGATACTGATTCCGATCGATTTCGGGCTTAAGTCGAGGGCCGCCGCGCCGCTGCGGCGAGTCAAGTTATCGATCCGTTGTCCGTTCGTTCCTGCGAATTCGGCGTGCCGACCAGCCGGTCGGCGCGACGGTCCATCGATCCCGCAAATCCAGCTACCAGATCGACTTGCGCGTTTGCACGCACTAAGCCCACGAGATACGATCATCTTCCTGTCCACAAATCTCCTAAGACCTGCAGTAGCGCGCCCGCCGCCGCCGAGCCTTTCGCCAGCTGCGTGCCGACGCACCTGATGCGCCAGTGCACACGATCGCAAGTGTACATCGCGTTGCAACGCTGCGATATGGTAACAATCGCGAACGATAACGATGACGAAACCAGATAAAATCATGATACAAAAGCCACTTGCTTGAGAAGCTCTAATTCATAAATTTCTATCGGATATAAGTAAACTGATATTGTGCTCTGATTTCGAATGTTAATTGTGTAAACTAATTTTGCTTTACTTTCGAGATAAATCTCGTTTTTCTTATATACCTACAAAGAAAATTAAAGCGAGCAGTAAAATTTCGATAACGAATTTCTTGAATGCAAAGCAAGCAACTTCCACAATTTCAGACCTTTTCTCAATATAAATATTCGATCATTTATTCATTATTATAAAGTAAATGAATAATCACGCTCGTATGTATCAAATACCGTAAATAATAAAGGGCCAATAAACGAGCAAAAATAGTTGTTAGAGAATTAACTTCGTGTATTAATTAAACATAAAAAATATAAAAATGGTATGTTTCGATTATATCGGGTCTTCTTCAGCCAAATAATTTAGGTAATTAAATATTTAAAACTAAACCGATTAAAGAGTAACAAATAAAATTAAACTTAAGGACAATAATACATTGGTATAACATAAGTAAAAACGGAAATAAAATAAGTCAACATTGGTTCAACATAATAAAAGTAACAATAGAAAGTAAAATAAAGCAACGTAAGTTAATGCAATATTCGCAAGAAGCCACATGACAGTTGGAAGCAGTTTGTCCGGGTAAAATAATAATAAACATTCGTCGTTATAAATCTAGTCATATTGTGGATCGAAGATGATAGGTAGCTACATACGTAGTCAGCGGTTAAAGATACCATAATTAAGTCTTCGTTCGAAGACGAGAAGTACCTACCAGTATCTATTTCTTCTACCAGTGTCCTGTATATGTATATTTATTTGTTTTATTTTACATAAATTTATTATAAATATTTTATGTGCATCGTTCATAAAACTTAAAACACTATAAAAAAAAAAAAGTTTTATAATGATTATAGTACTTTACTCGTTTTAGTTTTATTTTACTCTGTTCTCTTTTCTAAAATCACTCTAATTCATTTTTTTTCTAGGATCACGAGTAACAATTGTACATACATCATCTCTTTATAGTGTTTTACATGCGTTTCTTAAAAATCTTATCTATGTAATTAATGTTGCATCTGTATAATAAGTTCTATTTTATGAGTTTTGAATATGTGTATTGATAAATAATATTCTTAATCTGTTTCAGCCCATTCGTTTTGAGATAATGAATCTGCGAGATATTATACCTAAAGTTTCGCCCAGATCAAGAAACATTGTTGATGACATTGCAGATAACTAAAACGTAGAAAGCAAATGTAGGTGACAAAATTTTAATTATCATTTTCATTATTTTTAATCGACATAATATATTCAGAAATATATCTGACAGCAGTGTCGACTACTTTTTGCCATCGCATTTTTTAAATGTTAGTGATATCAATATCATATATCAAGATGTCGAGTAATGCTGATTTATTAATTCCTCTGCTGCTTGTATAGTTACATTAAAGGCAAGCGGACTTCTTAAAAAAAGACCTAGTTTAAAAAAAATAGTACCCATTGTTTTATTAAATAAACTAAAATATGATGACAGAGATTTGTTATGTGGAGAGATGAGAGACAACGGTAGTTTTAAATATTTTATTAGAATGTCCAATTCTGAGAAAGATTTCGAAATTTTATTAAATATTATTGGGGAATACATTATGTAGTGATGTCGCAGACCATGTCACATTTCCATGTACACTCATATGTCGACACTAGTCGCCGACATTGTTTTGATTTTTACCGCCTCGAGATCGAAAACAAACTTGTAAACAATATTGTCAGCGACACGATGTCACCTGCATTCTTAATTAAGCGCAGTCCGATTAATTAAATACTGACTCGCAGGAGACCCATTCTGCGACATTTTGTTAACTAAAAAAAAATTTTGTTTATCCGGAAATAATATTGGCATTGCAAAATTTACAATGGATTGTGAAGAAAGGAAAGTCCACTTCGTTCTGTTCCGTTTGTTACTTCAAATCAAACGGATGAATTGCGTGAAATATCTGTCTCAATATTAGTCGTCGTGTCAATACGTTTACGAATCGCGGTAGCTAATTAATTGCGTGGGGTAATGTGACCGCTGGAGTAATCGCAATCTCGAGAGGTAATGCGACACACGGAATGACTCACGCCGCTGCGTACCGACTCGAGTAACATTACACGAATGATAACGCGCGTGACCTTGCGTAAACAATAGCGCACCGCGCTAAGCCACAAAAACAAACGCCGCTTGCCGTGAAATATTCAACGGGCACTGTAAAGAGTAAACGTACGTCAAATATTATGTTCCTTACATTTTAAATAAATTATTAACACTTGGTACATCGCAGCTTCTCGGCGCGCGTTACCTTAATCGTTTCAGCGATTTACACGTATTACTTAACGCTGTCAATTCGAATAAGCAAATTACATTTTAATCCATGAAAATTGTAAAGCGCAACACAAGATGAATTAAAGTGTTAAAAAAATAATCATTATTTTAAATGTTGTTTATTTATAATATTTTCGATTCTCAGAGGTAAATAGAGCGCGAGTCAAAAGTTGTCGAGCCACCAACCATCGATCGCGCATCGTTGAACCGCCCAATTCGTCGACTTGTCGAAAAATGTCGTGATTTATCATCGCCTTTTGCGCTTTTTAAGTTTTTAAAATTTCTTTACTTCAAATAATATGCATTGCTGCACAGACCACGATTTTTTGTTGCTCGCTATCCATTTCGAACTGCTGAACAGCTGAAGACCAGCTGAAGACGAATTTATGCGAGCCACAAAGTAGACGAGCAACGCGCCGTGGGACCTATGCGGCTCATAATTCGATGATTGCAAATTCATGAAGCAAACTTATCGACAAGCATAAGCAAGCCACGAGTTGTGACGAATCACACGCCGTGGGATTTCAGTGGGTTCAACGCAACACACGCGTTGTTGCCTGCCAACTCGGATCTCAATGTGCGACCAACACGAGCGGTCTTGCTCACGCGCCGGCATGTCGTAAGTCACAAAAAACAAGGCCGTGTACTATAGTTGTTATTGTCGCCTTGAAACGCTTAACGCTTTAATCTCAAATATTCTGTTTCTTTCAAATTAAACTTTGACGAATATTATGTAAAATCTGACATTTATTTGAAGAATAAAGCCTTAAGACGTTATTTTTCGATCAAAGAAATATTTGTATAAAATGATTTATCGTCAATATTTTTTTCCGAACTTCTACGCGAGAAGAGGTAAAATTTATGTGATTTTAATGAATCAGGAATTGCGATTTTAATCAATCAAGAAGGTGAAATTAAATTGCCGCAGAAAATGTGGCGACTCATTTCCGTGATTGATTAAAATCGCACAATTTCATACTATTTTGAAGGTACATATGGAAATTTGAAATAAATATAATAAATACATAGAAAATGTGCCAATACACGGTGTTAGGCTGGATCTTTTGTGCCTAATATTTTTCGCGTGAATTTATGTACATATTTTGTTTGGCAAACAACACGCCGTTATTGTCGGTTTTGTTAAATTAATCGCTGTTGTTAAATTAATTATTTATATTTAATTATGTAACTGTACTATTCTAGCTTCAGCTTCAGACTGCGTTTCAAGAACGACAGTAACGGCGCGTTGTTTGCGAAGCGAAAAATGTACATACATAAATTCACGCAAAAAATATTATTAGCCATAAAAGATCCAGCCTGGCCGTATATTGACACATTTCTATTTACTTGATTGTCATCACAACGGGGTCATGACTCACTTAACCCTTTAAACATAGAGAAAAAATGTTTTTTAAAAAGACAAAAAATTTACACAAATAAAAAAATAAAAAGATAAAATTAAAAAAATAAAAATAAAAAAACCTCACTAATACAGTCCTCACCAGAATGCTCCACAAATCAAGAATAAAAGTGGTTTCGTTGTAAAACCAGAGAGTTACTAGTGAAAATAATATGAAATAGTGATTTCACAGCAAAACTACTGGGACGCAAAGAGTTAATATATGAAATATAATAATGATAAATCGCAATTCGTACATTTACAGGCATGAACGCGTAAATTATACGTGACATCATTGATCAATTTTTATCGCTTCGAATTCAAAGATGTACCTAGTAACTTCTACATTTTCATCTTAGGATGTTCTATTCTAATTAATACCCAGAATATCCTATTAGAGTCATATGCGCGATGACTGCAGAGGACATCCTACATAGTGACCACAAATAAAGTAATGTTAATTTAATCAAAATAATTCAGTTGAAATAACCTCATAAATTTTAATGATTGTGATGAAACGAACTAAATTGCAATCAATATAATTAAATTAAAATTATTCTTACCAAAATTGCTTCGATCAAATTACCTGTTATTATTATTTTTTCATTACGCGATTCGCCGAAAATTACCGATGCAACTAGACGCTATTTAACGAAAATTAATTATGCATTTCGGATCTGATTATCGGTGCGAGCAGGTCGTTCTTCACGTTAATTATGCTTTCATTCGTCCGTCCTCGCGCTTGGAAATATTTGACCACGGTATAAGTCGAAAATAAGTTTTCATTTCAAACAAATTCAGTCGCGCTGATTCTTCTTCATTTGCGTTTAAATGAGATGAAGCAGTCACGCACAATTTATGCCTGCGTAACGTTCTTAATCTGACAGATCTCATGTAATTTTCGCACAGAGACGCGCGATTTAATTACACGGCTAGTCGTATTCGCATATAAAAGTCATTCTCATTAACCCTTTCGGTTCTTATGCCAATTTTCTTGGTAAATCTTATTTTGTGTACATATTTTTTTTCTTCTGGGATTATAATATAAATGAAACAATTATAGAGGAAAAAAAGAATTCACCGAACGGATGCAAACACGAAAGGGTCAAAGGTACGACTGCCGCGGCAATGAAGATGGCTGGTAGGCCTACCTTGGTCGAATACAAGGCAGCGGGTGGTCTTGGCAGCGAGTCCCGGGGGCAGAGCGAACCTGTAGGCCGGGCCCGGCGACAGCCCCAGCCCCAGACCGAGCGCCTCCGCGCCGCATCGGCCCCCGAACACAGGCCCCACTAGAATCACCCATATAACAGTGGTCATCAGTCATCGTCATCATCAGATAAGCAGACAAAAAATTATCATCAATTAGCAAGAGTTTTATCATGCACGGCGAAAGGTACCCGACGACACTTTCAGGCTGGCTGCAGATACCGCGATTGGCGATAGAACAAATCGGAATCTTTTGTCGAAGCCTGAAAATCCCGAGAAGTCCTTCTCGAATATAATCATGTTCAATTAGTGTAGTCTTTAATGAGTTTTCTCAATATGTTCAATTCGATAAATGTTTAAGGTGCCAAAACGTACACGATTAAATTAGTATTATTTGTTATGCTGGCATGGCTTAGTAATCAATATTAATAATCATCAATGATCAATAAGATTAAATATATAGGTATAAGAAGTCGTGCAATATAGGGTTGAAAAAACGAGTATATTAAAATTTCAAAGAAAATGAAAAGAATTGGAAAACACAATAAAGAACAAAAAACATAATTGTTATAAGAATTATTTCGTACTTGACGGCTTTAGCAAAAAATATGCGCCCTAACGGAATCAGGGAAGTTCCAGGTTCGAATCCTGGGCTGGGGTAATATTTTTCGCAATAAAAATTAAATTATTTTCAAATTAAGATTCTATCTTAACGCTTAAATTAAGCATTAAGATAGAAGGACCTAGAATCTTGGTCTAAGTCCTAAGATGTCCTGACGATTATGACCGTCAGGAACAATTGCCAGTTACGTCGATTTAAGAAATTTAATTAGGTTAATTATACACTGGCGAAGTAAATGTGTTTCATCGTGTTTAGCAAAAAATGTTATCACATCGTGCATTAATCTGCAAATACGATTAGTCATCTCTCAAACCGGAGGGTATTGATTAAATCTTCACAAAATTGCTGATACTGATGCATCAATTAATTAATAATTACAATAATTCTCCATCAAATGTATTTATTGTATTTTTTTTGTATGATGCTAGACGTTCTCGGCATTTACAGTTTTCAATTACCAGTCGCTAAGATTCACGAAAGGTTCATAAAGCTTTCCGCTCGCTCGATTCAATTACGCGTCGTACTCGTGCGACTCGTAGATCCCTAAATATACGTAGCGAATTAGCGAGCAGGATCAAAAGGTGGAGCACCAATATGCCCTCAAAGGCCCTCGTCGTTTTGCCTCCCGGTGGCTTTATTATGATCCCATATAGATATTACGCGTTGTCATTACGAGATAAGTTCCCAAAGGAGTTTATTGCTTTTTAGTATACATTCAGCACGTGCCGAACTGTCGACCGTCGGCAACCCCCTTTAACTCCTCGTGCGATCACCTACATTCCTGCCCCTCCTTCTCCGCCTATCGAAATTCATATCCGGATAAATTGACATTTCAAAATATCAGATAATAAAAATTTCGTTGGATTTTAATTTCAAATCTATTCCAAAATTGAAAATAGAATTTCTCTGATCACGGAAATTACAAAAGGGAAAAGAAATTTTTAAAGAAAAAAGATAAAGTTTCTAAGCTAAATTGTAATTATAAGGATGCTGCAGCAAAGAGATTATTTTCGATTTAAATTAAACAACTTCTACTAGCTAACAATTAGCTAGTAAAAAGTCTATTCGTATAATTTCCTATACAGGGTGGCCCAACGAAAACGAAACAAAAGTGTCTTTTAGCATATGACCTTAGTGTGGTATTTAACCTAAGCTTGTTTCATTTTCGGTGGGCCATCCTGTATATAGAATTAATAGTAAGAGAGAATAAGAGAATATTTCAGAAGAAATAAACACGTAAGGACCTTAACAAATTCGTTCACCATTATTCTAGTTTATGGCAAAGAGTAAAAAACTTTTCTTTGTCTTTTCAAGAGAGTTATAAGCTAAGGAGTAGCTTCCAGGTTCTATTCGAATCTTGCTAGAGGGAGAAAAGAAGACGGCGCACAATACCCGGGCCATAATCTAAATTCATGTCTGACGGGATCCCGGGGCGGATAAGTACATCGAGCATAATGGCGGCGACTTAACATAACATTTTTAAATTGCGCCTTTGAGATGCAGAACGGTGGCCCACTGTGCGGAGGTGGGCCCCTTCTCCTCTCTTTCTCGTTCACTTTTGGCCTTCTGGCCTTAGTAGCTTACACGCTGATTAAGACACCCGATACAATTAGGCGGCGAAAAGAACCTCAAAAGACGCGCGTGAGGGGAAGCCGCCAACCTTCGCATGCCCACGAACGTAGATGTGTAACGGGTGTTCATGGACAATGATTACCATCTTATTGGGCAGTGAAGAAAAAATCGATACAAATATATGTAGGTATTGTGTATTTCCTTTCCTCATATTTGTCTCAAAGTTATAATTTTATACTAAATATGCTAGAACTATCGTTAAGCTTACTTTAAAATAAAAGAATTTTTAGTTAGCTTTTTAAAAGTTTACAGCTTTTTTTATACATCGACTCTTTCTTAAATGACATTCTTTTGTGAAAGTAGATTTAATTTTCGATATTTGGCGATATGTAGAAATTACGCTGTTCGTTATATCGAGAGTTAACGCCAAAACGTTTATACCGCGTGTTTAGTCAAGCTCGTCAAATAAACGAACGACGACGAGCAGCTGCGGGTTTCTACGTCATGAACGATGACGGACCAACGAGCACCTCGAAAAAGGTGATGCGCGTCATTCCACGCCGATCGATCGTCATTCGGTTGCGCGTTCGCGAAATGATCGCGCTCGATGATCCGCATTGACGGCCGAAAAACTTTCACGCACGTCGAGCACGATGCAGCATGATCGAGTATTATCCGTCGCGTTCACGTCGCTTTTGAAAATCATGTAATTTCGACGAGTTCATAATGGAAGTCTTGCGAACGAGTGATTGGAAAATGGTGAAAATTTATGAACTACCATACAATTGCAGTTGACGAGTATACATCGAAAAGTATAGGTACTATAGAAATTATAGAAAATAAAGAAGAAATAAGTAACGTTTTCGAGAAATGTGTATCAGTAGCAATAATACATGATTAGGTAAATTTTATACTTGATGGAAAAATAACATTCTTAATCGTCGATCTTTTATATGTATTTTGCTCCCTTAATCTTTGTAATTAACACATTTCAAATGACACTAAAAAGGCATTAACGCAACAATTAATAATATTCATAATATCAAGAGACACGGTACTGTCTCGCGCCAAGTGTACACGTCCGCGACACAGGCAGCAAGGCCAGCGAGACCAAGTGTTTATAGATACCTATATCTGAAGAGTCGAGTTAAGCGGAGGCACGATATTATATCTAAAAAACAGCTAATAGGATAAAATTTATTTTCTCAACCGTACCTTTAAAACACTATATATATATATATATCATAATAGCAGATATTTAATAATATAATAATAATTATACTGTAAGTTTCTGAAAAGTACGAAAAAAGCGTAGGAGCTTTACGAAACGGACACCCCGTAGACGAAATCAGGTGTCAGGCGCGACGAATCGGCTCGTTTAAGCCGCGCGAGTCAAGTCGGCAGTGAAAGCAGCGGACTTTGTTAACGTTAATCCTCGTGCGGGACTACTGTGCATGCTCGGCTTCACACAGCCGAAAGGTTCGTCTCGCCAATTACAAGCATGGAAACCGTCATCTCGAAGATAATCGGGAATCAGCATCACCCGTCGCGTTCAACACGTCAGTCATTAGCGTCCTCGCTTACGACTCGGCGAACATCTTATTCGCTCGTTACGAGATCGCGTGACTTTTTCAAGCACTTTACCGCTAAAATAATATTATATACAAATTAATCGGCTCAATAGAATTCTTGGACGTATCGTAAACATTTGGAAAGTGAAAAACACGAGAAAAAACATGTAGCTTCTCAGCTAGTAGCCCAAGTATTGCCGACGAAATACTTCAAGAGACAAGCAAGGACAAACACTCAATCTTATATGATAAAAGCAAAGAACTTCGCCCAAAATGGGCCATTGGCGCACAATATTTAATCATATGCTACTTAGTAGGTATTGTTATGCACATCACTAAAAAAATAAGTTTAGCTTCTGTGACGGTGAAAGAAGTTATGATCTATTCAGTTACTAGTCTTAATATTATACTTATTCATTATTACCATCAGAACTGTTAAAAAATAATATAAAAATATCTTCAATATACTCTGATGGCAGTTTGATTTCTTGTGCTTGAGTGTTTTTCTTTCGGCCGAAAAGTGCAAACCAGCCGCAGACTTAGCCGAATAAATAAATAAGTTTGTTCGTTACTGCCATCACCATGAGAAACTATCCAGGGCGCAAAGAAGTCTGGATAATATTACAAAATACATTATTTCATATAAAATTAGTGACATAATATTTAAGTTAAATAATGTGTAAGATTTTTAGTACCAATTAGCTAATAATACATATGGTAATATGCGAAATTCAAGCCCCAAAGTATCTTTCCCCATCGTTTTTGAGACTTGAGACTATGTTATTATTATTTCTGTCAACCTCCTCTACAAATGCATGTAGAAATCAAGTGTGTGCGTTCATGGCCCAAAATCCATAATAAAATAGGCGGTTCTTTTTTGCTTTTTGTATTATACACTATGATAAATAATGCCTTGAAATTGTGATCGAAAACTCGACATATTCGGGGTCTCGCGACTTTGTCGTAACATCAGGATTTGATATCCGAAGCGGTCCTGGAGTGCATTCGATGCGCATGTAACGTCTACTACGTTTGTGGCAGCGCAACTGAATATGGTTACGCGCATCGCGGTCAAGCTTGACCGGACCCTGACTCGAAGTGTCTCTACCTGTCTACCTGGTGGATCGACATCGATCGGGGACGATGGAGCCGTGCATGAATGAAGAAGCGAGGATGCGGACGACTGCCGTACATGGCAGACGCGACGAGCTCGGGAGCTGTGCGATCACCGACGAATCGACATCGTCGCAGCTGACAGCCGATTCCTGCGATCTTAATCTGGTCGCTCGCGCAAGAAGGGAGAGACGGCTGGAGGTGGGCCGGGAAAAAATCGCATGCAGGGCAGCACAGCGATCGGGCGAACCGGAATCCGTCTGTCGGTCGGCCGACCGGATCAAGACACCCTGAATAATTCATCGCCGAGATCGAGCGCGGGGTCCGACGACAGGCAACGTCCCTGCGTGTTTGCGCTGCGCGTCGAGTGCGCGACTACCCTTTTCCCTCAACTCGACACGAAGCGGCGGTGAAAGCAAATTTACACGCTGTATTTTTGATGATTATATCCCGAATAAAGAAAGAGAGGCACATAAACTACGTTTTCGCGCGATAACAAAAATAATCATCATTCGTAAGAAATAAATGGAAGAACTAACAATAAGTCAATTTAATATCCTCGTTTATTTTAATGATTATTCGGGGCAAAATATGTAAATAGCATTTATCTTTGCACTAGTTAATCAAGATCAGGCATTATACGCGTATATAATAAAAACTCATCTTGAGATGCATAAAAGCACGCGGCTGTCCCGCGTGCGCTAGCAAGTTGGTTGCGAAAAGAGGAAAATGAGAAGGGTAAGAAGAGCGAGATTGAAACGGGAGAGAGTGGATTGGGTTGCAGCGAGTTAACCGGCTCAGTACTCGGCGTGAGATCCTGTTAGACAACGATGTCAAACTGACGATACGACGCACGAGACGCGAGACGAGTTGGGAGAAACGAAGGAGAGCCACAAGAAAGAAGAGAGCAAACCCCTCCGAAGTAATCGCGATTATTAAAGTTAATCCTTGGGAATGCGACGATATAATTTTAGATAATCGTGTGATCCTACACTGAGAAAAAAAATTGTTTCATCGAACTAAATATTTAGTCCGATACGTTCAACTAAACATTTACTGCGATAAAACAAATTATTGTTCCCAAACCCCTAATTTGTTTACAATAGTAACAAATTATGTTGTTGGAAACTATTTTGTTTCACGTATTAAATGTTTAGTTGGACGTATCGGACTAAATATTTAGTTGGATGAAACAATTTTTTTTCTCACATACAGACTTGTTAAGTCTTATACTAATTGACCTGCATTATACTAAAAATTATTTGTGTAGGTATTATTAACTTAGCTTTCAAACACAAAGAATCAACAAGAAACATGATTCCTCTAATTTCTGTGAATACATGATAACATAACAAAAAATTTGGAGTTTTGAAACTGCATATATGTTAGATTTCCGATCTCGCGCGCCAATTTAACTTTTAATTATAGATAATATTATTTAATATCAATATTAAGCGGATAAAACAATATAGGTACCTTAAAAATTAGATCGATATAAATAATTAAATCCTTTTCAAGATTCAATTATAATAAATTGTTAACAATTAAGTAACAATACGGTAAATCATACGTATACCATTACATATATCATGAAAATACAATTTGCAGTTGAGAGACAAAAAAGAGAGACGAGAGAGCAAACGGAAAGATGGAGACGGCATAGGCAGGGAGCCACCGCGCGATAATCGACATCGATTTCCAACGTAGCAGCCGGCGTGTATCGATTGTGGAAAGACTAATGGCTAACGCGGTTAACCGTATTATCCCACAGCGGAAGTCCACCGATTGAAACGGGAACATAAATAGGCGGCGAGTCTCGAATCGTCCAATTCGATATTAGTTTAATAATCGATAGGACGGCGATTTTCTAAATAACTCGATCTGTGGGAGTGTCATAGATAATATAAATAAATTCATCACGCGAATGTGTGTGAGAAAGAAAGAGAGAGAACGAAAAATATGTGTCATGTAATGAAAAATAAATCATATCAGACGGCTGTGAATTGGCGATTTTATCATTTCATATCCTCTCTTAGAATATATGGTTGAAAATATCGTGAACTGTACGTATATTGCATAAGACATTTTGTAATGCAATATCCTCGATATTAGGTTCTATTTTTAATAGAAAAAAGTGATATAAATTTATTACGATGCGGAAGTATTAATTTCCTATTAATAGATCAAATTATATGATCTCATCGCCCGATAATTTAATGCAGATTTCCGACGGAAACTATAAATGTTACGAGAGTGATTTATAAGCCAATGTTTTTCTTATTCCCCTACATCCTTGAGATGTGCAACCGCGGTCGATTCTCTGAGAAACTTATCTCGATAGTCTTTATTAATTTTACAACTTTCCGTAAAGCCACGGCCGCGGCCCGGATCTGATGTAGTCTGTCTGCATAGTTCACCGCGATGTCGGTCTTCTTCCTTGCTCGCCACGTCTGGTCAGCGAGTTTATACGCTCTTTTCGGGGAAGATTCTCAGGATTTTTCGTCCTCCCGCACGTTCGGGCAGGGTCGTCAATCGAGCGAGAGCCGGAGAGGACGTTGCAAGTTTCTCAGGGCGTTCAAGTTTCACGGTGGTTGATATTTCATACAGAGTGGGTAACGGTGTACCCCGTCGCGTCGTCGTTCACGTCCACCACCGTATAACGTCACCTATATAACGCTTTCCCCTGTTATTACGCTCCCGACCTATATACACCCCATTGAGTAAAGTGCGGTTTAGCATCCGGCTTGCGCGACACGCGGGGCTTCCCTCTCGCGCGCGCTATCTCAGCATCATCTCAGTCCCGAACAAGACACTCGACGTGCAAATTTTGCGGCGTGGTGCATATAAACAGGTCAGTCCTTGCAAGTGAACTTCAAGTTCAAAACTGTAAGTTACCAGCATCTCAAGTGTGAAGATTCCAAGATCTTAAGATTCGGATGTTCCAGAACTTCCAGAACGTCAGGATATCAAAATTGTAAAATCCTAAGATCTCGAAATTATTGGCAATCTCAAGAAGATTGCAAGATTCGAAGGTTGACGTTTTGTCCGAATCTGAAGATGACTTACGTCATCTACAGAAGTGGACGTAAATTAAGCGGGCGGTTCGCGGGGATAAGAATCGCGAGAACGCGCGGTTCACGCGGCGCGCGTATAATTTATTTAATTAACATCGGATTTTTGCGCGTGTCTGGGGTTCTCACGGTGAGAGACAATAAGGACATTCATTCGTGTCTCTGTACTGTGTGCCGGGGACAGCGGTTTCTCTTTAAGTCTTAATCGTTCGGCAAGGAATGCGCGTTTAATGCAAAGGAGGACACAGCTCGCCTGTGTTTCACTTCGCTTGTATTTTCTGCTCCTGTCGCGCCGACACCGCGTCGGCTGTTTTACGATCTGTCCTCGGCTCCCCGCGAGTTCTTCAAGATCCCGGTGATCTAGCGACTTCCCCGGCTGACGCTAATAGCGCCCGTGTTTCGCGCGATCTCTTGATCTCATTACGATTTACGCGGTCGTTGGCAAGCTCTGACGCTGCCTTAAATTTTAATCATATTCCATTAGCAGCTATACATTCGTAATGCAAAATATAATAGAGATTGTAAAATGTTGATGATCCATAATTCCCGAAAATTTTTTATAAAATAGAAATATATTTATTATGCAGTCATATAAAGGTTTTATTTTATTAAATATCGTCATATTTAGTATTTTTAAGATACTAAAATATTTTATGCTTTAGAATGGATTATAATAAATCTCGTTGGTACACGTGTAGAATTTTATGAAGTGTTACACGTATCGTTGGGAACATGTAGTAACGTATAAAAGCAAGTTGTTTAATTCTGTACTCAATATTGGGCACGATAACGGACAAATCGATAAAAACCAGTATGAAAATTTAATATTCAGGGTACGTCTGCGTATCGCAAAATTGTACAATAAACAGTCAAAAGCAATATTTCGCAACAAAGACAATTGCTTTGGAATTTCGGTTTTAAAAAGAAAATCAATACCGGTACGACGCGAATGAGAAAAAAGCAAAACGTTGCTGTGCGCACGTATGAATCGTGAGATTGAATCTGCAAGCGACGAGATCGGGTAATCGGAGAATCGAGAAGCCATATTAAGAATTACATGCATACAGATTATCTCTTCAACGCGTTAAAATTCCGCTATCGATATTTCGAAAGCGTAAGAGTTATTTTTCTATGCATATTGCCAATAATTCGAATTAATTTTCGATATCGATGTAACGTAATATGAAAAATAAGTGCTACAAAGTAATCATTTGTTCATTATAACAAAAAATTTATTTGTTCGATATACCATCTAACATCGGATCGTAGCAACCTAACAGCCAATATTCAAAATCGTGCAAAATTTAATATGTTACGTTTATTTTCTTAACAACCTTAACAAGTTTATTTTCTTGCGTAAGGAATTTCGCAACACTTTATAAGGTCGCAATATTAATACGATACAAGATATTTGAAAAGGATTTTCAAAAATCTATTTAAGAGGTAATCGGCTAATCAAACGAAAGGTTACGCGAAATTATACGAGGCAGATTTTATTTCTCGGTAAACTGTAAGCTCGGTCAGGGATGGCAAAACTCTATACGGGACAGAAAGGAACGGGAAACTCGAACGCAACGAAGAGGGTGAAACGGCCTATCGGAATTATTCCGACCAGTCATCGGGACTTATGCCGCTTATGGGATTACATCGGCATTAGCTGGTGGAGCTTGTTCTCCACCGTTCTGTACGAGATCCGCGATAAAGCCGGGTTACAAGCAGCATTTCTAGCGAGTCGGCCTCGGAAACTTCGTAACTATTTAGAGATCTGTTCGGTAATAATACATTTACGTTCCCCCGAATTCGGTGTGAACGCGCGTTCATACATATGTTACCAACAACGTTTTCACATTCTAAATGTCTAGATTTCTCAATTTTCAACATTTCAACCGTTACAATTTTAAGAGATCACACTCTTTCAATTATATATTATAAAAAGATTTAATATCTATTAAAATAATATAATATTAAAGTAGATTAGTTCTTTGATTCGCGATCTTTTTTAAAGATGTGACAAAAATTGTGCAAATGGGCGGGACAAGATGTCCTCTCATCGAGGTACCTTTAATTTGCCCTAAGACATGCACAGGCAAAAGAGGCGTACACATCGAGTAAATTTACCGAACCAATTGAAAGAAGGCTGGTCTTAAGAATCCATGGGGATATCTAAGGGATAGAAGAGCAAAGATAGGACACACTAGGACGGGAAAGAGAAGATGAGAGAAGAAGAGGAGGGAAAGAGGAGACTACTTAAAATCTCGGCGTTTGAGGCGTATAAGGAGGAATTTTTTCGGCGAGCATTCCGCTCCTTTAGCGAGGATTTCCGTCCGTTAGACACTTGGCTGAGCGCGCGCGCGCGCGCGCGCACGCACGTATCCTTCTTTGCCCTCTTGAATAAGGGCGACTGGCTGCCAGGGGATGCGCGCGGATCTTTTCCCTGTAATTAATTTAAGAGGGTTCGCTCGAGCTACTCCGACTCCCGTGGCGTCTCGCGGATCACCGAGAAAACGAGGAGGGTTCCTCGTTTCTCGTTGCTCTCGTTCTCCTCCTTCTTAACGCCAGTTTTTCGCCTTTGCACACGCTTTTGCGCTGGATGAGGATCAATTCTCGTCACATTCGCAAAAAAGAAGTGATTTTCCGATAATAAAAATAGCAATAAAAAATAATTATTTCACGATATCATTGCATCTTGTTTCGAATAAGTTTAAACGTTGAAGTGCTGTCGCGAGAGTTTCAATATCTTCTTAAATCACATATAGATTTCCGAGATTAAAAAGTTTCAAACTCTCCGATTATTCAATCTTACGTCTTCGATGGATCTATATATAGGTATATGAAAGTGGCAAAAATAGTTTCAGGATATTCCACGCGTTAAGTCTACTATGTTAACAATCTACGAATAATAAGAATAGCAAGATTCGCGCGTGACAAAAATGGGATGAGTTAAAGTCAGATTTATGTCTCTAATCGCTCATTAATACAGAGCTCTCGCGTGCGACCTAACAGCGTCTTCGAGGTTGTAAATCCAGGAGTACAGTAGTCCGCGAGTCCTTCTCGCCCGAGTGTAAAACGGTGCTAAGCCTGTGTCGCCGGTGCAGGGTGCGAGAACGAGAAGAAAGAGAGGAAGGAGAAGGAAGAGTTGAATGCCGTAGACGGAGAAGAATCGGGATGCCGAGGTGCTACTACTCAAGGAACAAGGCCAGGAGAGGGAGGATAGGGGAGCGCGCGTGGTAATCCAAGATTTATCTCGCAGTCTGTGACACCGGGACTGCTGCTTCTATTGCTTCAAGGGCTACCGGATCTCTCCGCCTTCGCGGGCTGGAAGCGATTCGCGCGCGAAGCAAAAGAAAGACGACCAACGCTTCGACTTCCAACTTGATTGCCTGTGCAAATCGTTAAAATGCGATGCGTTTTTCAATATACATTATAGGTATTGAATATACCAGAAGAGGTCGAGCATCTTTATTTGTATATTTCCCTCATTCTACTTGCAATGATTTGATTTACGGAACGATATTGGCTCTAATCAGGGGGGTTTGATAAGAGCAAAACAAGATACAATAATGCAGGTAATCAATGATTAAATATTGTGTACAATAATGAAGAAAATTATCTTTTTCATGATTATTACACTTTGAAGATTTCAAGGAGATATTTTTAAAATAACTAACATGTTTTCATGGAAATTTCAGATCATCGTTTGCATCCGTGATTTAGAAGGTGGGAAGTCGCGGAGTCGTGAGAACGTCCCGCAATTACACCACGTCGGTACATACATCCTCGGCATTATAATCTTCTGCGGAGGTGAAGAAGCGAGAAGAGAGCGGTCCGGTCGTGATAAATCGTCGCGGCCAATGGTAGCCGCGGCCGATCTTCTCGATTAAAGTAAAATATATGGCAGCTTTAATTACGAAGAGATTTCGGAACGCGACTCCGCTCGGTACGTCTCTCGCGAGAGGAAGCAAACGAGAAAGCAAGATGGAAAGAAGAAAGAGAGATAGGAGAGAAAGAGAGAAATGGAGAGGAGGGAGGGGGTGAGATCAAGTATCAAGGCGGAGAAGAAGAGGGGTTAGAGAAGGGGGCGACCTTTGAGATGCATTATTCATGGGGTGTGAGAAGATACGATATGATCCAATATGTGGCCCGCCCATACCTACTAACCGCAGACGAAACCTGCGAGAGAGAGAGAGAGCGAGAGAGAAAGGAGAAGGAAAGAGAGAGACAAACCCTCTAAGCTGCTGAAAATTGGTCCTCGAATTTTCGCGTAATTTAGAATACAAGGGATGCCGCCTCGCTAGTTTCCCTCGCAAACTCGCGGCTGCGAGTTGGTCGGAGCAACGTGTAATCGCGCCTATGTTATCGAATCTGCCGTTTCCCCCGACCGCGTCTACCGTCGTCCATATGGGCTTCGCGAGTTCTGAATATTTAAAGATGAGATACGCGACTCGTGCGGTTCTTAAGAAGATGCAAATACGGTCGGAAAGCTCGTTGCGCGAAGCAAAAACGAAGTATCAGTAAGAAATAAGGTATCAGTAGAATCAGAGGCAATTTAAGATATACTATTGGTATTTCAATCGGCAATTGCAAAATCTTTGTAGAAAAACTAGAATAGTTTTATATTGGGTACATAAAACAAATATACAATCTCAATGAAATTTAAAGCATAGTGAAAAGTAATATCTAATAATAGAAAAAAGGAATTTAAACAATTTGTTGAGATTCTCATTATACAGTTCTCAATTAAATGTAAGATACATTATATCTGGTTGTGAATATAAATACTATCAATCTCTTTCTCTTCTTTTTTATACAAGTCTTTGATTTAAATGAAGTTTAAGTTTTCACAAATCGCTCAAAGAGAATTCTGACTGAGAGAACGATTTAGAATTCACGTGGAAAACTTATGGGATATATTCGAGAATGATTGAAGGAATGAGAAGAGATCCTTGACAAAAGTAAAAGGCGTAAAACGCCGAGAGTGGATGCTCAGATGGTTTAGCATTCGCATCTTTACGCGCCCCTACGCACCCTTTACGCAAACGGATGCTCGAGAGTCCCGAGCTCTTTCGGCACGCACGCCTATCTTAACGATGCAACGTTGCAAGGATAAAGTCACATTTACAACGATCGAGAAAATTCTCGAGACGTGTGATCTCACAATGCTGAAAGAAGTAGATATCGTAATCTCAAAGAAAGCGAGATGCATCCTTAATCAAAGAATACCTAAATTATTTGTAGCGATAGTAATACAGGATCAAACGTAAGTTTCATAACATTCCACTGCTCATACGTATTACATTTTTAGAATATACAAAATTAAGATTCTTCTTCAGGAAAGGAGATGCTCTTCAATTCTTCACAGCAATCGTGGGAACCACGAACACGGGAACATTACTATTATCCTCGTATGCCGGAATGGGCCTTCGCGATCAAGCGGATCGCGATGTGAGCAAAACTTAAGACTGCACCATCGCCGCGTGTTGCAGTTGCAGGGCGCACGAGTCGGGCGAGCGAGCGGGGCGCGGTGTATTAACACACAATGAGATAGTTTTGTTCCATCGCTCCGAACGCGGGACCGCGCTTGTTCGCCTCGATGTCGGCAGCCACGTTCCATACCACGGATACCTGATGCACCGGGTGTCCCGATAATTCGCGCACGAAAAAAAGCGTTGCAGCAGAGAGAGCGAGCGTGCTCGTTACTTGTCGACGAATTGTACGCCGCGTACGCGATCATGTTTACGAACGAGGCATACAGGCGTACAATCGCATTTAACAATACAGTTGGCTCTCTCCTCCTTCGCGTTAGCGGAAAATATCCGAATCGATCACAAGCAGATTAGATCACTGTAAAATTACACGTGACAAAATGTACTCGCGTTAACGAAATTTCGATTCACGATAATGAGATTATCTATTTGAGATCGAATTTCTTCGTAGCAAATAATAACTTTTAATTGGTTTGAAGGAATATTGAACCCAAAACTATCAATTGAGCTCAGAACTTGATCGGTTCAGCCTTTATTGAGATTCGATAATCTAAAAGTCTCTCAACTAATCGGCTCGCATATAGATAACGGGCTAGCAAATGCACTTTGCGCGAGACACTACCGTGTCTCTTGATAAAATGTAATATTATAGATCTTTCTCTCTCTCTCCTAATGCTATAAAAAAAGTCTATGCTCCGCTGTGCAACGGAATAATTCTTACGATTTGTTATACTACGTTCAAAATATCTTTAACATTTTCTAGATAAAATCAGCAATTCCAAAAACCATTTATTGTATATTAACCCTTTCGCTGGAAGTCCTAATGATAGACAAGTAACGGCTGAATTTCCGCCGAGCATGTTCTCGCGAGTCTGAACCCAGCACACACACTATTCGAATGATTTTTATTTGTTATTCCTTAGTTTACGTTTAATAAAGTGTTTTCTTCCCAATCATTTTCTTCCTTATAAATTTTCTATGCTAAACTATAAAAATTTTTATTATTGACGTAGTCAGTGACGCGCAGCAAACGGGTTAAAAGTTTATATGAAATAGAATGTAATCTCTAGAGGAAACAGGAAATCAGAAAACTGGTCGCTTTTCGATAACTGTTATTATATACGTGTATAATGCAAAATTCTTTACATACTATATAATTTTGCGCTTATTCTCCGAGAGAAAATGGCTGCACTCTGTCGAGCTACATCAAACGCATTGACGCGAATTATGTACGCGAAGTCAAGCGCGGCGTATAAAAATGCGGAGCGCGGGGCAAACACGTTGCGCGTTGCTGCGTTGCGCCAAACTGTAAACTCCGACGTTAACTCACGCACTAATGACTCGCTATAGAGTCCGGATCCCAAACGAGTGAATTAAATGAAATCGCAGTTCCGCTGCGACGGCGGTCGTAAAAAAAAAAAAAAACACCCTGCGCAATCCGCAGAACCGGCGGGAAAAATTAAAAACCGCCGGCTACCCGCGCGCTTATATTTAAATCGAATTATCAACTCCGCCGGTTTTTAACGGTCGCCGCCGCTATGCGCGCCGGCCGTTTCCGCGATAGTTTATTCGCTAAACCGAGCGACGAGATCGTTAGTCGCCGGTTTTGTAGCTGTTGATTCGACTGCTACAAAGAAACCGGACTGCTGGCTGCTAAATGGCCGTCGGGAGTATTAACCGCGCTGAGATCACCAATCGAAGCCTGCCACCAGGCTGATAATCAGCTATCTGCTATGGAATACGGTGTCGATCTGCTGCGACGTTAGTGCTTTATATTACCGACGTATGCCGCTAATTGGAGGCAACCTCACCACCGAGCTCGTCATTCGAAGTCTCAGTGCTAACGTATTTAATTATAATTAAAAGCCGGTACAAACGATTAGCGCAAATAGCGATTTCCGATTCGTCGAACAAAGTAGCAGCCGTCGCCTCTTCATGCTGGTAGAAGCTGTAAGGGACTAACACGGCTTGTGTTCTTGATATGCAGAAAAGAGTACATATTTGATTTGATTAATTCTTGAATTTACAGACGAGCTCGATTTAAATATTATACATATATATTCAATCATAATAAAAATCATGCATTTTAAAATTCTTTACATTTATGATATGTTATTCTCTAAAAGTTATTTTTTAAATCATACACATATAATTACAAGAACACATATAGTGAATTTATACTCATTATTATTACCGAATCATTCAACGTTGTAGAATGATGCAAGATTAAAATTTGCAATAAAATTTTTGGCCTAATAACTATTACAAACATTGTAAATTAGAAATCAGAAATAACTGTTTTGTCGTCAAAAATATTTATTAGTATACTCTTACTGTTAAGATTAAGAATGTTGAATATCTCGGTGTGTTTATCAAGATCGAAAAATTTAAGCACCTTGCGAATGAGTATTTCGCAGACACCGTGTTGCGTGTTGCGTGCGAGGCTCACAAAGGCAGAGCCATTCGCGATTGCTCTCGTACCGGGCCATTGTGCGCGGACGCTTTGATAAATTACCGAATAATTGTCAAATGCTAGAAAACGACGAAATCGAGAGCGATTTCGGAGCAGGGACCAGTGAAGGCACGTGAGAAGTTATCCACCTTCTCTGTTCCCGTCTGTTTCTCGTGGAAGACTGGTCAACTTGTACGCGGCCAATCAAACTGGTACGGATTATCCAACTGCCAAAAAGTTAGACAAGCAATGCCCTAATAAAAATACAGTCAATTTTTAATAAATCTTGATTGTTAAAAAAAAGCTTCGTGGATAATGTTATAAATTATCTGTGCTGGTATTTTCTAATTGCCACTTCCTATAAAAGAGGGCCAGAAGAAACTTGGAAAACCTCTACGTTTATTTTTTCTTTTATATAATAAAAAAAATTCAACTTATTATGATTTTGCGGCGATGAGAAACACGAATTATTAGAATTATCACGCATTTTAAATTGTAATAAAAAAAATAGAAATAACGAAAGGCAGAATCGCTGGACCGTTTTATGGTTGAACTACAGCAGCGTACACGGCTCAATGCGTACACGTGGGCGGTTGAGCAGAGCAATGTGCTAAAAGGATAAATGTCTCTCTGCTTGTAACCAAACACGCTTCTTCTCGATTCTCCCCACTTTCTCTTTGACTCCAATCTGTTTTGTTCGCTCTTCCTTGCCGAAGCCACCCTCGCATTTAAACGTCGTCTTTGCGGGAACTTTGTTTGGGATCATCAGTCGTGTAACTGATGCACGATAGAAGAAAAAATTAAATATTGATCTATTTATCTGTGAAAGAAATATCACTAATCCATTGCTCAAATGGATCATATATCTTTGCAATTTAGCTACATTTATTTCTTTGCTGTAACATCATTATTATAAATATGTATTTTGATATAGACTTGATAAATAAATTAAAGATCGTTTCCTCACATCTCACATGGTTGGAGCATTTTTGCATTTCAATAAAATTCTTCAAAACAAGTTTGCATTTTGCCAAAATGCGAGTCACCAAACAAATAAATGCACAGAGAAAAATATATTTTTTGATAATCATCAAATAAAAATCGGGATTTAAAAGAAAACACGGCGGATGAGCGAGAACAAGATTCGAGACTCGCGAATTCACATCACGGATAATTTATCGATTCAGGTGAACCGAAGTAGAGGGACGGAAAAAGAGCGGCACGGGCTCTTCATCAGCGATTTAATTCCTGTGAACGGCAACGGCTTCGAGTTTATTTATTCTTTCGCCGACTCGTGACCGGTGCCAAAACGAGGGTGAGACCGGGACAAGATTAAAAATTCCCTAATTACTTAATCGCGTTCGCACAGCTACGCTTGTGTCAAAGAGAACGTCACTCGCGTCCGAAGGGCACGAGAGATACAGTATTCCTTTTTTTTTTATCACTTTTATTATCCTCGCATTATCAGCAATATTCTCGGCAAAAAATTTGGCAATTTTATTGTATACCTATTAAACTCTCCGTTAATTGTAACGCAGTAGGCTACGCATTTGTGATATGATATTTTTCGCAAAATCATGTGACTCAAAACACGCGTAGTGTCATATGCGTTATTAAAAAGGTCACGAGTGAAAAAATTGGGCTTTGACCGTGTGTTTCTCAATATTGGCCGACGACAGTCAACCTAGGGCATTAGTGGTACTAACGGCAACAGCAGGGCACGGTAGTTCCAGGACGTAGACAGTGACAAACCGTCTTGGCCCGCTGTGATTTCAGTTAATTGTCGGCGCAACCATTTCTCACTCCTCGGCTTCCGCTCGACGTGGACCCGGGCGACGACGTTGTAAATATCCACGAAGGCGCCATGAGCACAGGGCTAAAGGTGGAACGTCTTACTCCGGTAGGCTTAAGTTCCTAGCTTTGCGCGCGTAAGCCGCTTCTTCCTTTTCTCATATTCCTTTGTGAACGATCGGCGGACAGGACATCCCTCTTTCTCCCGGTACCCTTTCAACGTGGAGCTAAGTCTCGAATAATTTTTGCTGACGTAAAACTCTTTCCGACGCAGCGATTCGCTCGTGAGATAACACACGGGGTTCATGTAGAATAATTATTCAAATATATAAAAATGCGAGTTTAAGCCTAAAATCAAAATCTTCTTCGATTTTTTCGAGTTTGAATTTATTTTAAAGTTTGTTACTTAAATTTTTACTTCTGTGTATTATCGAGTAATATACATATATATATTTAATGAGTTCTATACTGATTGTGAGTTTGTAATTAATTAAAATTTCAATTTAATTTAATTAATGAGTGATTAAAAAACAGAAAAATGCCATTACATCTTTGCTTTTTAAAGTTTATAACATATAAATTACAACATATAAATAAAATAAAATAAAATATTATTTTATTTTGTATATCGTTAACGAGTAAACAATACCGAGGGGTCTACCGCACCTCGAAAAAGTGTACACCTATTGCCGAAAACGGCAATAAAATCCATATTTCTGCAGTTATTACTTTAATTTCCTATATTGCCGAAGTATTGCCTTTATTACCGTTATTGACTAAGTATTGCTAAACATTGCCGTTATTGCCGAACATTACGCATATATTTCCCTATTTCTGAAGTTATTGCTTTCTATTCTCAAGAAAAAGGAGAGAAATTAGAGTATGAAAAATATGTATTTATGTGAAAAAAATATATGTATATGCATGTATATATACACATATATGAATTATAACCTTATAACATAATTCATATATGCTATATAGGTATACAATGTATACATGCATGTACATATTTTTTCACATAAATACATACTTTTGTATTAATAAAAGAAATAAGTTGTGTGGTTCTGTAGAATAATACATTGTAATCCACTATTCCACAATATAGTACGTACTGAAATAACACCTTATTTTCACTTTTGATCAGCATCACAGAACAGAAACTATCTATTTCCGAAGTTTCAGCCAAATTCACCAAA
Source organism: Leptothorax acervorum (assembly GCA_035220615.1). Taxonomy (NCBI): domain Eukaryota; kingdom Metazoa; phylum Arthropoda; class Insecta; order Hymenoptera; family Formicidae; genus Leptothorax; species Leptothorax acervorum. The sequence continues at coordinate 362,881 of JASTWQ010000078.1, forward strand.
ATTTAATGTTCCACAATAGTACTAAACTAACATTTTATTTTGCCTTTTCAACGCTGAATATATCATAAATATATAATATACAGGGTGTCTGAGACCACTCGTACACCCCTTTTAAAATGAAAGAAAGTTGTTTTTATAAAAATTTTTAAAAATTTTGATAAGTAAATCGGATACGCTTTATCGAATGGTGATATTTTCATCTTCCGGTACTGACCGAAAATGAGCTATCTAAATCAAAAATCGAATTTTTTTAATGGAACCCCCACTTTTTATTGCATATTCTTGCAACCCTTATCGAGACGTTTTCAAAACACTATAATAAAGCTCTCTTTCGTCAAGAACTTTCTGAGATATTTCAAATTTTGTTATAATCATTTTAATATAAAATATGAAATGTCTCGTAAAGTATTCAATTTTTGATAACTTTACCTTGATACTTTTATACGTTGAATAATGAAAGGAATCGAATAATGATATTAACTTTTACATTTACAATTTTGTAAAATTGTATGCGTCTACAAGATGCAATCAAATTTCTTAAAATAATTATTTTTTCTTTTTTACAATTGATTCCTTTCATTATTCTTATTTCATATTGTATATTAAAAATATTATGACAAAATTTGAAATATCTCAGAAAATTCTTAACCAAAGAGAGCTTTATTATAGTGTTTTGAAAACGTCTCGATAAGGGTTACAAGAATATGCAATAAAAAGTGGGGGTTCCATTTAAAAAATTCGATTTTTGATCTAAATAGCTCATTTCTGGTCAGTACCGGAAGATGAAAATATCGCAGCATTCGGTAGAAAGAGCGTATCCGATTTACTTATCAAAATTTTTAAAATTTTTTTATAAAAACCACATTCTTTCATTTTAAAAGGGGTGTACGGATAGTCTCAGACATCCTGTATATAAAAATGACGATTTGACGGAACCGTGTCAAAATGTTTCCTCGCAAGGCTGATTTTTTTGCCCAATTTTGCCGCTTATTTTCCAGTTATTGCTTAGTTATTGCCTAGTTATTGCCTAGTTATTTCCTAGTTATTTCCTTGTTATTGCCGTTTATTGCCGAAAATTTGTACACCTATTGCCGAGTGCGGTAGACCCCTCGGAGTAAACAATACCGCCTATGTGACAATTAGTAAAGTTTTCAGGAGAAACAAAATACCTACTGTGCCAAAAGTTATCTATGTGATAAACATACTTGAAAAACAAAACTCATTGAAGCTGATCTGTAAATAATATGTATGATCATTTACGATCTTACCCTGTAGAATGATGATACGGAAAAATCGAAGCCAAAAAGTGCATTTAGAGAAAAATGTCACATAAAGACGATATTATTCTTCATGAGCTGAAGACAAATCCGTGAGACTTCAGCACGACATAAAGGATAAGGGAGAGATAGAAATCATAAGATTTAGATTGAGAACCATCACGTGTTATATCGCGAAGACAAAACTCGTCAATGTTTTTACGCAAAAGGGATTCGAGACGATTACTGTGACAATACGTTTCGGGTCGGGAGGGTTCTCGCGACTGTCCGCACCGAGATCGCTCTACGAGAAAAGGGGCGAGTGGTGGCAGCGCGAAGGGCTGACCGACGAAGGGTGCAGAAACGAAGGTGGAGGGCCACGAAAGTCGGAGTCGTCCGGGCAATCTTGTTTTGAGCTTCTAATAATACCCGACGTATCGGCTCTCGCTGGTATTTTTATGGCCCGGCCCGGATATATGGACGCGTATCCATACGTATGTGCCGCCATATATAACAGGCGGGCAAATAAAAAGGTAACAACGTAGCGGTGGACAAATAGCCTCCAGCCCCAAACCCCGAAAACTGCCGATAGGCCGGCGACGCCCACGCCTTCGACAATATAATGCGACGCAGAAATGTTTTGTTCTCCCTCTCGCTTTCTCTTTGTCGTATCCATGCGTATGTACGGTGCCCGTGAGTGCATACGTGCAAGCTTCTGATTGTGAGTGAGGGTGATCGAGCATAAATCAAGCTCTCCACGTGTTACCGCGATCGGATTCGCAGGATCGTTTTACCGCGCGTCGATGACTAACCAATCATTTTTATAATTCATCTCATTAACTCGTACACTGAAAATCGTTTCTCTTTACACAACTTGAATTATAATAACCTCCTATTCTACTTTTAAAAGACATTGAAATCGTAAAGAGAGAGCGGAAGAGAGAAAGTGCATGTATTTATTATCAATAAATAATGCTAACATACCAAATTTGTATCGGCTTAATGGCCATATAAATAGTTTCGATTACATTATATTTTGTCTAATAAGACGATGTTCATAAAACGGAGTTAGAATTCTAGTATTTATAAGCTTTTATATATACGTATGTTCACATCAGTATAAGTAATCCTATAACTATATGACACAGTCGGAAAACTTATAAATCTTATATCATTAAGATAACAATGTTATTATCTGAATTATCTTTCGAGACTAAAAGAAAGATAAACAAAAGTTGATTCTATCTTTTTTTCATATCTTCCTAAATAAATATAGCTATATAAAATCCTAAACATGATATAATAATGTTGATAAAAACTAATAAATCAAAAGAGGGGCTTATATTTCCATGATAAAAGCAAAAGACGTAGTCCGCCTTCATGACAACGAGCTATAACATTATTTTATGCTTCGAATGCAAAGCCACAGTGGTTAAAGCTCGGTTGACGTGTCTCGTATTTAACGTGTCCGCTACGGGGTATCTCCGAGCACGTTCTTAGTTAGGCCAAAGCAAATTGGTGAGCATCGAAACGTGTTACATGAAGAGGCACAAAGAAAGAAAAGACGGCGCGCGGCTCGTAAAACAACATTTACCGAGTGTCTCGATTGGTCGACCGCAGTTATTACGAACGAATATACGTCACGCGGTCGCGCGGCGTACGGGCTGATGGTGACAGTTCAATCCGAACTTCGGCGTTCGGCGGTTAGGAACGCAGCCCGCAAAACCGCACGCGTGATTTCTGCCGCTCTTTGCACCCCGCCGAATGACCGACCGGTCCTACTGCTGCCGTTTGCCATCTCAACCCTTCCGCGGAATGCACGTAGAATGCCTCCCTAGATTATCCGAAAAAAAAACTGGTTCACGCGCGGACGTGACTTTTCTGGCGTCAATCAATCATTAATTAATTTATGACACGATAAATATGTAATAGATCAAAAAAAGCCTAAGTGACTTCAGTCTTTTTGTATTTCTAAAATATTTAGCCTCAAATTTATTTTTAATTTAAAGTATCCATATTACAATAAAGTTGGATTAATTTTCCAATTGCAATTTCAGAGTCCACTTCAAGAGTAAAAACTCTCAACTTTTGCGTAATACTTGATTAGATAAAAATCTTTTCACACTATACAAATGCAAATATATTTAACGGTCAATATTATTAACTTCATGACTGGATGTTGTCTCGGACAACTGTGAAACTCAATCAAATTCTTTCGCGCATTAAAAGGAGGAAAATTATATCTTGATATTGATATAGTATTTAGCTACTTTGATACAAAAAGCAGCGAATTGGATGTCGCCCATGTCCTTGTATTATGCGTAAGATGACACTTTCGATATTCCACGTGCAGACTATTTGCACGAACGTGGCGGGCCCGAGGGCTCGAGGCCATCAGCGTCGCGATACGCTCGAATTTTCTCGCAGAGGCCATCCTCTTCTCGCGGTTGCCGGCTAAGCTCGACGCATACGTGAGCAGCCATTCGCTCCGCAGTTACACGTGAGTTGACGTTCCGAACGGAACGTTCGGCTCGTGACAGAAATTACTAAATGCCCAGGACCGGCCGCGGTATACGTAGGTACACGTGTGCGCGCCGCTGGATTTATACGTGTGTATATATCGCCGCCACTCGCAAATGGGACTGCGGGCCTGCGGGGGCGCGACGAGAGAGAGAGAAAGAGAGACGAAAAGCGGCAAGCAAGGGGTGGCCGACGAGCGAGCAGGGAGAGAAGAGCAAAACGACAGTGGCGCAAGAGCTGCGGACACGGGTGAAACGAGGGTGAAGGATGAGGATACCGGGGGTGGCGCGCGCGAGCCTCGCTCGCGCATATTAATCTCCTCAACCGCACATCAGCCTCTCGCCGAATCTCGTTCGTTCGCGCACTTCATCTCCCGGCCCGCTAAACGTGGCGTGCCCTGGCACGGCATGGCGCACCTACGCACTTACCGGCGACGACGCCTGCGGCAAATTGGCAAACTGTACAGTTTAACCCTCCTTCGTATGTGACGTCCACCTTCCTCCTCTCCTCTCCTCCACTCGCATTCGTCGTTGCTCGCGCGATCGTCACGTAAACGAGCGCGTCTATCGTAGGACGTGCGACGTCACAAAATCAAGCGGCGAATGAGAGTACACTAAATACATTTCTTTTAATGTCAAAACGAAGGCAGAATAAACTGTCTAGGATGTCTTGAGAGTTTATCAAATATTTTACTTGTTTTGTTTAGATGATAAACAATAAAGTTATGGACATATTTGCAAGATTTAACTTAACTCGGTTCCATTTAAATAAATTGAAATTTTTATCCTATGGAATTAATAATATGCTGCTTTTATTCGAGCTGCCTTTTCCTTTTTTTTTTTTATAAAAAGATGTGCTATGACTGATACAAAGTAAAATAAAATTTCAATCAAATCGTACGTTAATCATATATACACCGTTACCAGATTTCAGCTCGAAATTCAGTCAGTTCTACTGCGAATCTAAATTAACCCTCTTCGTTACACTCATTACGAAGTCTCGTGTTCATCGGGTTACACGAGATTGGCAGATTCTACGCAAATTTTATCTTTTCTATGTGCCAACACTTTTGCCGAGTTATCCCGCAACGGATAGCATGCAAAAAAAAGTTAGTTACCTAAACGTATACGAAAGTGCCTCGCAAGTGCGCGATCGGAGCTCTTCTAAAAAGGATATCTCGCGACTGCATTACAATTACAGATTACTCGATGGGAATAAAATTGACGACGCACGTTAAATGAATCGAATTAATATGTGGAGAGCCGTGTAGCAGTACGTAGAATTTAAATCAATACTTTTAATTAAAATTACAGGGAAACTCTACTCCATCCGACGGAATACGTATGCCAAATATGTTGCATTAGCACCGAATTTCATTAAATTATGTTAAAGCCCAGTCGAATCCGCCGTGAATCATAAATTGAAATTAACGTCTTTGATTAAAATTATTTCGAGCTTGTACGTTCCATTGTTCTGCGCGAATGTAGCTGAATGTACAGAATTCAACTGTAATATATGTAGTTAACCCTATTGTATGTTTACTTGAGTATATTTATATTTAAATATGTATACTCGCAAGATATCGGTTGCCTTCGCGTGTATACGTGACGCTCTCTCTACCATAAATTAATTTTCTAATTGTGAAAACGTTGTAAACAATGCCAATATCATTATCCATCGTATTTTCGACAATTAAAAAAAATAGTATAATATCTATACGATGGATAATGAAGCAGAGTTGCAGAGTGGAAGGAGGACACTATTCATCATGGTCCGAGAGTGGTGCAACTGCAACTGCGGCGACGTGTGCTAACCGTCAATAAAAAGTTAAAATAAAGCTTTCACAGTTGCAGATTATTTTGCATAATAATAATCTCAAAATAGCAGGAAAATATTTCGTGAATCGAGAATTAAACACAATGACGCACAGTTTTGGCGAACTGCATCATAATCCCGATGCGACGCGACGGTCTCGGCGACGTCGACGTCAACGTCGGCTGCATCCGGCCGTCGTTGTTGGATATAAACGAGTTCGTATACAGTATAGGAAGCTCCTCCCTCACCACGCCCAGGGCTTCGCAAGGAGTCTCGTCCTCCCACGTTGCGGAGGAGGATACCTCTCTTTCCCTCTTCCTCTTTAACTCTCTTCCTACCTCTTTCTCTCTCATTCAGCCTTCGGTTCCTGGTCTAGGAGGCGGAGCTTCTATTTCTAGCAGCGCGAGCCAGATCGTTAAACGAGCGCGGAAACGGCGGGAACGGAAGACGGAAGAGAAAATTACCAGCCACACACACACACACACATGCGCACGCGCGTACACACGTGCGAGGAACTCAGTAATCCCTTCTCATGAACGAAGTAACCTCGTTCCTCGCAAAGAGGATAAAAAGAGGCAGATACGACATCGACTGGGAAGCTGAGAGGAAAAGGTGAAACGATCGCGGTTTCACATGGGGGTAGTGAAAATCGAAAGAGGGCGGTCGTCGACTTGGCAGAGAGGAGTAACAAATGCACAGGGTCATGTACTTATAAGTATATCTGAGACAGAAACAAATCCATGATTTTACTACTGGCAATGTATGAAGAGTATAGGTATAGTTGATTACAAGAATGAGTCTCGAAAGAAGATCGGTCTCCTAGTAAGGTCCATTATGTCAGATTTGGTCCTTAATCATACTGATAAGAAACGGAAACTTCGTTTTAGTTGTACAAATTTTATCTTATTAAAAATTCGAGTATTTTGAATCAATCTTGAGTAGAAAGATATGAGGCATGAAGAGATAGGCGTAGAAATAAAGAATTAAACCTTCAGAAAAAAGTGATCTGAAATCTGCTCAAGAAAAAATTGTTCTATTTCTTATATAAAATTAGAGATATAAAATTGATTAAGAGATAGATGCAATTTAATTACAAATTAAATATTTCCTACAAAGAGTACTTATTCTATTTTACACATTGTCTGTATTGGCCATATATATATTCTGGCAGAACTACATTATCTCCCAATTATTTTATGTTAAGATATTCTACAGTTAATAATTACCTTATATAAATAATAAGAAAGACGTCGTATGATTATCAAGAATATATTCAGAGAAAAATATTCATGACAACCAGCCACATGAAAGCAAGTGTCCGCTAAAGAAAAATGAAGTCCGCAAACTGTTTTAAGAGTAAAGCCTTACTACCGTACTGTACACTTTTTTGCGAACACTACGTATAAGTCGCGTATAAGTCACAGAGTTGGGTTGCACATACCCAGGGTATACAAAAAGATAAAAAGAGGAAGGAAAACCGAGAGGGTGAAAGACGCGGAGATCGTTTCTATTGCGCAAGAATGCAGGCGGAGAGGTCTCTAGGTGCCCAATGCAATGCAGCTATCACATAGAGCTCGGTCTGCGAGCTCCGCCTAGCTAGTTGCAGTCATGAGTAGGAAGAGGAGGAGGAAGAGGAGGAGGAGGAGGAGAAGGAGAAGAAAGAGGAGGAGGAGGAGGATACAGCCGGTATCTCAGTTATTTTACTCCCTGCTACGACACCGCCAGTACTGTGCCATCTCTATTCCCCCTATCCCTTCCCTCCATCCCTCAATCCCATCTGCTTCTTCCACCTTTCTACAGCGACTGTGCGCGCGTGGAGGCGCGGCAAACTCCACGTCGCCGCAGTTGCAGTTGCACCACTCTCGGACCATGATGAATAGTGTCCTCCTTCCACTCTGCAACTCTGCTTCATCCTCCTCTGCTTTTTCCGGAACTCACCTCTTCCTCTTGAGTCTCCCCGAACCAAATACCCCCGCAAGATCAATGACGGCTGCTTTGCGTTCGCTCCTTCTCTCTACCTCTTTCTCTTTCTGGTTGTCTCAATTTTAAAAATTTGTTTTCTACCTGATTATTTATTTTCTACGTCCTATCCCGTTTAGTCATATTTCTGAGAGGCAAGTTATTATCTGCTATTAATAAATATGCTGATATTACTGATAAAAACAGTAAATGGAAACGATAAGACAGTATAGCATTTTAAAGTAACCGACTTTGAAGTTGGATTGATGGCCGGTCATGCACACATGTAGAGTGGTGTTATCTAATATTGGGCCGGACCACTTCACTGGACCCACATCCGTGAATTAACTCCACTAGACATTATCGCGCTATTAAGTTGATAGTATATGACGCAACGGAAAGTGGCTCTCGGGCAATAAAACAAAAATTATGTCGAGAAAATAAAACTCTTAAATGAGTCATCAACACAGTCACTTTTGATGTCCGGTACCTACCAAAGAATTTTGTTATCGTCTTCACAGCGTAAAATGTCAGAGATAGGTATACTATCCGATATTCGATAAACTGCATTTATATATCACTTTCGGGAAAAAACGCGATACGATTAATATAAAATTCCGAATCATTCAAAAATCAAAAGCGAGCGTTGAATTTTTCTTTCGTAAACAAAGAAGACCAGCGCGATAGTGCGTTTTTTCCCGCAGCATTCAGCTTTTAATTTTATTTTTGCGCGACGGTTATACGCCACCGCGGGCTCCGCGGGCTCCGCGGGGACGCGCTAGGTGCATATGAAACGCGATACTTTTGACGGGAATTTTTTTCCACGGTTTTGCTTTATTGTTCCGCGAGAGTGATTGGTAATTGGTTGCGTCGAGGTGGCGCGTCCGTTCGCAATGTCGCCATTCGTTCGCGAACCGCTCCCGTCGAATACAAACGAACGCGATGGATGCGACGCGACCCGTAAGGCACACCGCGCTGGCCCTCTTTGTCGATGGAAAAAAATGCAATTAAAAATTTTCCAAGTAATATGGGTCACAGACGGGGCAGTTCGTCTGTTTTTGCGCGCTTCGATCCCATCGATTCGAGCGAGTCGCAAAGGGCCAGCCGGTCACATTGGAGAGTGCATCGTTCACAATTTATGCTTTATGCCTGGAATTTACGTTGTGCAAATGACGGAACAGAATTTCATAATTTTATTTAAAAAAAAAAATGGTAACTGAATTGTTAATTGAAAATTTTCATAGAAATTCCAAAAGAATCGATTCTAAATACGATCCAAATTAATATTATTTCTTCATATACGGTATACCTATAAACAGTAACTTTTGTGATTGACGCACACGCTTCCGATTATCGTTAATAATTATAAATAAATTCGTAAATTCTGAAGATGACTATAGTATAGTCGCCGTGAGGAGAGTAAGTATAACAAGTAAAATGGGTTCCATCTTTTGAAATCAAATTTGCATCAATAGAATCGTACGAGTGAAATTAAATGCATGCCAATGCGGAAAGCCGTATCTTAAAATAATAACGAAGAAACAAAATATCGAGCGTAGCATGGGGAGGAGGAATCGGAGGAATCATTTGTAATTCAATAATTCCAGTTCGTTTGTAATCCGGTAATCTATACTGCGGCTCGTTATTCCTGCATCATAATGAGTTTCGCGTTACTCGCCTTTTCTCGACGCGGACAGTTGGATAATCCGCAGTAACGAATTGTTGGTTCAGCCATGGCCGGTGCCGAGTTATCTGGGTCGCGATATCAGCTATGAAATTTTTTTTAAATAACGAAAATAACGAAACGCATATTATCGCCGGGCAAATTCCTCCACTCATCTCTTTTAAAAGCTATGGTGAAAGCCGAGACGATGTAATGACGCATCTTCAAAAAATTGTGTAAATTGGTATAAAATTGTATTTTTACAGAAGTGGCGTTACGTATTATCTATAATAACATAAGGATCTCTCTAAACAAATCCAAGAATAGAGAACTTGAGAATCTTAAAATTTAAGATTAAGATTATATCATTCATTTCTTAATTCTTTCTGAAATATTTTATATTTTTATATTTTTTCATTTAAATCAAAAGTATTTGTTTTATACAGTTTTCTAATATATTTTTATCGGGCGATATTCTTCTATCATGTTTTTCACATTTTTCGATAATAATTTTCCGCGAAAAAGCACGAATTTGCGGCTTAAAAGCGGTTTTCGCGGCACGTTTACACCGAATCTCGATGGTTGCCTAATGGTCTTCTCACGCAGCCACCGTAAAATAGAGAAATCATCGTAAAAGCAGCCAACGACGCGACCACCCTTCTGCACCGCCGTCGAAGCCTCGGTAAGCGGGCGAAATTTGATTACTAAATAATTCGTACGACGTGATAGTAAATCGTGGGTACCGGCTCGCGGGTCGCCCTAAGAATACAAATGAGGGAAATTTCTACGCATTGGCGAATGTGTTTGAGCTCGAGCAGCAGTCGTTTGTGAAAAAGGTACATCTTCGAAAATACTGTAATTATTTTACGAAAAAGCAATAAAGCGCGACAGTTCCAGTCATATTACAATATATATGCTATACTATAATATCTCAAAGTAATAAGTTATCATTCTTAATATACAAGAAATGAAAACACAAAAGAAGACAAGGATTATAAATATTTCAAAACAAAACGAATTGATAAACATAGGGTAAGCAATAATAATATTCATATTGTCTAGAGAAATATTTAATTTCGTGTTTATGGAAATTGTTTTCCGTTTATTATATGTATATACACTGCGTCGTTTTAATAAAAGTCGTTTTATTTAGAATATCCAATAGACGAACCGAAGAGACATTAATTTCCAATCGATTTACTGCTATATAGCAATTACGCGCGTTACATGCAAATTCGATTTTACCCCGCTCGCTCGATTGCTTAACATAGTTGCAGCATCACGTCTGCGAGTATTTATACTACATCTCATTGGTAAAGTGGTACATCAATTCAGTACCGACGTACGCGGTGTGTTTTGTTAACGGTAAACATTATTGGCCAATAGTGATTCAGCGGCGACCGACGAAAATTCATTCCTATTAAAGAATGATTGACGTAACTGACGTTTATACGAGCTTTTACCCGTGACATACGACACAGTCGTAACGGTCATGATATTAACTGCTTTCCTCAAGAAGCAATAATTTACGTAATATGCGATGTACAATGTGCGCTGCATTTTTACCCTTTTAACACTTCGCACTACGATAATCTTTTTTAACTCACTTCACTGGTAACAATACATTTTTTATGTATGTATTTTTGCGGAATATTGGGTACTTGAAAGAAACGACTTTTCTATACTTTATTATTCATGGCACGATATAAGAATGGAAAAAGACTCTCTATTATTTTTTCAATCTTTGGAAGATTATGTTATTAACTTTTTCCTTTCTAATGTAGTTTTACACGACTATGTACTAAAAGAACTAAACATACACATATACGTTCTATATAAGAATTCTGTATAATTAGGTATTTACTATTCATATTAATTTTTATAAAATTATTTCTAACAAAAATCTAATAATATTCATAGACATTTCTTATACGTATATCATAATTCAACATTTCATATTTACGAATCGTTTTCGTTTCAATACTTATAAAAGAATCTCAACAAAACCAAACAGTAGGTATTATAATATCAAATTAATCATTAAGTGTAAATAAAGATTGTCTAAATATTTTTATCAAGACCCAGAAATATAATAAAGTAATAAGTCTCGTGCAAGTAATTTCACTTCATTTCTTTCAAGAATTCCTAGCTTGCGTTTGCAAACTATATGTTTTAAACAATGTGCATGGAAACGATTCTCGGTGTGAGTTTCGCGGAAAATTGCGCAAATATAAATAGGTACGCCGAAAAAAGCTGAAAAAAACGACATCATACATTCGCGGCGGGATAAAAATCACGACGCTTCCGGTTTACGTTTGCCATTTCATGACCGTCGAGACGAGCGGCGCGGCGTCCCTGTGTTATATATTATTGCCGCGTATTTATGCGTGCGTAAAAAAAAATACGAATAACGCGCTAATAAACGCGTGGGCCCTTTGGCCTGTCGTGTGCCGCACCCCTACAATGCGCTTTTACGTGGGAAAGTGCCTGTTTTAAAGCGATCACGTATGTCGAAAACAAGCCTTGATATTTTTTTGGAATTAACAATGATTTTTGATGACCCTTTATATCGTTTCGACTTTAAAACGTTTCGTAACTTTTTATATCGCACATCCATTTCATACGGATACAATTCTGATAATGTATAAGAATCACGAATTCCGAACTTTTAATTAAAAACAACAATAAAATAGATAATATAAAAACATAAAATTCAAATACTTAACAAAAAAAAATAACACGCATGACATTTTATAATGTACGATAATATTCGGAGTTACTGTAATAATATCTCTGTATAAATCACACACAATCAATTTCTCCATTACTTATATATTACTTCCACACGTATAATTTCGTCAAGTTTATTGTTATTTGTTTTATTCACACGCGCGCATGTGCCGAGGAGGAGAGAGGGGGGGGGGGGGGGGAGAGAGAGAGAGAGAGAGATATCTGATTAATCTGCAAAATATATAGAGGCTATTTTTAAAAAAAAGCGCTTATTTTTTTTCTTTTTTTCACCATCAACTATTGTTGGTTCGCGGATAGGTTCAGTTTACACCTTTAGGGCAAAACTGCAGATACGCAATGCTACTGCAGGCGCGATATAGAGAACGGAGAATGGAGCTGGGGAAGAACGACAGAGGGAGAACGTGGGTGCGCGGAAATGCAGATATTTGCCAGGAAATTGATAACTCGAATAAACTCGTCGCAAAACATTCAAACAGGCTGCCAAACGGTACGATTGTACACTCCAATCCCCGGCTGCGAACCAAACATCGCATATCCCCCCCCCCCCCCTCCCCCGATACCGTACACGCGTACGCGGGAGTGACGCGCGAGCATGAGCGATACAATGCGTATATTACTTGCTCGCCGGTATTCTCCGCACCGGCGAACTGATTACAGACCGATTTGCTGGGCAATTTTATTTCAACTCCTAATCATCAAAAGTTGTTAGCGATCTTGTTAGCGATAGCGATTAAAGAATTAATTACATTGTCTCGTGTCTTATAATAATAAGTAATGATAATAAGGTGTAATAATAAATCTCATTGACACATATTCAAATGTGAATAATGTAACCATCGTATCGTAAAAAAATTAAAATAATTAGAATTATACAACTTTATAATGATCACCGAAAAGTTATTATAAGATTGTACGATACTAATCTCATCTCGCAGGAACATGTATCGTGATTTTTGTCTGTCTGTCTCTCTCTCTCTCTCTCTCTCTCTCTCTCTCTCTTTCTACCAGTACCTAATAAAATTTATAGAAATGATAACGATTATTGAAATGATGATAGTCGATTATAGCAACTAGTGGATGCGGCCAAATTATACACGCATTACAGACGCAAGTCAATATTAACTTGATATTTTTGCCGCGCCATTAGAGTCAAACAAACGCAATGTAAATTGCACGATACAGTCGCGTATGATTATTTGCCATAAATAGCGATGAAGCACGAGCGCGAGTGTATGTCAACCGCGTCTCTATATATGCACCCTTCACGGAGCAGCTCAAAAAGGACGCGAGTGTATAATGAAAATACCACACTATAGGGTATGGAGTATAAAATAGGTATGTACGCGGCCAATTCGCATAATAGCGTCGACGTTCGAGATATCAAACAATATATTAATAATATCTCCGGCGCATCATGAATATCATGGCAATAAATTTAACACATCAAAGAGATTTCAAACTGAAAAGAGATTCAAGAGATTCAACGCAACGATGAAAAGTATTATATATGTAATTCTTTTAAGAACTTATCCAAATAATTCGCGCGAAAGTAGCTGTAACTAAAAAAAAAAAAAAAGAAACATACGGCGTTTTCCGTAATTAAAATTAACTCTTCGCTCTCAATCATGCGAATAATTTTCCGCAATGACTGTCCCCTGTTGCGCAACGCAACGCGCCGTGCACTGCCACAAAGTCGGTACCAACTAATTAGCAACGCGCTAACGTCGCATTCGAGCAGTACGGTGTGCGCGACGCGGCGGTCAAAGGGCGTCGTTATCTCTGCACCCAACTACGTGGGAATAAAAAAAAAAAAAAAAGAGAAAGAATAGAAGCGAAGAGGGAGACTTTTCGTGTGCCTCCAACCCCTTTTCTCTTTCGCAATCAAACGAAAATTAGCCGACAAAAAGCGAGAGAACTGACCATCGCGCGCTTTTTCGCCGACGGTTAATTTGTATGGAGAAACGTACGATTTCTCACGAGGTTGTTGGGTTCGCCGTACGATGTGTTTTTCTTTTTATCCTGGGAGAGATTATTTCCATCTTACATTACTAATAAAAAAATTTTAATCATTTCTCGAAGTCATCAAAAACATTAACAGTTTGTTTATAAAAATTATCATTGAAATAGATATTTCAGACCCCTTATATAGTATTTTAGCACAAATGGCATAACCCAGATTATCCCACTCAGAAAAACAAAAGAAAATTGATAAAGCTATGAGGAATAAGTACAAATTTAAAAAAACCATATATAATATAGCTAATCATAATCAATATATTCTTTTCATAATAAAATAATAAAATCAAATATATTATTATCTGTTTGGATAATCTCTTTAACAATTTGTTTCAAGCTAAATAAAATCTAATGTAAAATCTTCAGAGAGTATTATATCGTATTATATATTATTTAACATAATAATTTATCTCAGCAATGCAAATCCAAAGGAAGGCGTACGTTGAAGAGCACGGAAAAAGCGGGCGGCGACGCCGCGACTGGGGAAAAATGGATAGCTCTATCTTTCGGTAATTAAGACAATGGTGAAAAATAAACAAACGCACAGTAGAGAGAGAGAGAGGAGGGAAGAGAGAGAAAGAGAGAAAGAAATAGAGAGAGAGAGAGAGAGAGAGAGAGAGAGAGAGAGAGAGAGAGAGAGAGAGAGAGAGAGAGAGAGAGAGAGAGAGGACAAGCCCTTCGCGCGCGTAAACGCGTCTCTTATGGGCTGTCCGTGGCACAGCTGTTACGGTTGCCAGGGGCTCAAATAAACGACTTAGGTAGATTAAGCATACAAATCTCGATGATTCTGCTCCTAATGTAGCCGGATTTAACCCGCCCGTATGTCAGGGTCAACGCAAAAAAATATACGGCTTGTCCACCCCGACCGCCCGCGACTCGAAAAAGATCGCGTTCTAAAACAATACGGCGCATGTGTTCTTTTCTTATCTCTTAGAATACATATCTGCGGTATGTTTTGAAAATTTTGGATAAGCAGCTGAGTTTGTTTAACATGGAAAATGTTTATGGGTGAACGGAGAAAATCCGCATGGTTATCTTTGAGATTACGTCAATAGGGGTATATCTTACGGGTTGAAGATTTCAGTGACATTTTATGTTCTTCTCGCAGAGATGTCTCATTAATGTATTACAAAAGCTCAACGAGCAACCGTATATTAATGTTAAAAACCTGACATTAAAATCGAGCAAAGAACAGAAATGATCAATATTGAGCGTATGATAACGTAATTGGAAGTCGTATGGGTAAAGATCGAATGTTAATTAAAAATTCAACCATGAGTTAGATTCTAGGGATATCGACACCGTATTGATCATTATCCGTTCGGAAAAGAAAGCAAGAGACATGCACATAATTGGACTCACGTCTGTACGGTCGCCCCTCCTCTGGTGTGGATCGCTCGGTGTTTTCGGATCCTGGTGTGGCGTTGGCGTCACGGTCTTCCTCGTCGGGAGTAGCACCACGATTCGGCACGGAACCGGTACCGCCGGTACCGGTAGGCGAGCGGCTCGCGGAACCGGCCGGACTTTGCGGCCCACCGACTTCCTGGCCGGCCGCGGCGGCAGCGGCGGCCGCGGCAGCCGCCGCACCGGATACAGACACCACCGCACCCCCACCGGCACCCGGTAGAGACGTGGGCGAGAACATATTCGACATGCTCGAGAGCGAACCGATGCTGGGTAGGCCGCCGTTCCCCGGCACCGCGCCGTTCCCGGTCTCGACCTTGAGGCACTTGCTGGGGGGCGCGAACGCGGACGGCACCAAGGGCCGGAAGCCGCCGAAGGGCAGTCTATGATCGAGCGGATGCAGGAATTGCGGCGGCAGATGCAGCATGTGATGCAGCCCGTAGCCCAGCGATGCCGCCGTGCTGAAGGGCACCTGCAGATCTTTCGAATCGGTCACCTGAAACAAACGGAAAGAAAAAAGGGTTAACAAGAGATGCAAACCAAATGACACTTGCAATTGGATCCTCTGCACAGATTCGACGGTTATATATTTAAACACAGCTTTTACTTTTTACATCGCGTGAAGCATCATAAAAGCATTATAGGGATTAGTGAAATAAAAATGTGTAATAATATATTTTGTACAAACAGCTTCTTTCTGTTAGTTAACTTTTAGTCACCTTTTGTTACTTGATGGGCATTCATTAATAGTTAATTAAGCAAATGTATGGTAAATAATATAAGAAAGAGAGAAAAAGAAAAACAGAACTAAAATTTATCAAGATAAGTCATATATTTATACAGTCTAAAAATAATGTTATTATATAATTATAGGAAAAAAACAGGATATTCTTGAAATTCGAGTAGGTATTCTATATTTGGGATATTTCCAATATTAATATCTCTATATTTAAACATTAGAACATTGCAAATAATTTTATCTAATAATATAGACTTTTCATATTTTATTTCATTATAAAATTTTGTAATCGATTTTACAATCGCCGGTTATAAACTGTAGGTCTTTAATTATCTCTAATTTTCTATTAATTTTAGCGGCATGTACAAAAGAGATCCTGACGTTTACTTCCGTTTCGAGGAACCGCCCTCTCGTATTATCAGACTTGACAGGATAACTTTATTTCGCGTATACGCGACGAACGAAAAAATGTTTGAATCGCGTAATTCGATAGCTCATTTGCAGCATGTGGGTATTTCCGCGCTTTCAGCTACGTCTGAATGGCATATAATATCAAAGCAGCGTGGTGGTATACTGTTAATAACGCGAAACCACTGTGTTATAATAATCCGTCAAAACCTGAAGCTCTTCTCCCCCGTGATCCCCCTTCCACCCCCGTATACCGGTTGTATCATTCAATTCGCCGTGATTGACGAGTCTATTAAGCCGCATACTGAATGCTCGGCTGAAGCATCTACGTTGGATTTTGTAACATTTATAATGCTAGAATTATCGGATCGTATTAAACGTGGCCAAAGTAATAACGGTGCATTGTATTTCCTATGCCTCGACTTGTCGAAAAACGTTAATGACGCGAATAACACGCGAGTGTTTGAACGCGTAATTACGCACGAGTATATACTTTGTGGTGTGACATCATATTTCAAAAATATTCAGAAAGTTATTTTTAAAATTCGTTATAATCAAAAGGAAAATATTGTTATGTATTCTTGTAGTATTCTTTGTAACAGTCCAAAGGATTTAGCTTTAAAGAAAAGATTATTCACATTACTTTTATCATTTTGGATATTCTATGATTATCATCGCAATTTCTTTTCATGTAGATTTTAAGCAGTACAGGACTGACTTCTCCTTAACATAAACGTTGAAATGTTTTCAATATAGTTATGCGGTTTATGTATCGAATTGTTACAGAGTCCGATATCAAACACATCTCGGACTGTAAAAGCGCAAAGTGTTAACTTGTCATCCTATGCGGCTGAGGGAACGGTACGGAAGTATCGAAATGATTTCATCGGCGAGAACGGGACAGCTGGTTTCCGGATAAACATTTCATTCGGCCGATAATGACGCGGGCGATGAGTTACACGCGCGGGTATTAGTACGCCGCGATTAGTTTATTATTCTTTTATACGGGGAAATGAGGTTCGCGTTCGCCGGCCCGGCATATTTGCGCCCGCGGTCCAATCAGTGATTTATTAGGTATTCATTATTATTTTAATTGCAGCCCCGGCCCTTTTTTCGCGATCGGTGTCGCGCGACGCGCGTCGCTTGCATATTTGCAATAATCTTTTATTTTTTTTTGTCCCCCGCTCGCGCGGAAGCGAGCGGGTAAAACGCGAGCGTATTTTGTCACCGCGCCACCACAATTAGGTTCGCCCCGAAATTATCTCATTTTTTAACGATGCTGAATTTTGATGCAACCCATTCTCTCGCTGTCTCCCTCATTCCATCGCTATCTGCATCTACCGTTCCGTATCTGCGCGCGTTATCCGGACCCGATTGATGTCCCGCACGTATGAAAAATATTCAAGCATTTAAAAACGCTGTGGAATACGCTTATAATTAACCGCGACGCCCGTTCGTTAAATATTTGCGGCAATCACAGTTATGAGATAGAAATGTGTGCGATATAAAATTGTGTTTAAAAGAGTCTTGTTATTATCGGAAGTTTAATAACGGTATTTTCGGTAATTTGTTATCGATATACGCGCGCGTTTTGTGATTGTGCCGCATAAAATTTGGAAACAAATGTAAGAAAATTACAAAGGTGTAAATATCACATTTTAACGTAATATCTCAAATGAAATATATATTGCTAGATAATTTATTAACGATTAATTTTCTTTTAACATTATTAAATAAACGGCTGCTCCGTAAACAATGCTTACAACTTGTAACTAATTTAAGTTGTTGCAGATCATTGATCGTGTAAAGATACTTACTTTATCCCACTGGTAACAGTTTTAATTATCTGATTTTAGTGCTCACCATACGTTATATATGCCAATGATGCACAATCTGCATGATGTGTTTCTCTACAGGCTCTAATTTGTATATTTCCACTTATAAAAACAACTATTTGATAAACTAATTTTTAGTTAAGCATACATTTCTTAATTATACTCTTTCCACTTTATAATTATTGACTCTAAACAGACACATTGTCTACAAGGCAATTTATTATTCGACGGAAGAAAGTTGCGCATCATTGACTTGATATTAACTGTTATTCGAGCATTCACATTTATACACACGCACACAATCATATATTTCTATTCATTGCGTGCATTAATTAGTACTCGCGTGTATAAAGCGGCACATATATGCAAAGCGAGATGGAAGTAACTCGAGCAATTCGACACGGGCTCATCGAAATCAATGCCAGCAATTATTTTTTTGTTATTTGTTTATTTTGTACATATTTCAAGTTGCTTTTCTGCCAAATAGTGACGTATGTTACCGTCAAATACGATACGCTCGAATCACTGCAGTGCAGTTTCATTGCACATGTTGCAAACGTGAAAATGATTTAACCCTCTAAATTCTCCGATAAATCTTGCTCTTTCGTCGACTTCAATGTGGTTAAAAAATTACACAAATATTACTTATTTTCTCATATATAATTACGCAGCGCCTACCGTGCGCAATTCGCGATAAATACATCGTGTTTCAATCAATCTCTATTTATCGATTTATATTTTACATCTCTATTTATTTCTATCAAAAAAAATGATATATCTCGAATGATCAAGTTTATACATTCACGCAATCACAATTTCTTCGTCATAAAAACATGAGAATCTTAGAGCACGAGAACATCGAAAACTTTATCTGAGAAACAAAGGGTTAAAATGCGTTTCAGCGCGTTGCAAGCAAGCGTAAATATAGCGTAACTGCGTAAATGCAAGCAGATGCAAAGGCTTATAGGCATAAGGGTAAGGACAATGGGACACTAACTTGTGGATTGAATGGTCTTTGCATTCTCAAGGCCTCAGGCAGCCCTCCGGCCTGCGAGAACACGACCAGAGACGGCGGCGGTAGGTGATTCGGTACGTACGCAGAATTATCCATCTAAAACATATATCGTCGTTTTCTTCCTTCCGTGTCTCGTCGATTTATCGTTTTCCTATTCTAGATTCTCGCATCGGCAACGTGAGACTCGAAGAGAATTTCGCGTGAACTCGGAAACGCGACCGCGCGACAATCGGACATACCTACTTCATCGATCGCGTTTATATTGGTTCATCAATTAATAATTATTAATTGAATTTACAAATTAATCGGACTTTCGTGATTTTCATAGCTATGATGGTAATGATTATGAATAGACTATTCCCCTCGCGATTTATACGTTTACGTTTACTTCTCGATCGATGAATTCTCATAAATTTAATTTCTCATAGACCTTTTTTATTTACTGTATAGCATTTTCGTATAAATTTTATAAAAGCGCACATGTTTTTTTTTATCAAAGCTTTCTCAAAAAAGATAAAATCCAACTTAAAAGAGAGCTTAATTTTATCTATTTTACTTATCGATATCTGTTACATAATTTTGATGATTGTTGAATTACTTTTTAAATAAGTTGTTAAGAATTAATAGTAGATAATTAGTTTTCAATAAATTATTGATAAAAAATAATTCGTTAACAATAATTCATAAAAACTTTGTAAATTTGTGTATTAAAATTTATACATAGTAAACATTAAGATAGATTTAAAGAATGCATATAAGAAGTTAAAAGTGGTATGTGTTAATTTCCATTTCTGATTTCTTTACGGATTTTGTTTTCATTAAAATTGCAATTCAACCAATTCGGATTTTATAATTTGAGAACACGTAAAACGGAAATAAGAGGTCACCGATCGAGAAGCGAATTCAATAAATTAGCTCGGCTCGTCAATGAGGATTACGTCGTGGCGCATTAATTACATCGATGAGAATTACGTCGTGTTTCCTCAGCGGAATGAAATTATAATTTTATCAATTTCGTATTGGCACCTGTTGTACACAAAAGTAGTTTAATTAATTATAAAATAGTCAGATAAAGCCCAGCAGCAACCGACATTCCCTATTGATATATCAATGTTTAAAAGTGTGCAATTTGTAATAATTTCTGATAATTAACTATTTCTTTAATTTATTACATTTCTCAAAATATAGTTTCCTCGAATATTAGAATCTTTGCCATTATTATTGGGACTCACATATCGTGAAATTATGCTCTAAATATGTAAAGACCTTGGTAAAATCCAATGAAATGTCTAGAATCTCTGCAGGTTCGTTCATTCTCACGGTATGTAATTATTACAACTAAATTTCAAACTTACATAAGAAAAGCTTCATTTTCTTATTAAATTCTAAAGTCTATTCTCTCAGATCATTACAAATTCTTAGGATGCCTGACTTTAAACTCTTGACATTCCGTAATTTAAATTATATAAGCATTTACAGAATATGAATTCTTCTTAAATTATCACTATGTTAAAATCTATTCATTTAGCTCTATAAATTTCCATTGTTGTTTAAAAACGATTACTATATGCTGTTTAAAGTAGTAAATGTATAAAAGTAAACTATTAAAATCCTTCAAAATTCACGTCACGCAAAACGGAAATATTTAACAACAATCTCGAATGTTATGACAGTCGTTGCAATTATCCATAAAAAATGAATAAATACAAGCAGATCTGCTCATAACTCACTCGATATTTTCTTCCGCAAAACGCGATTTAATGGAACACATCAACGTGTCGTGGCACGAGATCGCGGTATACCGCGTGTATCATTAATTATCGCGATTGTCAATTAATCACCGGTGTTGGATCGGGTGTCGATCTGCCGACAATTTCTGCTACTTCTAACCTTTCAACCAGAAAGCTATTGAATTCGATCCGCGAGTAGGTAATTGCGTCGATCGATGCCAGATCGCCTTCGTTTTCGCGACAGCGATTGAACGATGCTTGCTCGATAGAAAATCGCGCGTGCAAAATATTAACGATAATGAAAAATTGTGAATATGTCAGTAGGACTGTGCATGTAAATGCTCACTTTTAGAAGTAACAATCGAATTTAAAGCCTTAATATGCACCATTTGCAAACATTAACTTGATAAAAGACTTGAAGGCTCTAATTGTTGTGTTTCTATCAATTAAATTTTACTTTATTAATTCAAAATCACAATTAAGAATTTAAAATAATTAAAAATCCAAACCAAGAGTAAAAAATATTATTTTCGTATTTTTCTGCGCCGTTTGAATAATATAACTCTCTAAATTGATGAATAATTTAGAATTATAAGGAGAAAGGATCAAATTACAATCAATATAACAATTGTAGATAGATAATGACTTTATCACTCTATTAAAGCGATTCAGTATATGATCAAAGTATTAAAGGTATTTAAACAAATAGTGTATCAACATCTTATCATTTCGTTTCACAAAAAAAGATAAAGATAATCGGATTGACAACTAATTGGAAAAATTATTTCGGGCAAACAAGTTTCAAGCCCACTTCATGCACGAATCCTTTTATCTTCCGTGCGTATTCAAATGTGCACTTACGCAATATCTCTGCAGAGTTTCGTGTTCCCGATTTGTAAAACGTAACGTTTACCGCGCGTCTATAGATTTATGATATCTCATTATCACTTTACAGAATGCAGGAATAATTCGACAATGTAAGTTGCATGTTACAAAATTTTGCTAAAGAGTTTCGTCAGTCACATTAAAGGGATCGATGCGAATCTCTTGTCAATCGTTCATAAAACAGTCGGTTGACAGCTGTCAATATCTGAAACGTTTATCTAATCAGCCAATACGAATAGCGTAGGAGCGAATCGAATATTAACGTTCAAATAATGATACGCGCGGATAAATTCCTAAGATCACGCTTCTGTACAGCAATCTATAACGACATTTTCATCGTAATCGTTTCACTTTTGTCGTGGCGTTTCTACTTTCTGATAATATTAATCGATAACATTCCCAGACAGCATTCATGTCCAAAATCGGGACATAACTTGGTCTTAAAGATATCTTTAAGACATGTTTTAGACGTCGTACGATATGATGTCTAAAAGACGTCTTATGTCCCGATTTTGGACATGGTGCTGTCTGGGTTCTCATGTTAACGCGCCAAAATCTCATTAACAGCAGGTGTACTTGGAAGCGAGCGTGCGAAACTCGAGATAATCAAGTCGCTCTCGGAGCGACGCGACGGTGTTCGGAGCATGTTCTGCAGACCACGATGTACTCATTGCCCGAGCCGCGAAACACGCTCTCGCGACGTAGCGCGCGGTACCACATGCGGCGCGACGCGAACTCGAGAATTAACGCGGGGCAACACGACACGCGGAACCGGGCGGGATCCGCGTGGCGCTTCCGGGCGCAGAAATGACATGTTGATCACCAGCACGCGTACGTTTTCCTCGTGTGTTGCACTGAGAAACTGATGCGCGGCTAGCCGCGGCACGCGGCTGTCCGAGAACATTCACAGAAACCTCACAGGGCCCGCTGCTCGTCTCCGTCGCTGCGCGTTTCCACCAGACGCGAGTGCGACCTCGGCGACAGTAACAATGTCAACGATGACGACGACGGCGGCGGCGGAGGCGGAGGCGACGACGACGACGGCGATAAAAACTCGCGGCGCATCGTCCTCACAAAAGCGTTTCCGTTTGTTTCGAAAAACGCGCGTCGGTCTAACGTCGCCTCACCTAATCTGCAGGCGCGCGCAACGGCTGCCCGGTTGTCGTGGACGACAATCACAAAACCCGTCTGCAGCCGTCCGGCAGGAAAACAACGACGACGACGGACGACGACGAGGACGGCGACGACGGTCGACGCAATCCTCCGATTGCGACGCGCGCGCGAATCGATCTGCGGGCACCCGGTGGAGCCGCGTAAGCACGGCGCGGGTAACCGCGGGTTCGAAAATTTAAATCCGCCGCGCCGCGTCCCGCCACTACGACCGACAGGTCCGTCGACCTAACCTCAACCTCGACCACGGCTGCGGTGTCCGCGACCAGTACCTCGACTGGCGACCGGTATCACCCCCGTGCTATGTAACGCACTGCTCGCGTCAAGAGTCAGGTGAATGAAAGAGCGAGTGAGAGAGGGGGGATAGAGAGACAGATAGACTGTCGAATGAGAGAGAGGGGGGAGAAGAGCGAGACAGAGAATGACAGAACAGGGGGTACGAGCGAGCGAAGCGAGAGAGAGGGAGAGAGAGAGAGGATGCCGCCAGGCCCGTGCGAGCAACCTCGTGGACATGCGAGTGCAGACTGATTGGAGCGTGGAGTGTGAGGGTACTTACCCACGAGTCGCGGGCTCGGTGGCGGTGGCGGAGGCGAGGTAGAGGCGTGGAGGCACCGACCGGCGGCGGCGGCGGTGGTGGCGGCGGCGGTAGCAGCGTGCGCGTGTGTTTTCAGCCGCCATGACTGGCGCCACCGTAGCGACTGCTGGCCTGCTCGACGTCGTCGCGCACGCGCGACCTGCGCAGTCGCGCGCCGCGCAGCCACGCGCGACGCTCGCCGCGGGTCTCAATTGCGCACGGGACGCGCAGCCAGCAACATTGCGTTGATTTTCGTGTCCGACAGCTCCCGCGAAAGCGCGCTCCAATTTTCGACGATGCCTTCGACGCGCGGTGCGATCCCCAATAACACGCCGCTCGAATCCCTCGTCCCGATCAATGCACCATCGTCCTCTCTTAATTCGTTTACTTTCTTCTTGAAAGTTTAAATACGCGCTGACGGCAGAAATCCAATGAAACATTTTGGCCGTGTTCCATATTTTGAATGTGATTTACATTTCCATATGTTAATAGTGAGCGCTATATGTAAATTGCATAAGAAAATTGAAATAAAACAGCATTTGGTCTTGAAAATACCGTGAAAATTTTCACTTTAATTCATATCGACTAGAAAACGTGGAATACGAACAACCGCAATTTTATGTGATAGCAAGGCTGTAAGAAAGATTACGATTTATATAGTAGAAATATTTTCATATTACAGTACGAATAGACACATTATTTTAGATTATGTTTTAGTTTATGCATAGTTTTGTAATAGGTAATTTAAAATTTTTTTATTTTTTATTGCATTTTAATCTATGTGTAATGTTTCAAGTGACTATGTGTAATGAGTAAATCAGATGTTCTAATTCTTAATATATCTCACTGGCAATTTCGCATTAATAATAATTTTTTAATACTCCATAATTACATAGTAATAATCACGCATTATGGTCTGTTAATTTTTTTTACATTAAAAAGAATATAAAATATCACATATCTTTAATACGAAGTTTCTTACTAATTTATAACAAAAACTTTTTTTATTCAAAGATTTTATTTTATTATATACGATTTTGGTTTAAATCAGACGTAAGACGAATAAAGTACATTGATAAAAACAAATGGAAAGGGGAGGGACTAGGGAGAGTATAATAGTGTCAATAATCCGAAAAAGAAAGAAAATGACATTAATTTTCAACGCTGTTGTTCAAAAATCACAAACATGTTTTATAATATTTTTACTTCGTAAAAATTTTCTAAATAAAAGCTGAGATATATTTGTTTGATATTTATTTACTACAAATAATAATTGATTTGCAATCAATTAATTAAAACCTACAATCCAATTCCTAAAGAATGATTAAATATGTACGATGAAACCTTTTCGAGTTTCACGCATGTAATTAATTAATTTAATTACTATCTAATATTACTGAATGGGCATATACGGCTTCAGGATTCATATTTCCAAACTATGAATTTACAAACTATTTCATATATGTATATGAAACAATTACCTATAATTAATCAGTAAACCAACTACAATAATACTTGAGCCATCAATATCTGTTAATTAAATATGAAGAAATATCGTTAATAATTGTCTATATTTGTATAATTAAAAAAGTAAAAAATCTTCGATTTTTAATGACATGGTGGACTGCATGCGACATCTAGTGAGTGATAAAGAAGCTAGAACGATAGAAAATTTAATTGTTATTTAATTATTTTAATCGTGTATTAACGAAAAATCGGAAAATTTTAAACAAGATATTGTTAAAAATAGGAATTAAACAGATATTTGCACCAAATAAACTATAATAGGATATAGAAATATATTATTTATTAATTTTTTTTCAGTATTCCTATTTAAATAATTACGGAACGTCTTACTCATGACTATTTGAAAATTTTAAATATATTTCTTGACTATGTAAACAGATTTCTTATATAATTATCAATCACTGTTTTAAAAAATAAGGGTACTGATTTTCAATGAATCGTGAATAACATGCGTGGCGCTTTCTGTGATCAAGAAATAGTACTCTTTTATCTCTACGGTCGATAATCTTGAAAGATTAATCTATTATATTATAATTAAAATTAGAAATTAGAGATTATAAAATTTTAGAATTCATGTGTATAATTACTAAAAAATAATTTCGAAAACTGAGCTTTATTTTTTAGCATGTAGGACAATTTCCTCCGAAACTCTGTATGCTTTGAGATACACTAACAATAATAAGCTAAAAACTCCTGCTACACAAATCGTACATATTACTCATACTAGTAATTTCGGTTTAATAGTAATAATAAGTCATATTAAGTATATATATAAAATAATCAATCTTCTTTATTAGTATACATATACAACTTTTCGTTTTCATTATAAATTTCTTGTGCAACGACGAGATATTATTAACCCTAGAACGGTACACTTCTAAAAATAACGTAAATGGTAAACATGGGTTAGGCTAACCCGCCGTTTTCTATTTACTACAACTTTTGATTAACTGCAGATTTTAGGGCAAATTTTTTTTTTAATCGATAGTTTAGAATCTCAGGAACTTGAATATCCATGTTAGAAAACGAAAAAAACTTTTGCCCAAGAGCTATTTACAAAATATCAAAACAATATTTTTTAAATCGAGTAAAATTGCGAATTTTTTTCATTTAATCATAATTTTTATGCTAAATCGAGTTGTGACCTAAATCGATTGGGATTGTAAAGGTCTATAATTGTACTTTAAGGGGGTCAATGCACATTTTTAATTACTTCCAAAAAGTATAATTATTTTGAATGGTAAATGTAGATAATTTTTGCCTCTTAGTAACTCTATAGTAATTCTAGAAGTAGGCTAATTACATTACTCGGCGATCAGATTTTGGAGCAGAGAAACCGAATTTTGACCAAAATTGATACATTTTTTGTTTGTCAAGATAAGCTTCGAAGCAAAGTTACAGGTCAAAATATTAATTATTTTGCAAAATATAGCATATTGAAGAAAACGAAGAAAAAACTTTGGAAAGCTACATCTGGAAAACTAAAAATTGGATCAGGACAAATCTTGTTTTAAAATTCGCCGAGAATGCTATAGTTTAAGAATAAATATATATAAAAATAAAAAATTTTTTTTCATAAAAGAGCATTAATTTGTTATAAACTTATATTTACTATTCTTGTTATATTCAACATTTTATCAACCGGTACGGAAAATAGTCTTTTTTATGATAACTATTAAAATAAACTATTTGCATAATTTGACATTAAATATTAAATGTTTTAAGTAAAAAATTGATAAATAATAGATTTCTAATCACATTAGAAAATATCAAAAATTAAAATTTACGTTATAATACATTATTATAGTTATAGGTAACATTGGGATTATAAGATCAAAGAAAAAATTTTTATTTGATTTTTTATTCGATTTTATTACAAAATTCTATTTAATTATTTCACGGATTTTATAACACTAATGGTACACTGGTTTAGTGTAACCCGGCGGCTAACTTTCAATGTTTCCTGTTCGGCAATTTTCAAGACCACAGTATATATTCAAGACACACTCTCTCTCTCTCTGGCTCGGCTATGGATAGTTCTTCTTCTTCTTCTTCTAACCCCCAGTGAATATTTGGCTCCAGATGGAGCCACAGTACCACGCTTACACTAGAGTCCTAAATTTTATGATAATCTAGGACTCTAGCTTACAGTAGAGACCCTCTAATAAGAGTCTGGCCACAACTGTTGGATGGTCGCCATTTATGAGTGAAATCACACGAGAGAGAGCTCGCTGTCTCACTCGGGAGAGCTCGCTGTCTCACTCGGTTGCGAAGCACCGTCTCACTCGTTCACATACCGAAGCACTCATAAATGGCGGGCCAATCAAAAAGCGGGACCAGGTGGCCAGACTCTTATTAGAGGGTCTCTAGCTTACAGTAACAAGATAAATATGGGGGCCACTCTTAGAGACCCTCTAATAAGAGTCTGGCCACAACTGTTGGATGGTCGCCATTTATGAGTGAAATCACACGACTCTGGGGGAGAGGCGCCCTCTTGTAAACACCTCATGGGTATAGTTCAGTTGAGGACTGTCCAAACTTTTATCTCCCCCAGG
Organism: Leptothorax acervorum; assembly: GCA_035220615.1. Lineage (NCBI taxonomy): Eukaryota > Metazoa > Arthropoda > Insecta > Hymenoptera > Formicidae > Leptothorax > Leptothorax acervorum. Next base: position 390,703 of record JASTWQ010000078.1, read on the forward strand.
GCTACGTTCCAAAACTCTACTCTGAGTAGCAGGGTTAACCCTACGCCGTTCCAAAACGCGAAGTAACTATATGGGCGGAGCCTATTCGTTCCAAAAGTGAGAGTAAAGTAACCCCGGAGTTAACTCTATGAACCCTGCTTCCGAGGTGGGTTAGGAGAGTAAACTCTACTAAATTTAAATATAAACGCGGGATCTTAGAATATAATAAGCGCAATTGCCTCTATACACCGCGGAAACGTTGGTCGTTGCTGTGATAAGAAATATAATATTAATAAACATATTAGATAAAGTATTTTATATATCACACATAATAAATAAGCATATTAATTTCTTTTTTAATGGTTTTTTAGTCTGTTTTAGGATTGAGAGTTACTTTAAAAAAAAGTAAGGTTTATTAGGTTAGATTAGGTTAAGGTTAACTTACAATCCTAAAACATTGTTAAAGTATTATACAGTATTATACATCGTTGAGCTTCCATTTTATTCGTTGCTAATATTACTTTTTCACGTTCCAAATTGTTCAACCAGAGTAACTTACTCTGGGCTTACTCTCTCCCCACTACCTTGGGTTCTTTAGAGTTGACGGGAGTAGAGTTTTGGAACGCAGCCCAGGGGTGCGATTCTGTAACTCGTTATGCACATAACGATTGTCGTTGCGCAGGTATAATGCGGGAAAAAAGCTGCGCAACGACAACATAACGACATCGTTATCCGCATAACGAGTTACAGAATCGCACCTCAGGTCCGGACCCCCTTCCCGTACGGTATAGAAGTGGCGCGACTTTCAAAATCGCTATGGGTTACGCTAACCCAGTGTACCGTTCTAGGATTAAAATTGATTCGTCTTACGGAAGTTCGCAAAAAAATTTCAACCAGCTTAAATTATAACAATTTTAATTGTAGACGTTTCATAGACACATAGATATACGTACATAAACGACACAATATTCAATTTTTACTTTTTTAATATTATTTTTTTAAGTTTGATTATGCGGATAACAATTATAGGAAAAAATGCTGCAATATATGTATACATATCACGCAACGGCAGGAATGCCTGAACATTTGATATAGAACATTTGTCATATGTCCAGGCATTCCTGCCGGTGACCTTACATACATACAACTGACATATTCAATTTCATGAAAAACTTCCAGAAATCATTCACGTTTCTTTCATAATTTATTGTATTTTGTCATGAAATAGCATCTTACAAAAATTTGGTATTCGTATTTGGAATGTTATTCATGTATGAATGATGCAAATGACATGACAGACAGTGTAATATGTTATTTATAATACTTCAAATTTACTAATAACATATTGCAATTATTTATTTATACATTAAATAATTAAAACTTTGGAACTTTTAAAAATCGTGTATCTTAAAAATTTTCTAGACATAACATTTCTGAATTAACCTAGATGTGGCGCGTAAATATAATTACGTTTTTACATATATAACAAAAATATTGCTATACCGCTATTTCTAGATGGAAATTATAAGAAAATTCATGAAATATTTTCAAGTTTTAAATGGTATCATAAAATTATTTTTATTTATTTATACAACTAGCAGTGCAAAAATCTCAATCTCGAAAATTAAATACTCGATCTTCAAATATTTATTATAATATACATTTATGCGAAAATTATAATAATTTTCGCATAAATGTATATTAATTATTTATTAACTTCAAAAGAAGTAAAACTGTAACTTGATAAAGTGCTGTACAAATTCTATTGCTGCATCATCATCAAAGCGAGTTAAACAGAAAAAAAAGTTACAGCGGCTGACATGGCTACGCGTACAAATAAAATAAAAATATGTTTGCTAACAAGACAATAGTCATTATGTAACCTACGATCTACTCTCGGCTGTATTGTATAAAACTGAATTATAAGATTGAAGATTAAATATTGTGTTATTTTCTTTTTCTGATTCGACTTGAGGCATTGTCTGCGTAACGTTTTCTGGTAAAAGTTCTTCTTCTTCTTCTTCTTGTACTTCTATGAACACAGTTTCGATATCCGGTTCTTCCAATGCAACATGACTTTCCTCTGATTTCTGTTGAAGAAAATTGGCTGTTTTTGCGTTTCTTCTTCGTTTTTCCCTTGGTCGATCCTCATGTACTCGCATGTGTCGTCGTAAGTCGTATTTGCCGACAAACCCCATGCCACAATTCTCACATTTGAACGGCTTGCCTTCAGCGTGATTGAACATATGCCTCCTCAATGCCGCGCTCACCGTAAACGCTTTCCCACATACATTACATACGTGGGGTTTTTCACCTGTATGCAATAATGAATGATCTCGCAATGTGGCACGCTGATTAAAGCTGTAACAATCATATAAAAATATATTCAATGAGATATACAGATATATATTGTTATAAAAGAAAATGATTCCAAAATTAGAAGAAATTTACGATAATGTAATACTATTGAAAACATAACAGAAATATTGATGAACAGTATAATATAATAATATAATTAATAAATTTATGTTATTCTTTATAAATCATGACATACTAATTATGATATACATTCACAACATTTTTAAATTGAGATATATATTTTTTGCATCATTATATCCTATTTTCAAGTTTGCCTATTTATACTGCAAATATATGTGCTACAAACCTTTTACCGCAGACTTCGCACGTGTAGCTGCGAGGATTCGAATGTATCTTTGAATGGTTCAACAAGTTGCCTCGTTGTGAGAATGACTTATGACAAATGTCGCACTGGAACGGTTTCTCACCGGTATGAACCCGTATATGCGTTTGCAGTGTACGATTGTTGGGAAAGCGTTTGTCACAATAATTGCACGGATATTTAGGTAAGTAAAGGCCCTGAGGATCCAAATGGCTGATCAAATGCCGTTTGTAATTACCTTTGTGATTAAATACACGCGTGCACTGATTGCAAGCAAATGGTGCGACATGTTCATGTGTCGTCGCATGAGACTCTAATTCTGATTTCGACTTAAAGCGGCAACCACACTTCAGACAGCGGTGCCGTGAAAAGTTTGGATGACATGCCATATGTCTCTTCAGATATCTCTTTCTGGTATATGCTTTTTTACAAAGAAAGCAAGAGTATGGAAACTCGCCAGTGTGTGTTTTCACGTGCACTCGCAGCTCCCGATGGCTTTTGCAGTCCTTTTCACATACCATGCAAAAGAACGGACCGCTGAGAGGGACATGATTATCGACGGTATGCAGTAATATATTCGTTAGTTGATCGTAATTCTGCAGACACAATGTACATTGATATTCGACCCCATTTTCCTGCTGCACTTCTTTTATCCGTATAATCGCATCGCTCACACTGCCTAATATATTGTCCTTACCATCGACAAAATAGTCAGAATCGGATCCATCGCTATCCTCTGCTCTTATAGATTGTTCAATGTTAGGACTACTCTCATTAAGCTTTGTTTTTTTATCTCCATTTTGTGCCTCATCATATTGCTCCTGTTCACCAATACTTATCATTGTTGTATCTTGATGTTCCCAATAGGCGCATTTATTCCTTCTAGTTGCATTAGATTCCACAGGATCGGAAATACACGTGTTGCTTGAGGCTTCTTCGCTTTCCTGTCCAGTCAAGTTTTCCACTTCGGTAATAAATGTATCACTACCATTTTCGATTTCTTCGTGTTCCGGATCGAGTATTAACGCGTCCTCCACTGACGAATCAACCTCAGATTTTGATATATACATTATTGTGACATTCTGCGTTGTAAACATTTTTGAAATTTCCTCAGGTAACTCGGTTTTCACTAATTGTACATCCATTTTGCCCTCGTTAGTTTCTTGCATAATATTATACAAGAGGTTGTTTAACTGTAAACTCTCTTTGTCATCTCCACCATTTTCAATCAACTGAGATACATCAATTTCGTATTGCTGTTCATTCTTGAGCTTCTCATCTGTCGCTTTAACACTGAAATCCTCCAAATCAGCATTATGTATAGACTTTACATTGCTTGACATATTCAATTCCAAGGATTTATCTGTTTGTACACTGCTATCTTCATTCTTTTCATGTAACTCTTCTTTCTGGAAAAAGCATAAACGTTATAATGGCTCTTAAAAGATAACTTTTAAATAACTATATGTTTTTTAAACATTTATGTTATTTAGATAGATTAGACTTTGACACCAATAATACAGAATCAATAGTGATAATAAATTATTCAAAATTTACTTGTATTAGTCATTCAATAGATATAGGCTGCAGTCTATTTGATGCTACAAATGCTTCGAAGCGTTCTTCTTCTCCTTCTTTCTTCATTGAAAGAAAGAAGAAGAGGAATGCTTTAAAGCATTTGTAGTGTTAAATGGACCGCAGCTATAAACTACAAATTAATGTTATTTTTATTGTCTGTTACAATACCTTCACGCATAATTCATTGTCGCGTATCATCCTAAGTTTCTTGTCTGACACTTGTACTTCCATTCTGAAGTTATATAAAACATTAGTTCGGTAGGCACACTTTGGACAGAGCATATTGGGCAATCCATCAAACCTATCAATCTGTTGAAAAAAGTCTTATTAGTGTATTGTAGACTACTTATAGCGACATAAATAATTGCTTTCCTCAGAGCAGTCAATATAACAATATAAAGTTTTATTGGATTTCAATTAGTGCACGCTACGCAAAACACACGACATCGAGTTATTAATGATGATAATCTACAAAATTAAATCCCTTGTTAACGTATTAAAGACGTCTGTGAACTTGATTTCAGGTTTGGCTCTAGAGATCCGCTTGTTGAGGTTAGATGCGAGTTTTGCATTTTCGTAATTTTCTGCGGAGATTATCGCACAGCAAAGCGCGATATTCTAAAACAAACGAGCGTTTACCTGGATGGACGTGAGCTGCGAGAGTTTGTACGGCAGATTAATCTTGCTGATGATTTTATCATCGTACATGGGTAGCATTGTGCCGCCTTCCTTCATGCATGCGCGGCACGTATTCGTGCAGGAATCATTCCTCGAGCTCACGTTTTGCCACGACATGACGATGTTAAAACGATAACCCTCAAAAGTGAGATGACAGGAGCAGCGTCCAGCGAACAATCCCAGCGAATTATCATGCGACAATCGTGCACTGAACTGATTTCCACTCCCGATAGTCTGGTCGCGTCTTTCGCGATTGACGCATGTCTCATCTCATCATCATCTCATCCATGATGTTGCAAAAGACAGGTGAAACCATGGTCAGCCATGGTGGAAGTCAGCGGAACACAACTGTTGAGTTCGTCTTATCAACACTCTACGTTGATTTATTGGTTCTAAAAGTAGGAACCAATCACGTTTGAGTGTTACTGAGCAGAGCTTTGTCCGCTGAATGCAGGAAAATGAGAAAATGCCAAATACCTCCATCTTGCCACGGCCGCGGCGGTTTGAATTCGGTGTTATATCATTAGTGTTTTACTTATTTATTTTTTTGTTTTTACTTAATTACTATATGCACTTACAATAACAAAACAAATTTGGTTTTATCTTGTGTAATAATAAAAATTAGTTTCTTTTTAAGTTTATGCATGTCAAATTTATGTACCTATAGTACACATAGTACTAGCTGATTACCCGAGCTTCGCCCCGGAGGACCTCGCTCGCCCCTTTGTAGACATTTGTGCATAGAATTTGAAATTTATAGATGTTTGTTACTTAAAACCAATAAAATTATAACACTTCCGTGTATATAGCATTTTTCGTTTTATAAATTGTTTCTGTTTTTCTTTAATTGGTTTTGTGATATATGTAAAAAAGAAAACAGTTTAAAAAAAAATAAGTTTTGCTTCCTTATTCCAAAATAAATTTATTAACGAAAATCATTTTAAAGGTAGGGGAGAGAGGAAGAATTGCGAACATCTAAGGGAAAAGTTAAATAAAGCCGACGATTATTAATTATCAACTATAGAAGTCTTTATTTTAAATGATACTCCAGTTATTTGGTGACTTTAAATCCCCAAGTTACTCTAAACTACAATAATTAATATTTATAGATTATCAACATAAATTATAATTTTTAACAATAAGCAAAACCCGTTTGTAATTACTCCAGCTACGGCATTGCCCCGCGTGCGGCGGGTAGTCTCTTACAGACACAGAATTTTTTACAGATATGGTGTCTTTTACAGACACAGAAACTTTTACAGACATGGTGTCTCTTAAGCCTTGTGTCCACGATGCTAGAACTGCCTCCGAGTTTCGGTTTAAGCCAATCAACTTGCAGCTCTTACAGAAAAGTAGCAGTTTCATTGGCTTAAACCGAAACTCGGACACAGTTCTAGCATCGTGGACACAAGGCTTTACAGACATGTTATTGTCTCTCTTACAAACAATACATGTTTGTTATTTGCGCCTGTATGTAACCAGTAATTTCTTTCGAAACACTGAAGTGACAAGCACGTTTGTTTAATCACGTACTGATTTCCATCATAATTCGAACCTTTTGGACAACGCATTGTAAGTAACTGCATTTTTTGTCTCAATTTGTACGCATATAGCGTTGTACTCGTGCGGATGTTACTCCGAATTTTACACATAGGTATCCTGCACGTTACAGTCTAGAATGGACAAAGAGCTGTTATTTTACCATCTGTTATTTGAATCTGAGGATACCTGGAAGTACTTCGGAAAATGCATCTGTAAACACTCAAGCGTGAGATATGCAATGCGCTAAAGGTTTCTATAACATAAGACTACGTCTTCTCAATGTACCAGGGTTAGAGTGCGAAGTTAGGTTTATTTAACGTTAATCATTACATTTATGACTGCGTTGCGTAATATATATTTTTTTATTTGACTATGGCAGTTTTGCGTTTTTTGGTTTTATTTTTGACTTAAATGCTTATTGTTGTACGCTAAAGAGGACTCAAAAAAGAGTCGAAACGTTCGTCGTTTTACATGTAAACTAACTGAATAAAATTTATAATTGCGCACCAACTACAGCGCGTTGGCTCTATTGCCTTTTTTTAGTATTATTTGATTAATTGTAAGAGCCTTTATATTTCTTTTGATTCTCCTACAAACATTATATCTTTTAGCGTCTAAGACAAACGTACATGTCTTTTGCAAACGTAAAAAAACACAAATTTTGCTAAATTATGTACTTCGCTACGGTATATTTAATTACTTTAAATTTATTTTGACTCCAATAAACTTCAATTGTATTGCGCGCCTCTTCTTCGAGATCATATGATGTTTAAAGTTATTTATGGTTTTGTGATATAATAGCATAGTATCCGTGCTTCGCAAAGGTGTTCGCAAAAGTAAATAAAAACTAATAAAGAAAGAGTATAAATTTGAATAAAGCGAAGCGTGTTGATGTAGAAAAACGATAAAGTGAAATTCGAAATATAACATTTGATAAAAAAATAAAAAAGAGAAGATTGTAGTGAAGAAAATAACGCAAAAAATATCTACGATCTTTTCTTCTACTTAAGGACCTTTGTAGACCACATTGGTAGTTCTCCCCTCTGGTGCTAGGATCACCAGGCTGCTGGGTGAGCTCACCCTGGAGCAGGCCACGTAGAACTGCCCATGTGAGAAGCAGTCCTCACTTAAGTCAATTTTTGGTTTTATAAATTGTTGTTTTTGTTTTTTTTAAATTGGTTTTGTGATATGTGTAAAGAAGAAAACAACACAACGATGAAAATATGTCAGGATGTTTATCCATAAATATATCAGCGATTGTATGTCACCTTGAGTTTAAATTGCAGTCGACGCCAAAGGGGAGGGTCAATAATGCCGTTTTTGCGTCTCCTCCCGATTTCCTTAAAACAATTTTTTTGTATTGTACGATCATTAGGAATGTCAAGAATAACAATTAGTTAAGAAAAAACTCAATCCATAAAGCCAAAATTTATTAGTCTGCGTATAGCACTATATTGGTATACCCACTATGGTACACCTAAGCCCTTTTTATGATAAGTAAACTAATAAAATATTTTCGCTCATTATAGTGCACTGCCACTATGTTAACGTCATTTTACACTACAATGTATCGTCCCCAAGATAAAGGTGAATACAACTCATGGTAAAAAAAATATTTTTTATGATGTATTCTACAGGTTAATGACATTTTTTATTAGACCCTGGGACAAATCTCGCGAACACAAATCAATTTTCTCGGTATCTTCAAGTAGAGCTGTTTAAAGAAATATTCATAATATTCTTAATCTCTACAGAGATCTTATATTACTGTTTAATTGTTTTTTTTGTATATAAACAATATTTCAATAATTGAAGGTTTATTGTGACCATCAAAAAGAACAGATGATTCAAATCAAGTGATCATCTGAGTCTTAAAAAGTTAAAATCTCTATAAAAAATCTTTGAGCTCGCATAAAAAGTTGCTTTATCTGCAATTATTCAAAAAATCTAAGACGTGCTACTCCGGCATTTAAAAAGAATGTATTCATAGAGAAAGCCACTTTTATGCAAGTTCACAGATTTTTAATAGAGACTTTTAACTTTTTAGGCCTCGAAAGATCACTTAAATCATCTGTTCATGTCAGATTTGATTTAAAATCCGACCCAACTCCCATGGAGTTGAGAAGAAATCCCAGGAAAGCAGATTAAAAACTCTATATATAAAGAGGTCCTAGGAGCAAAATTGGAGGAATGCCCCCGTGTGGCAACAACTCCTTCAGAGATAGAACTTTTGGAAACTGGCATTCGCTCTGCTATACAAAAAGCCTTTGAAGAAAGTTGTTTTCCGAAGGAAGTGAAAGCGGCAAATAAGGTTCCGTGGTGGACAAGCGAACTCTCGGATCTGAGGACGACAACAAGAAAGCTTTGTAACAAAGCAAAAATAACCGGGGCCTAGGACGAGTATAAAACCGCGCTCACGCCCTACAACAAGGCCCTGCGAAGGGAGAAGAGAGCCTCCTGGAGGAGACAATGCCAACAAATAGAGAGCACACCCGAGTGCTCCAGACTCCAGATAGCGCTAACTTGCAACAACAATAACCGTCTGGGATCCATCAGGAAACCAGACGGGAACTACACAGGAGACGGGAAGAAGCTATTGGAGCTCATGATCCATATACTCACTTCCCAGGTTCACAACTAACAAGGAAACCCACGGAGGTGTCCCACTCTGATCTTGATGAGCTTTATATATGTTGTTGTGTAGACAAAAATAAGAGATACGTCTTTTTTTATACGTGCCCATACGCATGTTTAGAGGGTGAACACCCCTTCGGAAAAAATCGATATTTCTCTTTCGGGCCGAATATCTCCGAAACTATAAAAGATAGAAAATTTTTCAAAAATGTAAATTAAATGGCTTCAAAAGTACTTTGAAATAATAACAAAATATTTTTTTTTTTTCTTTTATTTTTTAACATACCCCCGCCACCAATACATTTTTTCAAAATTTTAAAATTTTTTTATCACCAAATAAGAGGTTGTTTTTTTACGAATTCAACCATGTATGATAAAGTTATGTTACGATAAACCATTTTTGAGAAATAATTATAAACGCCTTTGTACATACTTTATCCGTGTCCGCCTATGCGCTCGATTCTTCATGCAACGCGTATAATGCTATAATTACTTGCGCATGGTGTAAAAAATCTCTTTGTATACAACATTTTTTTCACGACCATCACATGTGTTATAATTATAATTTGAAACCATAAATATTATATTTACATTAATTATTTGTAAAACTTCATTTATGTAACTTTATTGTATTATTATGTTGTTAAACAATTACACATTGTAACAGAATTATATTGTTATATTGTTATACACAACTTCTTTTATTTATATAATTAATAAAGAGCACGAATAGAATGTTTATATAATGATTCACTGTCAGTAAATAAATATATTTCTTTTCTTCCTTTCTTTGTCCTCCTCTTTCTCCTCCATGACTTGTGAACTAAAATTGTATATTACATTAGACAATTTTCATATATATATATTAGTTCTTTTATTCCATCATTTACACAAATGTTTAAAATCTAGTTACCTCTAGCTTGAAACACCTATTAATTTTCATTGGAGTATTCTTCCGCTCTGCCTAAACCTGTAGGCTGATTATCAATAGGCCAATTATGAGAGACATCTCTCTGCCAAAACTTCTAGCCTGATTGCGAGTGTATAACAAATTGTAAGAGAAGTAAAAACATTAATAGACATTTACAAAATATCAATACATACCTACAAAATTGCAGATTAATAGTACACGATATAATACACTGTCACGAATGAAACTAATGCAAAGTAACATTTTATATTCTATGCGACTATGTAAGTCACCTTGTGATGTCTCAAATTAGAAACATACACATTTGATATGCGTCGTGCATGATCTGATTTACATTATTTACAATCTATGATTCAGTTGTTATGTCTAGACGCTAGAACACGATAAAAACTTCCATGATTACGTAGAATGTTTTCCAAATGTATTAGTCATCTTCTATTAGGTGTAAGTACGCGAAGATGCAAACAGAACGCGTTGCATGAAGAATCGAGCGCATAGGCGGACACGGATAAAGTGTGTACAGAGGCGTTTATAATTATTTCTCAAAAATGGTTTATCGTAACATAACTTTATCATACATGGTTGAATTCGTAAAAAAACAACCTCTTATTTGGTGATAAAAAAATTTTAAAATTTTGAAAAAATGTATTGGTGGCGGGGGTATGTTAAAAAATAAAAGAAATAAAAAAAATATTTTGTTATTATTTTAAAGTACTTTTGAAGCCATTTAATTTACATTTTTCAAAACTTTTCTATCTTTTATAGTTTCGGAGATATTCGGCCCGAAAGAGGAAAATCGATTTTTTCCGAAGGGGTGTTCACCCTCTAAACATGCGTATGGGCACGTATAAAAAAAGACGTATCTCTTATTTTTGTCTACACAACAACATATATAAAGCTCATCAAGATCAGAGTGGGACACCTCCATGGGTTTCCTTGTGAGTATAATTTTATGTTTTTACATAATCTATTTTTTTATATAGAAGATTTACTTATGTGATTCTTTCATAATTATTCAGAAAAAAATGTTTTGTAGCAAAAACTATTAATTTATGCAAAATTATGTGAAAGAATTAGTTTATTGTCACTGCGTTAGTTATTGCTATAATGTATCAAAGTTTTTTTTGTCAAGAAAGCATTCCGATTTGTGATTTAAGGAGGTTGGCGCGATATTATTCTATATATATACAATTTTGTTTTCATGATTAAACAGTGTAAAGCTAGTCTCAGAAATGATTCATAAATAACATGTTATCATTGCGACTAGAGAAAGCGTAAAATCGCAATTTTGTCCAATTTTGCTTCCTCATAGAGGAAGCTTTGTTTTCATAAACTTCGTATATGGACCTTTGATCGTATATAAAGCTAGGTCTAATTCAAGTATAGAATTTTAAACACTTGACTTATGGGTTTTCCGAGCTAGCTGTCATGGATATATCCTACTTCTTTCGACCTTTGGAGACTCTAATAATGACGAAGATGTACATGGTTGCGACCAATTTGCGAGGCGTCTAAATCTCGAACTCATAGGTGATTTTATGCGAGACTCGATATGTAAGTTCAGCGATGTCGATTGTAAGACAACGATGACATAATTTGTAATTCAACGATGGTAATTTAAACTTTATTATCAGGAACTGATGATGACCATATTTAAGGTCGAAACGTCTGTATATTTATAATTCTTTGTATGTTTTAAGCACTAAGAACTTGCTTTGTTCGCGAGCCCTTCTTTGAATTCGTTTTATTATTGTGCGAACTCGTTTTAACGTTTTATGTTACAATAATAATTGTAATTTATAAACGTTTTTTTTTATAATTGTATCTTATAACTTATTCTCTGTTGATACCATATTCTCTAATCCCATTATTATCATAATCAGTAGACAATGTTTTTTAAACGTTCAAAAAATATTTGAAAATCAGTTTCAAAATTTAAACACATTATTAAAAAACGTTTGAAAAACATTGCCTGTTGACTAGGACTGCAACATTTCGGCAAGCTACAACAGGGGCTGGATTTTTAAATTTATTCGCAAGAGAAACGTATGCGCAAATTCTACTCTTATAGAAAAGTTGCAAGTTGATTGGCTATCGCATGGCTTTTAGTCAATCAACTTGCAACTTTTCTATAAAAGCAGAATTTCCGTACACGTTTCTCTTGAGAATAAATTCAAGAATCCTGCCCTATGTACGCGCGCGCGCTGCCCCAGTGAGAACCCACACAGCACAAAACTAAACAGAAATGTTTCAGAAACGTTTCAGTTTCCAAAAGTTTCTAAGTAACACTAAAACGTCGTTGGTACCTACATCTAAAAAACATAATATTGAAACGTAACATTTAAAACATTTACATGATGTTTATGAAAGGTTTTTATATACAAGTCTGTAAGATGCTGAAATATTGTATACAAGGTGTTTCCTTTATCTCTTACATCTCATATAACTTTTTCATTTGTGATTCTAGAAAAAAATGCTTCAGACAAAAGTTGTATGGTTTCAAGGGGGACATAAGATGGTGGTAATGATTTGACCTTGGACAGTTGTTTGAAGGCCACATAAAGGTTACCTTCAATTTTTTAAATGGAACCCTCCTACTTTTTATTACATATACTTGTAGCCCTTGTCCAGACGTTTTCAAAACACTATAATTAAGCTTTTTTTTGTTAAGAATTTTGTGAGATATTTCAAATTTTGTCATGATATTTTTAATTGTAAAATATGAAATATCTCGTAAAGTATTCACTTTTCGATGACTTTACCTTGATACTTTTATACGTAGAATAATAAAAGAAATAATATTTAAAAAAAACAGACAAATTTATTTTAAAAAATTTGATTGCATTTTGTGAACAAACTTAATTTTGAGAAATTATTACAAATGTAAAAATTAATATTATTATTCGATTTGGGTGTACTTCCGAAAAGCCCATATCTCCGATCGTTCTGAATTTGTAAACTATTTAATTTTGATACGCTAATTACGAATATGACAATGAAAATTAGCGCTAAGATCATTTTCCGGTACGAGATGGACCTCGCTTTATAACTTAGCATGTCGTACTTGTAAGCAAAATTGCCAATGGAGGGTCCAAGGGGCGAAGCCCCCGGCCAGGGGGGTTCGGGGGAGCGGAGCCCCCCCGACTTTGATATAACACTTTTCTATTGCAAAAGCAACATTTATTACAAAAACAAGATTTAATCTGGTAGAAAAAAGTGTCGTAAAACAGGCGTTGGTACTGTTAGCAGGGAGGGTAGTTGTGGGGAGAAGGGCAGCGTCCTACCTTGCGTAGGGGTCTTGCTAATCTTTCTTGTATCCATAATTTTTAGTATATTGTAGACTTATCTATTTAGTAAGGCGAAGATTTAGTAGATATAGATCTTACATGTCAGGCGAATGGAATTGAATGTTAATTTGTATTTTTCTCTTTAAGTACTGTTTTTACAGTAATAGCGTATAGAACATAAAAGTTACGTTTTCAAGAGAGGTACAACTTTTATTTGGAACTTTTTGTACTAAAATCCATATTTATTAAGATAATAACAAAAATATGCAAGAAACTACTTTTTTTTTATTTTTACTTTGAAAGTGACCTTAGCGATAATTTTCATTGTCATATTCGTAATTAGCATATCAAAATTAAATAGTTTACAAAATTTTAGAACAATCAGAGATATGGGCTTTTCGGAAGTTTATCCTTCGATTTCTTTGATTATTCTATGTATAAAAGTAGTATTGAGGATAAAGTCATCGAAAAGTGAATACTTTACAAGATATTTCATATTTTATATTAAAAATATTTCTTTAAATAAAACTCCATAGGGGGTTAAATAAAAAATAGTTTTTATTGCATGTTCTTGTAGCTCTTGTCGAGAAGTTTTCAAAACACTATAATGCAACTCTCTTTCGTTAAGAATTTCCTGAGATATTTAAAATTTTTTTTATTACATTTTTAATATAAAATATAAAATATTTCGTAAAGTACTTACTTTTCGATGACTTTACCTTAATACTTTTATACGTAGAATAATGAAAGGAATCGAATAATGTAAAAAAACAGACAAATATTTAAAAAAATTTTATTGCATTTTGTGGGCGAACTTAATTTTAAAAATTTTTGCAAATGTAAAAATTAATATTATTATTCGATTTTTTTGATTATTCTATGTATAAAAGTATTAAGGTAAAGTCATCAAAAAGTGATTATTTTACGAGATATTTCATATTTTACATACAGGATGTCCAATTTTAAACTGTTTAAAGGCCATCACACAAAAAATGCATACCGTCGCATAAGCATAGCATAAGACCGCTGGACCAATGAGCATCTTATGTAAGTTAATATGGCGACTTTATGCTGGATGCTCATTGGTCCAGCGGTCTTATGCTATGCTTATGCGACGTTATGCATTTTGTGTGTGACGGCCTTAAGATTGGATACCCTGTATGTGTACCGATGTATGCATAAATTCATGTGTTATAAACGTCTAATAAACCATTAATTTCTCACTGGGGCGCCTTAAAAGTCTTATTAAGAACATATAAAGGTCTTATTTGAATTTAATTTAAATTAAGAACATATAAAGGTCTTATTTGAATTTAATTTAAATTAAGAACATATAAAGGTCTTATTTGAATTTAATTTAAATTAAGAACATATAAAGGTCTTATTTGAATTCAATTTGTTAGGAACATATAAAAGTCTTATTTGAATTTAATGAAATTTGAATAAGATTCACAACTTATTAATTTCATATATGGTTTCAATAAGATTAATATTTAAATTGAATATATTAGCTAATTAAATCCTTATTAAGCCAAATTAAATACGAATATTTTGATGATGAAATGATACTATAAGAAGTACGTATATATACTTTGTATCCTACAAAACATATGTACGAGTATACACGTCAATTAAGAATATACGACATGTATACATATGTTCAAGATTTTTAATCGAAATGTATATCGGCATTTCTTCTTATATTCTTAATTAAGTTTTATATATAGAACAAATATAAGCCATCTTAATGCAGTTATTCAGCATTAATTTAAATCAAATAAAATTTAAATTGAGATTTTATTAAGGTCCATATAAAGTTCTGTTGGCAGAAAGCACATATGCCTTTACATGCAGGAACGATGTGAGAAAAGAAATAATATCTACTCGCCTTTTGCTTGTACAAACTCGTCTATTACGTAGCGATACAGATTTCTTCACTGACTGGAGAAGGATCCAGCTATCGCGACATCGATAATCGCGACATCCATATCCTAATCGATATCCTTCAACTACACTCTCGAATCTATTGTACCAATTGCGGGGTGCATCAAATACCTATCAAGTTCATATTTAACTTTTTTTCGCGGGGAGAAGACATCTCGAGTCCTCCAAACACAGTTATATCATCGAATTACTGTTGCAGTAATTGCACATCTCAGTTAGACAACGACAATGGGTGCTTTCCAATTGTTTAACACATCCTAACACAAACATACACAGGAAGGCACAAAGTGTAGCGATGTGCACGACTCAATTGGAACAAAATGTGTACTAATGTGTACGCTGTGCACGGTTTTGGGTAGGGTTATTCATTATTGTGATACAAGATAATTCGAATTACTTATTACTTCAATGATATTCTTGATATTTTCGTTGATTTGTAGTTTTTTCGCCTTTTTAAATAAAAAAAAGAAAAAGAAATGCGCGGCCACTCATTTATAGCCGCCGTGGCTAGTAACTATTTCATTGTCACTAGAGAACACAAGCTTACACAGCCGACTAGTAGCTCTCGGGCGAGTACGGATGTGTAGCGTTGTGTCGACGATTACGGCAATTGGAACACAACTTGTGTCGCCGTGTGCACGAAAGTGTCTAGGGATATTGCAATTGGAAAGCACCCAATGAGAGCATCCAGTAACCTTATTTGAGGAATACGTAAATGAAGACATCGACTAGTCTTATAAGAAATTTGAGTTGTAACTTACCTACTATCTGAAATACCTAACTAAAGAATCAGGTAATGTAAGCAAAAATTTGAGTTACGGCTCAACTCATTTTAAGAATATTTTAACAAAAAAAAAAAATTTTTTATTTGTAATTTGTTTTTATTTTTTCTTTTTTTTAGTTAATCTGTATTCATGGTTTCGCATATATTCTATTTTATTATTTACAATTACGCATTGTTTTACAATTTTTGTATACGCACGCATTGACGGGATTCGAACCTAAGAACCTATAAGATTCCGGAATGGTAGCCTAGTACGCTAACGCCTGAGCTAACGATCTATTTTACTGTAACTCTTCTAAAACTTATCTTTCTGCTATCAAAGAACCACAATTCAGAGTATACGATTATGAATATGAGTTAAGATAATACACGAA
Source organism: Leptothorax acervorum (assembly GCA_035220615.1). Classification (NCBI taxonomy): domain Eukaryota; kingdom Metazoa; phylum Arthropoda; class Insecta; order Hymenoptera; family Formicidae; genus Leptothorax; species Leptothorax acervorum. Next base: position 407,114 of record JASTWQ010000078.1, read on the forward strand.
GTGAGTTAAGGTAATCACGATTACGGATTTCGTAACCGTGATTTCAGATTAAGCATAATTCAGAAATAGGTATAATGTTTAGTCTTAAATCACGGTTACGGAATCCGTAATTTCAGATTAAACATACCTAATTTTAAATTTTACATCCACAAATTTGGGTTATACAATAATGTTATAACCAAGTTATGTAGGTTATGAATTCACATTTAGAGATACGTTCCGTCCTCATCTGTGACGTCACAGTTCTCTCTTAAGCGAGATTTATGGTTAACCCCGCGTAACTCAAAATTGCGATTAGCTATTCTATCTATGTCAAAGATGTTTCAGTTATATTAGTCAATTTTTTCAATTAGTTCTGTCGATATTCAGTTACGCAAACACAATTTTAACTTATTCGGCACTAACCGAAATGCTAAGTTGCTTAACTACAAAAATAACGGTCAAAATTTCTCCCAGAATGGTCTTGCAATTCTACACATAGCAACTGCAAAAAAGATGTGCTAACTTTTATTAAAAGTTTAAACAAAAAATTTATATTACGTACCTATTACAGAAGATGTTCGAAATGTCCACCGCCACATATTGGATGCACAATCGCGCACGCCGAATCAAACTTTGCTGTGCGTTACGCAGCATTTCTGGCGTCACGGTCGCGAATGCTTCAATCATTCTTCCTTCTAACTCTTCACGACTATCGATACGCTCTCGATAAACGTATTGTTTTCCAGTGCTTCAGAGGAAAAAATCTAATATAATAACACCAGAAATGCTGCGTAACGCACAGCAAAGTTTGATTCGGCGTGCGCGATTGTGCATCCAATGTGGCGGTGGACATTTCAAACATCTTCTGTAATAGGTAGTAATACGGCGATTTCGTTTCTAATCGTATTTTAAAATTGCATTTAGCTAGCTGTCCTATTTCTAAGGTGATTCTTGAGAGAGGTCGTGAAATGGCGAAAAAGATGTTGCTCTCAATAACCAATTGCTTTAGCAATGATGGTGACTCCTGACCTCAAGTCGAACTGGGAAAGAGTACATATTTGACGCGATGGTGCGTTGACGTTTGATGTCCACAAATAAATAGCACATTATAGTGGTTCAAATAATCGTAGCTACTTTCTCGATATTTTCTCAAAGTGCGAAACTATTTAGCGCGTAGCTCCCATATTATGATGCAAATAAATCTAATGGCTAATTAATTTATTGAAAATGTTAGTACATACAAATATATCTCAAGATTACAATAATTCCGGCATTTTAAGCGGATAAAATTAATTATTTACATAGAGTTTGCGCGCTCAGTACCTATCAGGCTGATTATTATGCGTACATTTTTATCAATAGCTTATCTGTTATTAGTTTTAGAAACTTATTAAGATTAACATGAATTTGGATATAAATTTTAATTATTCTTGCTTATAATTTTTCTATTATCTATCGCAAGTAATATCCATGATAACATCCAAACAAGTTGAAAAAGAAAAAGTCAATCGAGTTTATATTTATTTCTACGTATTGTAACTATTAGTTCATATAAACCGCGCAAATTTTATACTCGATTCCCCTAGTAGATAGATGGCGTTACGTCAGAGTAGAGCGGCACTCCTGCCGTTTTGTCCTTGTTAGCCAGATCTAACATGGCTACCGATCTGTATCAAAGTCAAGAATAAAGACGATATTTTGGAATTCATATATATTTCGAATCCTTGGTTCCGTTACAACAATATTGGCGACGAGGTAAACAATTCGTTACATAACGGGTCAAAAAGAAGACAGCAAGCAGATAATCAAGGATGGACGCAGCACAGTTTCAACAGATAATCAACATGATGAATCAAAACCAGCAGCAGTTGATTGCTCGATTAGCGCCTCAAGAAAGAAGTCAACAACAAGCCACTCAACCCGTAATCAACGCAGCTCTTCTACCATCATTTGAAAATTTCGACGCCAAGAAAGAAAGCTTCAGGTATTACCGTCAACGATTTGAAAATTACTTGCAAATGAAAGGTGTGTCTACAGATAAGGCACTCTGTGCAAAAATGCTTCTTAATTCTATCGGTGCGACACATTACAATACACTAGCAGCATTGGTTGCACCTCAAACACCTAATATGTTAGAATACAATAACCTAATAGAAGTTTTAGAAAAGCATTTATGTCCCAGGAAAAATATCTTGGTTGCACAGCATCGATTTCTTTCAATTTATCAAAATGAAAATCAATCCTTGGCTGAATATATAGCGCTTTTGCGTCAGGACATCGGTGACTGCAACTTTGTCTCACCATGTGAATGTAGAATCTCGATTACAGAAATCTTTTTACGTGCTCAATTTATCAGAGGTATAAAGGATAATGCCATCCGTGAGCAGTTGCTTCAATCTGATACCTCTACGTTCAAAGATATAGTAGAAAAAGCCCTTGCATTAGAAGCTTCAAAAATTGACAGTCGTGAACTTTCAAAGAATCAACCGTCTTCAAATTTATTGAGCCGCCCTGAAGATGTTAATAAAGTAGCAAAGCAACGGAAGTCTAGACGTGACAACGCGACATCGAATCAAAGGAATTATTCAAAAAGTCCCTATAGGCAAAAAAATTATCGACCCAGATCTAAATCAAAAATTGATTACAGGCAACTTGGCATTGAAGGACTATGTCTACGTTGTGGAAACAATAATCACATTGCAAAGAATTATCGAATAAATAAATCGTCTCTAAAATGTACTGCATGTGATAAAACCGGTCATCTTTCTAAAGTATGCATACGTTCACTTCTTAATTGTAATACAAATAAAGCTATAGAAAATACGGAATCAACTAATGATGTATCAGCCTATGGAATCAATCACATTGTCGACATCTTCGGAAACCAACGTACAGAGTCCAGTAATTCCAAGAAATATTTTGCCACAGTTGCTATTGAAGGACGTTCACAAGTTTTTGAAGTCGACTCCGGAGCAGGATTTACGTTACTTCCACGAAAAGAATTTGAAAAACTTAAATTAAATATTAAACCTCAAAAATCAAGTATTGCCTTCCGATCATATACACAGAACGTATTCTTTCCAGATGGAGAAATTGAAGTCGAAGTTCGATATAAGGATAAAGTATCACGTGAGAAAATGTACATTGTTCCTGATAAGCTGTCACCGCTTCTAGGACGAACGTGGATTCGCCATCTGAATATCAATCTCCAGGAAATCGATAAAGAAGAAAGAATAACTAGCATCGATAAGCCTCAAATTCAAACAATCAACAATATCGAAAACATCATTAATCAATTTCCTGAAATTTTTGAAGAAAAGATAGGCTGTGTACCAGATTTTAAGATTTCACTTCAATTACGGGAAGGAGCAAAGCCTGTTTTCCACAAGGAAAGAGAAGTACCCTACGCATTACGAGAAAAAGTCGAGAAAGAACTTGACAATCTCGAAGCAGCTGGCGTTATAACAAAAGTAGCTTTAAGTGACTGGGGATCACCTCTTGTAGTCATTCCCAAGGCTGATGGTAGCGTTCGTTTATGCGTAGACTATAAAATGGGCGTCAACCAGAGAATAATTTCTGCTAATCACCCGATTCGACGAACCGACGAAATATTCAACAGCCTCCGAGGATCACGTTATTTCTGTCGTCTCGATTTATACAAAGCTTATCTGCATTTACAGGTCGACGAAGAGAGTAGTAAAATCCAGACTATTACGACTCATCGGGGCACGTATAGGATGAACAGACTCTCATTTGGCATCAAAACGGCCCCCGCAGAATTCAATCAATTCATGGAGCAAGTTCTGGCCGGCCTCAAAAAGACTAGGACATATTTCGATGACGTCATTGTCCATGGAGCTACCGAAGAAGAATGTAAACAAAACTTATATGCCTGTCTACAACGCCTGAAGGAATATGACTTACATCTTAATCGACAAAAATGTCTATTTTTTCAACAAGAAATCGAATACCTTGGACATACCATTGGATTCAATAAAATTTCAAAGTCTCCGAAGAAAATCGAAGCCATCGTCAACATGCCAAGACCATCCGACATTGATGGAGTACGTCGCTTTCTAGGTATGGTCACGTACTATTCAAGATTTATTCCAAATGTATCAACAATTACATACCCATTAAGGAAATTACTGCAAAAGGATTCAAAATTTAGATGGACAAATACTTGTGAAAATGCATGGCTGAAACTTAAGAATGAACTCTTAAATGACCGTGTGTTAACGCCGTATAATCCAGAGCTTCCATTAGTTGTGACATGTGATGCTAGCCCTACAGGCATCGCAGGAGTTCTGTCACATATTATCAATGGCATTGAAAAACCGATTGCATTTGCATCTAGATCGTTAACACCAGCGGAAAGGAATTATAGCCAACTTGACCGCGAAGCTCTTGCAATCGTGTTCGCAGTCAACCATTTCTTTATGTACGTGTTTGGCCGGAAGTTTAAACTGGTGACTGATAATCAACCCCTCACTAGAATCTTCCATCAGAATAACAAACTACCAGCAATGACTTCAGCTCGATTACTTCGTTATGCATCATTTCTATCAGGGTTTGATTACGAAGTTGAATATAAAAAAGGATCTGCAAATGTCAACGTAGATTGTTTATCCAGAGCTCCAATAGATCGACAGTATTATTCGACTGATATTGCCATCAATGAAGAAGTTTATCAACTCTGCTACACAACTATTTTTGAAATTTCGTCTGAAAAACTTACTGCTGAGAGTATTGCTCAAGAAATCGACAAGGATGAAGCCCTCTCAAAAATCAAGAAAAACCTACTTAATAGTGAACCTACTGATATCTGCGAATATACGCTTGAAGCAGGAATATTGTTTAAGGGTCAACGGGTAGTCATTCCTAAAACGCTACAGTCAACAGTTCTCGAAGAATTACACAAAACGCATGTTGGTATTACAAAAATGAAACAACTTGCACGGCGGTACTGTATTTGGAAGGGAATTGACCGAGACATCGAACGGATAGTGAAATCCTGTCAAAATTGTGCAGAAATAAGGACCAGCCCCGCTAAAGCTCCGTTACACTACTGGGAAGAACCGACATCTAATTGGGATCGTATTCACATAGACTACGCAGGTCCATTCGGAAATCATTATTTTTTAATTGTAATAGATGCTCGTTCCAGGTGGGCTGAAATTCGAATCGTCAAAGATGCACCAACATCAGGGAAGACCATCGAACTATTAAAAGACATATTCTCAACCCATGGATTTCCTAAAGTTATGGTCTCTGATAACGCAACAATATTTGTCAGTGAAACATTCAAACAATTTTGCCAAGAAAGCGGTATCTTCCAGAAGTTAATAGCTCCAGGACATCCTGCCACAAACGGACTCGCCGAAAGGAACATCCAGACACTGAAGCAGCGCCTTAAATCAATGCAAGATGAACCTCTTACAATAAGTCAAAAAGTCCGGGAAATTCTGTTTAGATACAGAGCCACGCCACTCGCATGCGGGAAATCTCCAGCGGAACTTTATCTCCACCGTACCATTCGTATTAAATTAGATGCCCTCAAACCATTCAAGAATGTCATGAATCATCAGAAAATTCCTGGTACCCGCAGTTTATCAGTGGGAGAGAGGGTACAGGCACGATACTACACGAACTTAAAGCCTGCTTGGAAGTTTGGTACAGTCATCAAAAAGTTTGGGCAGCTCCATTATCTCATCAAGCTTGACGATGGGTATATTTTCAAGAGACATATTGATCAGCTACGTAGTACTGAAGTTAAGAAAAAGGCAGTCAGATTTTCACCTGACACCAAAGGAGGAGAAGAAGAAGTAAATCCAGAAAGAAGCTTGTCTAACGATTTGGGTCACTACATGGAATTTCCGGGGACTGCTCCAGAGACTACACCACGCGAAGACACTCCTGGAAATGCACCTGAAAACCAAACAAAAACCATACCGGATCCTCCACCCAATAACATTAGGCGGTCACAACGTCCGCATCGATTGCCTTCACATTTACGCGATTACGTTTTGAGTTAAATAATTTTGTTCAATTAATTGCTTTTTATTTTCTTTACTATGTTTCTTTTTTAGCGTGGGAGAATTATTGTAACTATTAGTTCATATAAACCGCGCAAATTTTATACTCGATTCCCCTAGTAGATAGATGGCGTTACGTCAGAGTAGAGCGGCACTCCTGCCGTCTTGTCCTTGTTAGCCAGATCTAACATGGCTACCGATCTGTATCAAAGTCAAGAATAAAGACGATATTTTGGAATTCATATATATTTCGAATCCTTGGTTCCGTTACAACACTACGATTTCTGTTTTTGATTCTGTAACTCAACTGATTTTGGTTTCTCAACTTGTAATGTATAGCCATTGCGCGTGTTATAACCTAAATTTTTATTTGCGACGATTAAACATAAGAGATAAACATTATAATATGTATTTCGACGATTAAAATCATATAAATAAAAAATAAACGATAAATTTATACTTCTCCAGTAAACACTGTAATGTAGGTATACGATAATAAATACTTTTTATAAAGTATCGAAAATAGCATTTTATATTACATTTTTGTTACGTTATATTTTGTATCTACCCAGTAAGCAAAATGTTAGCAGGATGCGCGCAGATTGGCAGCAAATTTGATCAGAATCCACACCAAAACCATAGCCATCTGTATCCGCATTAAGCTCGTGTTCTGTTGACAAAGCCTTCTGACAGGCAATGTAAGCAGATTGCCAGCAGAAACCGCGCAGAGCCTGCACACATAACAGGCTCTGCTCGATCTTTGTCATCCATCTGCTGCCAAGTTTCTACTGCTAATCTGATCACATTGCCTGTCAGCAGATTTTGTCGCATTTCTGGTTACAGTTTGACAACATCGTCTGATAGAGCAGTTTCTGCGTGCAATTTGTTGCCTTTCTGATACCAAAAATTTAATACAGACTCTGCTCAGAATCTGCTGCTCAGGTTTGGCTATCTGGGTATATATCTATTGTTTTAAAAATGACAAGGGCCTTACTCTCGCATAATATCGCATACGAATATGTCATGTATATCACGCTTTTCAACCAATAGCACACTTGCAAAGTGTGATTTTCTAGTGACATTCATGAAATATCGCATACAATATTGTATGCGATATTTTTCGAGAATCAAGCCCCAGGCCCCATATCCCGCCAGAAGACCACGTTTGTCCAAAAGACATAGGTCCTTTGCAAGGTTCTTTAATGTACAGGTTGCCTTATTCGAGCACTTGTAGATGCGGGGTCTTGCAGCGGGGGGTGAAATCGTAACGTCACTGATGGAGTAGCTGTCTCACTTTTCATTCGGACGTCTCTGTCTAAGGGTCATTATTTCTAACGTCTGCTGACTTATAACCGACAGTTAACTTTCAAAAATAGCAATGCAATTTCTATTAGCTATTCTGAAAAGTAAACCGTCGGTTAAATTAAAGGTTAAAGCCCCATGCACAATGCTAGGCAACAGGCAATATAGGAACAAGGAACAGAAATCAAAAACCTTGTATTTATGCAGAATAGACAATGACACAGGTAATGGACACAGAATTTCCGTCACGTTGGAAATTCTGTGCCTATTGCCTGTTGCCAACCAATCATATCGTTCGAATTTTTTAGGTTTGTATTGACGAATTTGGGGTTATTTCCTGTTCCTATTGCCTGTTGCCTAGCATTGTGCAAGGGCCTTAACAGACGTTGGAAATAATGGAAATAGCAACCCATAGGACATAAGGTCTGTTCGTTTTTGCTGCACTCTGAACTAGTGCAATAAGTTAGAATGAAAGAAAATATATTTGTCTCATTCTAACTTATTGCACTAGTTCAGAAGTGCAGCGAAAACGAACAGACCTATATATGGTTATGTTTGTGTTGCTTGCCCTTTTAGCACTTTTTGCACTTAAAACGAGACGTACACATATTCGGACGCTGGACGGCTGGAATAAGCACGAAGAAGAAGATTAAATGCAAAAAATGCAAGCAATACGAAAACAAGCCAAAAAATATTGAAAGCGAACTATTTCAATCAGTCTGTAATAGGAATTGCAATGTATAAGACAGAGAGGGTAGATGTGACAAGGATAAGAACATTATCAGTGACGTCACGACCAATCAGAAGAAAGTGCCCGATTGAGGCAACCTGTATATTAAAGAACCTTAGGTCTTTTGGACAAACGTTCCGATTAGTTACTTATCCCACTGTGCTTCCTTTCCATTCCGTTTTCTTCTCCACGTAAAATTGCATCCTTATTTAATCTTTTTACGTGCTCTCCTACCATTTCTTCGCTAGCTGTCGAGCTATCGTATAAGGTCTGTGATATATTTTGCTCGTCGACGAAAATATCTTTATATTATATTATAAACAAAGAGGATTATATATAGTAATTAAAACAAGGTACGTACCTATTTATTTTTTAATTAAGTTACACTATACAAGTATATTATATGTATCGAATGAGCATATTAAATCTTATAATTTAGAATATTTAGATGCCCAACAGCGTTCGTCATAAATAGCACACTGTATTTTCGCGTTGTATGTGAATAAAACATTAAGATATTGGAACAGTTTAAGATATACTGAAATCGGATTTCAAATAATTTTAAGATATTAATCAAACTAACAAGAAAAAAAATTTCTAGTGAAATATCATTCATAAAATATCGCATACGATATATTTCATGAATGTCACTAAAAAATCACACTTTGCAAGTGTGCTATTGGTTGGAAAGTGCAGTGATATTTGATTATGACATCGTATGCGATATTTTTCGAGAGCCCCAGGCCCCATGCTCCAGACCCCTGATTTGTCTTTTGGATAAACGTTCCGATTGGTTACCTCCCATGCACTACAGACATTGCAGTGCTTCTTTTCCATTCCGTTTTTTCCTCCACGTGGGATTGCATTCTTATTTCTTCCCACGTGCTCTCATACCATTTCTTCGCTAGCTGTCGAGCTATAAGGTCTGTGATATATCTTGCTTGTCGACAAAGATATCTTTACATTATATTTTAAACAAGGAGGATTTTTTATACATAAATATAGTAAGTGAAACAAGGTACGTATTTATTTTTAATTAAGTTACTTTACAAATAATATATCATATATATCGAATGGGCATATTGAATCTTTTGATTTAGTATATTAATTTAGATGCCTACCAGCGTTCGTCATAAATGATCATCGTAGTAATGTTTATAGTTGAACATCGGACTAAATATTTTAGTTGGATAAAACAAATTTTGCGTTTTTCAACAAATTTTTTTTCTCAGTGTGGCTAAAATCTTAAAATTTCTTGAAATCCGATTTTAGTATTTATACTGTTCCAATCTTAATAATTTATTCACACACAACGCGAAAATACAATACTACATTTGTTACTATTGTAAACAAAATACTGTTCTGCTGTTTGTTTCATCAAAATTTTGTCGTATTCAACTCAACTTTTGGTTGAAAATACACAATATTTAAATCCTCACGAAATTGTATAGTAAATACGATACTTGCAATTTATTATAAACAATATTATCTAGGTAAAAATGGTACGCAATAAAATAAATGCTACTATAAGTATTTCGAACAAAATAATTTGATTGAGTTGGTTTAGTTAATACTTTATTAAAAATTTTTAATGGTTGAATAAACCATACATGAATAAACTGCACCTTTTTTAGTGCAACTTAATAATTTTTTAATCAACCATTGGATCAAGCAAAAATTTAGTCCCTACAATCAGTTTTTTTTTTCTTAGTGCAGCCAATAAATAACAGCATGCAATCATATCATTATTAACAGCACATGATACAATTTTTTGTACTAATTTGCATGCAATCTAATAAATTGCTGGCAATGCATCATACAGTACGCAGCATTTGTAGTAATTTAGGATCTATCCAGACAAACGTGCATAGGTGCATATAAGCATATATGCACAAGAAAATGGATTAAGTCTGAGGAAATTGATTAGGCGAGCGTTTCTGCATTCTGTGTGCAAGAGCTGTACTAGTCACAGTCACAGATGTCTAAGTATAGACATCTCTTATATTATAGTATACTGGAATGTGAACTCCTACACAGAGAGAATTTTCTCTTAAAATTTACCCTGAAAATTATGGTAATCGTAAGACAACATGGTAGGCGAAGATTTTTATGCAGTTTTCTCTGATTAATATCTACTACAATAAAAATATTAATATCTACTACAATAAAATATAAAATATATTTGATTGATTTTACTATGTACATAGTAAATTTAATATTTTTATTGTAGTAGATATTAATCAGAGAAAACTGCATAAAAATCTTCGCCTACCATGTTGTTTCACGATTACCATGATTTTCAGGGTAAATTTTAAGAGAAAATTCTCTCCGTGTATTTTAGCGCCCGGGTTAGAAGAAGAAAAAGACAGGTTGCTTTGCTGCCATTCTATCTCTGTTTAGCGAACTTTTGATTGGTCAATTGTACTGAATTGTTGTTGTAAAGTACAGCAACAGAAACGGACGAGTTGACCGCAATTCTCCTGTTCGTCCCGTTTTCTTCTAGAGTAGAATATCTAACTCGAGTTGGCCCTATGCACAATAGAGCACATATATGTATAGAAATAAGAGTAGGTAAATATTAAATATTAGGAATCGGAATTAAAAATAATAATTAAACGTAACTCACAATAAAAAAGAATAAAATATAAGATAAGAAATGTAGGAATATTCCTACATTTACATATTCTAATATTTAATATAAGTGGTATTAAGGCTCTCTTGAATAAATCACAAAAGGCAGGCGAGAGAGGCAATGGGAGCCAAGCGCGATAATTAGTGCGCAGTTAATTTCAAATAATATATTGATTAGTCATTACATAATTTAAGAATTGACAAACGGACGTTTCGACCCTTTCTTTAAGTCATCTTCAACGTAAGATACATATATTCGAAGTTCAGCGTAATAATAAAAATTAATAAATCCTAATATTAATAATTAGAGTAAGGCTGCGGTCCACTTGACGCTCCAAATGCTTCGAAGCATTCCTCTTCTCCTTTCTTTTAATAAAGAAAGAAGGAGAAGAAGAACGCTTCAAAGCATTTGTAGCGTCAAGTGGACCGCAGCCTAAATCTAATATTTAATATTTTTGTGTTACAAGATTATTCCTATATTTATGTTGGACCTTGGCGAGAGTTTTATATACTTGTGTGGGATATTCGAGAGTAAGAGACTTGTAGAATCAAACAATACTTTATTCTTAGAGACAGATGTTACTTGTAACGACGCTCTAGCTCAACTGAACTTAGAGACGCCGGGACACGTCGAGACACGAAAAAACAAAAGACGCGCGTCAGCCAGCGCATGGTAACCGCAACGGCCGTTTTTTGTGGCCAATGAGGTGTAGACCCCGTAGAGATAACTATACCGCGCATGTTTATACAGAAGCACGACTAACTGCTTCAATAATTTACATAACCTAACATTTAATATTTATTCTCTGGAGGAGGAAGTAGGGAGGTTGAAGAGGAAGATTGAAAGAATGGAGCAAAGCGGAGGCAAAAGGAAGAGAGAGGATAGAGAGGAGAGAGGAGCAGGGAAGAAGAAATGGTGGGAGGGGGAGGGCAAAAGAGATGAGGAGGAAATGAGAAAGAGGAATGTCATAATAAGGATCGAGAAAGAGAGAGATGGGAAGGGAAGGGGTCGAATTGGGTAAAGGTAAAGAAGCTCCTAACGGAGGGGTTGAAGGTAAAGGCGGAGGTCAAGGAGGTTAGAGTTGTGGGGCAGAGGGGGGATTGGCTGACAATATTGGTGAAACTGGGGAATAAGGAGGAGAAATGGAGGGTGCTGGAAGCAAGGAGAAAGGCGGGGAATAGGGTGAGTATCAAAATAGATGAAGATAAGTCGGTGGAGAGAAGGGATAGAGAGAAAGAGGAGAAAGAAAGGAGACTAGAAAGGAGAATAGAGGAGAGCAGGAGTACAGGGAGGTCAGAGGAGGAGATCGCGAGAGGAATGGAGGAGAAACTTCTCATGGACTCAGACAAGGACGGGGAGAACAAAAAAATGAGGTAGGGCAAAAAGCGAGAAGCCGAGACAGGAAGGAGGAAGGCAGAGGGATGCAGTCGTGGAGGAAGAGGAGGGGCGAGGAGGGTTACGGGGAGGGGGGGAAAAGAGAAAATTGTGAGGTCGCTTATGGCCAGGGAACGAAGGGGAAAGACATGCTGTAAAAGGTTTGGGTACGTTCCTTGCAAAAACGCCTTGTAAACCCTACGGGGAAATGCAATAAACAAATACATTTAATATTTATTCTTATTTTTAATATGTACTCTATTGTGCGCAGAGTCTTCACATTCCAGTTTAGTATTATAGTTCACTGATGCACAGCGACTTTATCGCGTCCCATCACACGATGCACGATCGCGCACATAGGCCGGTATTCATAGTCGGATCTTATATTCAGGATCTTTTTAAGTCTGGTCAAAGGCAGTCTTAAGTCTCCAACCAGCCAATGAAATGACCGTATTAGCATCTTGAGACATTACTTAAGACAATCTTGAAATAAGGTCCGTCTATAATGTATACCGGCCATAGTTCTGGTCTACCAGTAGGTGCAATAAGCTCCAAGACCTAAGAAATTGACCAATCACAGTCAAATGTAAGAAGAATAATCGACTGTGATTAGTTAATTTCTTATAGTTTCAGGCTTAAAACTTCTATTGTAGACCGGGCTTAAATGCGCAAATTTGAACAATTTAGTTTGTTAATTTTAAAGACTTTTCATTTAATGGAGTTTTAGCGTGAATCGCAAATTTTAAGAAAAATTTGAAATTTTTACTATGCACGTTAATAAATCTAGTATCTTCACGTCTGTACTTATAAAAGTGATTGACCATCCCGAACGCGAGATAATCGCGCCATCAAAAATTGCATTTTTTCCGTGTATTGTATTCACAAAGCATAAGGAAATTTCGTATTTTGAATTTTAATAATTAGAATAAATCTCAAGAAAGTGACGAAAAACGGATATATAGTTATAGAAGGACACTTTAGGAATACTAGTTAAAAAAAACCGAAATTATTGAGATTTAGAAATACAATAATAAATAGACGTGAATATAAAGAAGCGAATGGGGGAGAAAAATAACAGAATAGTCTTTTGTTCTGTGTGTGAGGGACAGAACTATCCAAAAATTTTCAGCCTGAAACCGTGAATAACCGGATGTTTTCACGTCGATTTATGCCCGGTTTCTTCATCGTCGGATAACTTTATCCTTAGATTAAATTCACTCTTTGTCTCTTTCTAAGAGTTAGGTTAGAAAGAGACGAAGAGTGAGTTTATCCTAAGGATAATGTTATCCGACGGTGAAGAAACCGGGCATTAGAGTATAAAATTTTTAGTTATAATTGTCGTGCTCGAACTACCTTAAGAATTATAAGAACATTGACATATATTAGTATTAGAATTTTCATATTTTAAATTAATTTAAAAAATCTGTTATTGTACCTACTCTATATATTTTTGACATAACATATATAAAGGTTTCTTAAATTACTCATATTTAATTACTTATATATAAATTTATATTTTATAAGTTAAAAGGACAGAGCTAATTTCAATGCACTATTAAGATTATTACCTCAAACTAATATGAAAATAATACAAAATTATCTTTATATTCCCTAATAGATTAGAGTGGGGCAAAAGTACGCACTTAGTTTTCAATCCCATATATCTACCGTTGAGATATAGCTGGCATCTTCAAATTTGCACCTCAAAACCTGCAAACATTCTTTTTTAAAATTCACTAGGGTTTATGTCTATATTTTGAATACAATCCATGTATTAATTTTTTCTTGAACCAATTGCAAAACCGCACTTTTGCTCCACCGCCCGGTGGGAAATAGTGCGCATGCAATAAAGAATTTAGAATAAAGGTGAAACCCTTAAAATCAGTAAAAACTATTATTACAATTATACAGAATACAATGTAATAAAAATAATTATGTTGAAAAGTACAAAGGAAAATAATTATTTTTATTTTTAATTACATTTAATATTGCTTCATTTTTTATAACAATTCTTTTTAACAATTGTCGCAAATAAAATTACCTCTACCTTCCTTTGATAACAAAAAATAAATAAGGACTCTGTAAGAACCAATATACGCGTAAAAAGCATACGATAGTTTTGGAGTTTAATTGATTTTATAATAAAAAATGATTATTAAAAATTTATATTTTAGAATAATAAAAATATAAACAATTAATGTCATAATTATTAAACTAATTATTACAGTATTAACAAGAAAGTAATTGTAGATTATTGAACTTATAAAACGATGCAATACACCTATATTTTATTAATAGTTTTAGGTCCAGTTCCACAAAGATCGGTTAACTTTTAACCTTGGGTTGACTCACTCTTTGTCTCTTTCAAATTGTCCTCCTTAGAAAGAGACAAAGAGTAAGTTAACTAAGGTTAAAAGTTAACCGACGTTTGTTGTGGAACTGGGCTTTAGAGTAAAATTAATTTGGATAACAAGTGCCAACATTGCCCCACCATGATATGCAAACTTTTGCCTTACGAGACATTTTTTAAATTACCGGTAAGCGTTACTATCTACCGATACCAATTTGAAATGTCTAATATAGCAAGACACACGCCAGAAACGAGTTAATCAAATGTCAATGATTTACTTAAGTTTATTTTTACTTATGAAATATAGTTTGGGAGAAATCAAAATATTACATAAAATTTACCTCATAGTTTCAACTGTTCAGTCAAATCGGTTGTTATTACATATGACGTCATTCAGTCATGTCACCTTACAAACTATCCTATTGTGTACAAACTACCCACCTAACTTATACAAAAACAAATATACTTGTACTGCGCACTTTTACCCGCCGCGCACTCTTACCCCACTCTACTCTAAATATAAAAACATATAAAATTCATTTATTACTAATCTTAAGAATCATTGTTAATTATTGTTAAGTGTCATTTTTTAATATTTTGATTATACTATAGGCGCTAATTGTTGTGTAAATAAAAAATAACGTTTGTATAATATACCCCGATGAACAAACAAAATGTTATTTCCAGTTGCTAGTACTAACAGCATAAAAACAAGCAAAATGAACTTACAATTAAATGTAATTTTTGCAGTATAATTATAATAGATATATCATATTATAATATAGCATTTTAACGCATGCTAAAAACAGCTCAAAGATTATTAACTCCATATCTTTAATCTCTTTTTAGATAGAGAATATGATATATAATAATAACAAATATCCTTACATAACAAAAGACACAGCAGTGGTAAGTGAGGGCCGTGTTGACTTCATCTATCAATTTGTAAAGGATAGCAATAGCAAAGCTAAGGAGTATAACTATGAGAATACTAGGAGTATAGAGGATACTTGTTCGAACATAATTGGACCACCTACCAAATTTCCAAACCATGGAGATTCTTCAAAAACACTTGTCGTGGTACGTGTATTTCCTCTGATGTTATGTATTGTTGTTTTGTAGAGAGAAATCGTAATTTAACTTTATGCTACAAGACTTTGTAATATATGACATTCTTTTTACTTTCTAATATAGAAGAATAATATTTCCGATATCTCAATATCTCCATGGCAGAAAGAACCATATTCACCATATGTAAGTTCTCAATGCATATATTGTGATAAACCACACGATGAGAACACTATCTGTTTGAATTATATTGGTATGTAACACTTAAATTAAAGGTCAATAAAATATTGTTAAAGAAGATACATTTATGTTCAGAAAAGATTATAATTAAATTTTTTATTCTGAAGATCTCGAGTTTCATGAAGCCGTATATCCAATTAGAGTTTCCATATATGAAGTATATAACCCTGGATACGTAACTCAAATTTTGGCTCAAGATTCTGAGAAGCACTGGTTTGAATTATGGACTGGACCGCCTCAAACGCGGTCTGCATCACGGATGTTTTCCCCGCTTTTACAATTCTGTGACTTTAAAACCAAAATACTCAGACTAAAATTTAAGTCGAACCATCGGAACTATACCACACATTTAGACGCTGTGGAGCTTATTGGTACATCCAAATTAATCTTTTCTAAAAATCCTAAACAGGGTTTAACTGATCTGTTAAGAAGCATTAACGGGAAAAAACCTTGGCAAGGTGACATACACAATTTAACACCAGATCATAAAGTTGCATACGTAGATATACTCGATCTTCAAAAGAAATTGCTTGAATGTTGCAGTATTTGTAACAGGTATTATAACCGTGGACTGTAAGTAATATTCAATCTTTCTTTATTCTCTCAATAATAAAAATAAATTTGTTTCATTGTTATTCACAGCGATATAGATAAGAGTGATCACAAGAGCAAGCTCGTGCACGTGATGCACAAGCAAGTACATCATTCGAATTATGCATATTTTATAAAAGATATCGAACTCTATTGGAATGAATCCAAAGAGCAACCACGTTCCAGTTTTTCTGCGCTTTCTGTAAAGTACCCTATTCACAGAAGTCTATTTCTCGAACTAAAAAAATATTTATCTTAATATAATCTTATGTATTAAAATTTTATTTTTTATTTTTGCAGGATGAAATAATACTAAAAATATTCAAAGATTTAGATATAAGGTCGTTGTGCCGTATGAGCCGAGTAAATAAACGCCTCAATAATTTAACATGGGATCGTTTTCTCATTACATCTTTGAATTTTCGAAATATGAGATATAATATGGATTCCATTTGTTTTGATAATATTATATCTAATTACTTAGCACCCAGATGTGAATTTTTGCGGCAGTTGGATCTTACATCAAGCAATATTTCTGTTTCGTGTTTCAATGACTTCCTTAACATTTGTGGCAAGCATTTAACGCACTTACGATTAAGGGACTGCAAATTTGTTGACAACTCTGCCCTATTACAAATTTCAAAGATATGTAAAATTTTAAAAGGTATAACATAAATAAATAATTGTTAAAACAGGTAAATTGTATATGACTAATACATATATATATATATTTTTTAGTATTGGATCTCAGTTCTTGCGATAATGATATAATAACGGACGAAGGATTTTCGTATCTCGAAAATCTAGAATTTCTAAAGAATTTAAATCTTAGATGCACATATGATATAACAGCTGAAACTCTTTGCAAAATACTACAAAAAAATCGCCAAATGCGTGACTTAAATTTGAGTGGATTGAATATAGATCAGAAAGGCCTACTTCTAGACACAATTGCAATACAGTTAAGAAATTCGTGTCCCGACTTGGAAGTAATAAATGTAGGAGGCAATAATATTACTTCGCTCGGTATTGATGCCCTCGCTGAGTGCAAGAATTTACGAATACTGAAAATGTCATGGATGTACGTGTGTGTGTTACATTTTCCTTTATAAAATATTAGTATATTCTTTATCAAAATTTATACATTTGAAACCGTAATAATAGTGTATGGCTTTTGTTACAGGAATTATGGGTATGGGTCCGATTACTATGGCACAATCGATAAGCCTAGCTTGCGTAGATTATTTTCCTCCTGTCTACTTCTCGAAGAAGTCCATTTGACGTATTTATTGGACGATTTTGAGGAAGAACTGGCATTGTGTAAAAACTTAAAACAAGTACACGTGGATGAAGACAATATCCAAAATTGTTTCGCAATTTTGGAGCAGTGCCCTAAATTGCACACGATCTATGTTCATGATGGGGACTACGGCTTCATTCGCGACGTCTATGCTAAAGATGGCGGTAGTCACTTTGTTGCCCAGTCGAAAGAAGAATATCCACATTTGCCCATCTATGAATCGGACTTTTTTCCCGAATAGCACATCGAATTCAAAAAGAAAAATAATTGGTATCTGAAGAAGGATAAGAAAGAATTCTTCATAATCTATATCCAAAAACAATTTCTGATTCAGGAAAAACATAAAACTATGTACTTGTTTATAATTAAATGTACTGGTACACATATAGTACTTGTTTATTATGTGTATCAGCACATTTAATTATAAACTAGTGCATAGTTTCATGCTTTTCTGATGCAGAAATTGTTTTTAGATAGCACATCAAATTCAAAAAGAAAAATAATTGGTATCTGAAGAAGGATAAGAAAGAATGGTATTTATGCATAAAAGCAACTCCCTTTCCGATTTGCTTGATATTTTAGTATGTTGTTGGGGATGTCTTCCCGAGTCATTTCATATATGTATATATATAAGGGTCGGACTCAAATAGCTTCGGAGATACAAGCTGAGAAAGAAGGTATTTATGCATAAAAGCGACTCCCTCTCCGATTTGGTTTATTTTTTAATATGTTGTTGGGGATGTCTTCCCGAGTCATTTCATATATAAATATAAGGGCCGGACTCAAATAGTTTCGGAGATACAGGCTGAGAAAGGATAAAAATAATAAATACAAAAATAAACGTTTAATGATGATTTATTCAACACTATCATTAGGAATCTGAAAGATTTCAACCAAGTGTGTGCTTTGTATGTGCTTCAACTTACAAAGCACATACTTGTAAAGCGCGTCACTAACCTATAGCTTAGTGGCGCGCTTTATAAGTATGTGCTTTGTATGTGCTTCAACTTAGAAAGCACATATTTGTTAAAGCAGAGAACAGTTGGTATATAAAAAGTACATATTTATATGTACGATGAATAGTAGTGGGAGTGGATCTTGATTTGCGTGGAAGTCCCTGCAGTGTAGTATAGCCTGTTTGTTTATGTTTTCAAAGTGACTCTATTGGTCTGTTTACGCTCGGATTACCGCATTCTTTGATGCAATGGCTGAAATCTTTCAGATTTCTAATGATAGTGTTGAATAAATCATCATTAAACGTTTATTTTCGTATTCATTATTTTTATCCTTTCTCAGCCTGTATCTCCGAAACTATTTGAGTCCGACCCTTATATATATGAAATGACTCGGGAAGACATCCCAACAACATATTAAAAAATAAACCAAATCGGAAAGGGAGTCGCTTTTATGCATAAATACCGAAAGAATTCTTCATAATCTATCCAAAAACAATTTCTGATTCAGAAAAAACATAAAACTATGTACCTGTTTATAATTAAATGTACTGGTACACATATAGTACTTGTGTATTATGTGTACCAGTACATTTAATTATAAACTAGTTCATAGTTTCATGCTTTTCTGATGCAGAAATTGTTTTTAGATAGATCATGAAAAATTTTCTTATCCAATATTATACATATAAGATACAATATAAATTTGTTGTTATTTGGATATTGAAAAGTATCGTTACAATATTATTCTCGTATAAGGCGCAGTTAACATATACATATACATTATTTAATTTTTAATAATACATATGTTTAATATCTAATTGTGTCAAATAAGAAGTTTTCCATATATTAATCTATGTGTATTTACAATATATAAATAACATGTGAATAATCTACGTGAATGTAAAGATACGGGGGTGCTAATAGTTTATATCTATAAAATTATAACTTTGTCCGCAATTATAGTGTTACAGAAATGTATTATAAAATATATCGTGCAAATAAGCTATGTCGAACAAATATACAGATGCAGCAATTTGGAAAATAGAATTTAGAAAACACACAAACGTACACGAAATAGAAATGTTTTCATTACAATATTACATAATATTTACCAATAATACATATGGATAATCGTTACGTCGAAATATTGAGCTAAAAGAAACGTTTTCAAGAATCAAACGTCACAATAGTACACACTATGACTACGTTTACATGGCTTCTAGTCTGTAGCCACTTTGCAAACAACGGATATTAAGATGTTTAATTTTTACGGTTGGCATTATCGCCATCGTTACAATGCTGCCGTTTACACGTTCTTTTTAAGTCGACGTAGTAACTCTAAGCCTCTTCACAAAACGACTTTGAGTTACTATCGATGTAATGTTTTTCGCCGTAAAAGAGCGTTTACACGGCATCTAACGTCAGCAGTTATAACATCGATGTTGTAACTCCGGCGTAAATCGGGCCGTGTAAACGTAGTCTATAATAGATTAAAGAACGTTATAAAATATATTATGCGAATCGCACTTGCGCAGCCAACTTTCGCAAAGAGCCTCAACAAAATATTTCCTGATAGAAGCATCTGTTCCTTTATTGCCATATATATATAAAATCTTCTTTGTTTAAAATATAATATAAAAATATCTTTGTCGACAAGCAAAATATAGCTCGACAACTAGCGAATTAAGAAGGATGCGTTCGGAAACATCACCCGAGTGCCCCCCATGTAGAATTTTATCCTTGTTGTTCACTGATCAATGTTAAACAAGGATAAAATAAGACGTGGGGCACTCGGGTGATGTTTCCGAACGCACCCGAAATGGTACGAGAGCACGTGGGAAGATTAAATAATGGCCTAGTTTACACCGGACCGTTTAATACGCGTACCAAGTACTATATCCATATCAAATCCGTATTAAATCTCGAGTTATTCCGGTGTAAACCGAGATTTGATACGGATTTAATACGGATATAGTACTTGGTACGCGTATCAAACGGTTGGTGTAAACTAGGCCTATGATGCAATCCCACGTGAAGGAAAAATACGGAATGGAAAAGAAGCACTGCAATGTCTGTAGTGCATATTTATACGGAAAGTCGGTTATTCCGTCATGACGGAAAGTCGGTTTTTCGTCATGACGGGAAGTCGACTTTTAATCGGCGGATTTCGGGACATTTGCCGATTTAAAGTTGACTTTAAGTCGACTTTTGTCCTCAAAAAAGTCGACTTTGCTGCCAAGTCACTTTCGGTGAGAGTCGACTTCAAGTCGACTTTGTGCTCTTAGGGTAACAAGAAAAAAAATTTCTAGTGAAATATCATTCATAAAATATCGCATAAGATATTTCATGAATATCACTAAAAAATCACACTTTGCAAGTGTGCTATTGGTTGGAAAGTGCAGTGATATTTGATTATGACATCGTATGCGATATTTTTCGAGAGCCCCAGGCCCCATGCTCTAGACCCCTGATTTGTCTTTTGGATAAACGTTCCGATTGGTTACCTCCCATGCACTACAGACACTGCAGTGCTTCTTTTCCATTCCGTTTTTTCCTCCACGTGGGATTGCATCCTTATTTCTTCCCACGTGCTCTCATACCATTTCTTCGCTAGCTGTCGAGCTATAAGGTCTGTGATATATTTTGCTCGTCGACGAAGATATCTTTACATTATATTTTAAACAAGGAGGATTTTTTTATACATAAATATAGTAAGTGAAACAAGGTACGTATTTATTTTTAATTAAGTTACATTACAAGTAATATATCATATATCGAATGGGCATATTGAATCTTTTGATTTAGTATATTAATTTGGATGCCTAACAGCGTTCGTCATAAATGATCATCGTAGTAATGTTTATAGTTGAACATCGGACTAAATATTTTAGTTGGATAAAATACATTTTGCGTCTTTCAACAAATTTTTTTTCTTAGTGTGGCTAAAATCTTAAAATTACTTGAAATCCGATTTTAGTATTTATACTGTTCCAATCTTAATAATTTATTCACACACAACGCGAAAATACAATGCTACATTTGTTACTATTGTAAACAAAATACTGTTCTGCTGTTTGTTTCAACAAAATTTTATCGTATTCAACTCAACTTTTGGTTGAAAATACACAATATTTAAATCCTCACGAAATTGTATAGTAAATTCGATACTTGGAATTTAAAAAATATTTTCTAGGTAAAAATAACACGCAAAAAAATAAATGCTACTATAAGTATTTCGAACAAAATAATTTGATTGAGTTGGTTTAGTTAATTCTTGATTAAAAATTTTTAATGGTTAAATAAACCACTTTGGGAAAAATAATAAGGTTAAGGAGGCCCACGATTGTAGTAATCAAATTATTTGGATTGCTCGTAACCCTAATTTTACGTGCAATATTTCTAAATTAATCCCGCGTAACTAAAATCTAACTTAAAAATCTTTGAAATAGAAATATCGCACGTAAAATTAGAGTTACGAGCAATTTATAAATAATTTGATTAACTATAATCATGGGCCCCATGGTGGGTTATATTTTTCCCAGAGCATACATGAATAAACTATACCTTTTTTAGTGCAACTTAATAATTGTTGAATCAACAATTGGATCAAGCAAAAATTTAGTCCCTACAATCAGTTTTTTTTTCTTAGTGCAGCCAATGAATAACAGCATGCAATCATATCATTATTAACAGCAAATGATACAATTTTTTGTACTAATTCGCATGCGATCTAATAAATTGCTGGCAATGCATCATACAGTACGCAGCATTTGTAGTAATTTAGGATTTATCCAGACAAACGTGCATAGGTGCATATAAGCATGAAGAAAGACGACGCCCGGGCGAAGCCCGGGTAACCAGCTAGTTAGATATATTATTGTTTATATATATATTTATATACTTCGCCCGGTGTATAGTAGTATATAAATCTGCGGTAAGAGTAACTTATAAAACTCTATACAAAAAACGTTCTATACTTTTTTTCTCAGGATCAATCATTTTCGTGTCCTACATTTAGTTACAACTTTTATACATCTCAGAGATAATACACTATTTTCCACACCACCTCGGAGGTATAGTGTTAGGCGCGTTTTTTTTTAACGTGGTGTATCTAGTAGGCCTAACCAAAAAATGTACAAAGTAATTAACGACAACAAAATAAATACCTACAATTATTTACCGCCAAAAAGTAGTGAAAAAAAGGAAATTCTTTCTAAAATTCTTAAAGCGTCGTATTTTGGATTCAATAATCAACTTTTTACCAAACAATATGTTACAGCTAACTATCTTTGATAAAACCTGTACCAACTCATAAAATATAAAATTTTTCAAAAAGAACACTTATCTATAACTTTTTCCGTCGGCAAACTCTTCCTCTTCGTCTTCCTTTTCCTAAAACACTGCAAGTCCTCTAATATTGTATATTACAAATGCACAATTATAATCTTATATACGTTACTTTTAATAATTGCGTTAGCTTATGACTTTTATAATGTCATTCACGAAACAATCCTCGCAAGTTGACACGCATGAAACATGCCGCGCATAAGTCAGACAAAATGTATAAAAGGCGAACACATGACTACATTCAAGATGGATACAAAATCATTTTAAAAAAGAGATTTTATTTTTTTGTTACTAAAATTTTATATTTTTCAAGTATCCTATTACATTTTCAAGTATCATATTACAAAGAATTTTATTTTTCCTTCTTCTTCTTCTGTAGTAAATTTTGCTCATCCACATCTTTTTCATTATGCTTTCGCTTCCTATCCAATAAAGAATTTTTTTAAAAAAACGATATTTTTAAAAAGACAATAAATCCATAAAAACAGAATTTTTCCGTAAACACTTTTCATGGCTTTTTTCCCTGTTCTTCCGCTCAACATTTAATGCATTTTCCGCTTGCTCCCATTCGTATGCTAACATAACGCTAAGCAAATCTTCGTCCATTCCATCATCCATAACTAAATTTAAAGAGAGATAAATAAATAAGTAGATTATACAAAAATACATTATGCTACTGTTAAACATAACTAATTACTGACTGGAAATATTTGTATCATATAAAGAAATCGAAATCTTTTATTTAAATTTAGTTCAAAATTAAATTAATTAATTAAATTTTATTTACTTCTTTGAAATTCATTTCTTTCATTGAAGTGAAGGCGCAAATCTTCCATATCCAGCAGTATTTTAAATTGACTTATAATACGTAAAGCAACAGAAATTAATTAATCTGAAATAGATACTGCCGTTTTGTAAATTGACATAAAATGCGTGAAAATAGCAACTAAATTTGTCTTTTTTAAATTGAGAATCAAAGATCAAATTTTTAAAAACAGGTTTTATAAATGTGAACAGTTTATTAAGCATTACATCGGAGAACATTCTCCTAAAGAAAATTGAAGAATGTTCAAATTTTTTCTAAATTTTCTTTTAATAGAAAATCATTAAAAGATGAGTATTATTAATCACTTTAGAAAAAAATTTAACCTATCGTCGCCGTCTCCAAGAAATTAGAAAAATTTTGACACCGGTTTCAAGAGAATCGGTTTTCTTAAAACCGGTGCTAAAGTTTGTCACGAAAACAAAGCTTCCTCTTCAAAAAAATTTAACCCATCGTTGCAATCACCGAAAAATTAGAAAAATTTAGGCCCCGGTTTCAAGAAAATTGGTTTAGATAAAAATTTAACCCATTGTTGCCATCTCCCGAGTATGTTTGTAATCACATACAAACTTTGTGTGTGTGTACCTATGTATTCCACCCGCTGAGGATGATCCAAAAATTTTCGTGAAAAATTTAGGCCCCAGTTTCAAGAAAATCGGTCCTTTAATGCTTCCTCTTGGATCATCCTCAGTGGGTAGAATACATATGTACACACATACAAACATTTTTTAAAATTGATGATTTTTCGACATTTTAGAACATTGAAAATCGGTCCATTAATGAATGAGTAATTTGCAAACCGATTTTCTTGAGACCGGTGCTAAAGTTTTTCACGAAAACAAAGCTTTCTCTTAAAAAGAATTAAACCCATCGTCGCAATTCCCCAAAAATTGGAAAAATTTTGGCCCCGATGTCAAAAAAATTGGTGAAACAAAAATCGAACCCCATCGTCGCCATACCCGAGAAATTAGAAAAATTTTGACACTTTTTGCAACAGAATTGGACGGCCCATTAATAAATGAATAGTTCACAGTCAAACAGACAGACAGACAGACACAAAAATGCTATAAATTGAAAAATATCACTTAAAAAAAAAAACCCGCTAAATTAAATTGCCCTATAGCACTCGTGAGATTTCAAGGAACATTTTGGGTATAAATTTTTTCAAAATCGGTCCAATAGTTTTTAAATTAATAACGTTCAAA
The DNA here is from genome assembly GCA_035220615.1 of Leptothorax acervorum. Lineage (NCBI taxonomy): Eukaryota > Metazoa > Arthropoda > Insecta > Hymenoptera > Formicidae > Leptothorax > Leptothorax acervorum. The sequence goes on from JASTWQ010000078.1 coordinate 432,049, forward strand.
CACACACCACCCGTAAGAATTTTATATATTAGAATAGAGTATAGATATGCACAAGAAAATGGATTAAGGAGCCTATTCTGTAAACGCTAACGATATCGTTAAGTGCTTTGCGCTTTTCTATGGTATATTATATCTGCTCAACGCACGTAATGATGTTGTTATAGTTTACAGAATAGGTTAATAGAATTTGTCTCTTTCTAAGAGTTAGGTTAGAAAGAGACGAAGAGTGAGTTTATCCTAAGGATAAAGTTATCCGACGGTGAAGAAACCGGGCATTAGAGTATAAAATTTTTGGTTATAATTGTCGTGCTCGAACTACCTTAAGAATTATAAGAACATTGACATATATTAGTATTAGAATTTTCATATTTTAAATTAATTTAAAAAATCTGCTATTGTACCTACTCTATATATTTTTGACATAACATATATAAAGGTTTCTTAAATTACTCATATTTAATTACTCATATATAAATTTATATTTTATAAGTTAAAAGGACAGAGCTAATTTCAATGCACTATTAAGATTATTACCTCAAACTAATATGAAAATAATACAAAATTATCTTTATATTCCCTAATAGATTAAAGTGGGGCAAAAGTACGCACTTAGTTTTCGATCCCATATATCTACCGTTGAGATATAGCTAGCATCTTCAAATTTACACCTCAAAATCTGCAAACATTCTTTTTTAAAATTCACACTAGTGTTTATGTCTATATTTTGAATACAATCCATGTAATAAATTTTTCTTGAACCGATTGCAATACCGCACTTTTGCTCCACCGCCCGGTGGGAAATAGTGCGCATGCAATAAAGAATTTAGAATAAAGGTCAAACCCTTAAAATTTGTAAAAACTATTATTACAATTATACAGAATACAATGTAATAAAAATAATTATGTTGAAAAGTACAAAGGAAAATAGGTATTTTTATTTTTAATTACATTTAATATTGCTTCATTTTTAATAACAATTCTTTTTAACAATTGTCGCAAATAAAATTACCTCTACCTTCCTTTGATAACAAAAAATAAATAAGTACTCTGTAAGAACCAATATACGCGTAAAGAGCATACGATAGTTTTAGAGTTTAATTGATTTTATAATAAAAAATGATTATTAAAAATTTATTTTTTAGAATAATAAAAATATAAACAATTAATGTCATAATTATTAAACTAATTATTACAGTATTAACAAGAAAGTAATTGTAGATTATTAAACTTATAAAACGATGCAATACACCTATATTTTATTAATAGTTTTAGGTCCAGTTCCACAAAGATCGGTTAACTTTTAACCTTGGGTTGACTCACTCTTTGTCTCTTTCAAATTGTCCCCCTTAGAAAGATACAAGGAGTAAGTTAACTAAGGTTAAAAGTTAACCGACGTTTGTTGTGGAACTGGGCCTTAGAGTAAAATTAATTCGGATAACAAGTGCCAACTTTGCCCCACCATGATATGCAAACTTTTGCCTTACGAGATATTTTTCAAATTACCGGTAAGCGTTACTATCTACCGATACCAATTTGAAATGTCTAATATAGCAAGACACACGCCAGAAACGAGTTAATCAAATGTCAATGATTTACTTACGTTTATTTTTACTTATGAAATATAGTTTGGAAGAAATCAAAATATTACATAAAATTTACCCCATAGTTTCAACACTGTTCAGTCAAATCGGTTGTTATTACATATAACGTCATTCAGTCATGTCACCTTACAAACTATCCTATTGTGTACAAACCACGAAGTAAGAGAGAAAGAGATCGAACTTCATAGCGCGCGAGTAGCAAAAGTGGTCCCGATTCGTGGCACCCAATTGGGAGGGAGTCCGCTGAAAGGAATGGATTCTTATCGATGGGCGCCATTTTCAACCTATAGTGCATGCAGCATATACTGTAGGATTTTCAGCACTCGTGAACGCACCCCAACCTTACCCGGCCAGCCCGGTCTCTTACTTCGTGTTCAGTTTGTTTACGTGCATTTGCATCGTGAAATCGCGTGCTTCGTGCGTGAAATAGAGTCCGTTGGTGACTGTTGGTGACTGTTGGTGACTGTTGGTGACTGTATAATAGAGTCCGTTGGTGACTGTTGGTGACTGTTGTTGCTTTTGACGTGGATATTTTGCCGTCTCCTGCTGTCGGATCACGTTATAGAACACGATGCATGCAATAAAAGGGATTTCTTTTTAATGCTTTCTCAGTTTATTTGGCTTTATAATTGCAAATCGGAGTACAGCGACCAGTGACGCAACGTGTATGTACATACAGCACGGAGTAAGAGACCGGGCTGGCCGGGTAAGGTTGGGGTGCGTTCACGAGTGCTGAAAATCCTACAGTATATGTTGCATGCACTATAGGTTGAAAATGGCGCCCATCGATAAGAATCCATTCCTTTCAGCGGACTCCCTCCCAATTAGGTGCCACGAATCGGGACCACTTTTGTTTCACGGAGTTCGACCTCCTTCTCTCTTACTTCGTGGTACAAACTACCCACCTAACTTATACAAAAACAAATATACTTGTACTGCGCACATTTACCCGCCGCGCACTCTTACCCCACTCTACTCTAAATATAAAAACATATAAAATTCATTTATTACTAATCTTAAGAATCATTGTTAATTATTGTTAAGTGTCATTTTTTAATATTTTGATTATATTATAGGCGCTAATTGTTGTTTAAATAAAAAATAACGTTTGTATAATATACCCCGATAAACAAACAAAATGTTATTTCCAGTTGCTAGTACTAACAGCATAAAAACAAGCAAAATGAACTTACAATTAAATATAATTTTTGCACTATAATTATAATAGATATATCACATGCGTTAAAATATAGCATTTTAACGCATGCTAAAAACAGCTCAAAGATTATTAACTCCATATCTTTAATCTCTTTTTAGATAGAGAATATGATATATAATAATAACAATTATCCTTACATAACAAAAGACACAGTAGTGGTAAGTGAGGGCCGTGTTGACTTCATCTATCAATTTGTAAAGGATAGCAATAGCAAAGCTAAAAAGTATAACTATGAGAATACTAGGAGTATAGAGGATACTTGTTCGAACATAATTGGACCACCTACCGAATTTCCAAACCATGGAGATTCTTCAAAAACACTTGTCGTGGTACGTGTATTTCCTCTGATATTATGTGTTATTGTTTTGTAGAGAGGAATCGTAATTTAACTTTATGCTACAAGACTTTGTAATATATGACATTCTTTTTACTTTCTAACATAGAAAAATAATATTTCCGATATCTCAATATCTCCATGGCAGAAAGAACCATATTCACCATATGTAAGTTTTCAACGCATATATTGTGATAAACCACACAATTATATTGGTATGTAAAACTTAAATTAAAGGTCAATAAAATATTGTTAAAGAAGATACATTTATGTTCAGAAAAGATTATTATTAAATTTATTATTTTGAAGATCTCGAGTTTCATGAAGCCGTATATCCAATCAGAGTCTCTATATATGAAGTATATAAACCTGGATACGTAACTCAAATTTTGGCTCAAGATTCTGAGAAGCGCTGGTTTGAATTATGGACTGGACCGACTCAAGGTGTTCATGCTGCACCATCACGGATGTTTTCCCCGCTTTTACAATTCTGTGACTTTAAAACCAAAATGCTCAGACTAAAATTTAAGTCGAACTATCGGAACTATACCACACATTTGGATGCTGTGGAGCTTATTGGTACATCAAAATTAATCTTTTCTAAAAATCCTGAACAGAGTTTAACTGATCTGTTAAAAAGCATTAACAGGAAAAAACCTTGGCAAGATGACATACATAATTTAACACCAGATCATAAAGTGGCATACGTAGATATACTCGATCTTCAAAAGAAATTGTTTGAATGTTGCAGTATTTGTAAAAGGTATTATAACCGTGGACCGTAAGTAATATTCAATCTTTCTTTATTCTCTCAATAATAAAAATAAATTTGTTCCATTGTTATTCACAGCGATATAGATAAGAGTGATCACAAGAGCAAGCTCGTGCACGTGATGCACAAGCAAGTACATCATTCGAATTATGCATATTTTATAAAACATATCGAACTTTATTGGAATAAATCCAAAGAGCAACCACGTTCCAGTTTTTCTGCGCTTTCTGTAAAGTACCCTATTCACAGAAGCCTATTTCTCGAACTAAAAAAATATTTATCTTAATATAATCTTATGTATTAAAATTTTATTTTTTATCTTTGCAGGATGAAATAATACTAAAAATATTCAAAGATTTAGATATAAGGTCGTTGTGCCGTATGAGCCGAGTAAATAAACGCCTCAATACTTTAACATGGGATCGTTTTCTCATTACATCTTTGAATTTACGAAATATGAGATATAATATGGATTCCATTTGTATTGATAATATTATATCTAATTACTTAGCACCCAGATGTGAATTTTTGCAGCAGTTGGATCTTACATCAAGCAATATTTCTGTTTCGTGTTTCAATGACTTCCTTAACATTTGCGGCAAGCATATAACGCACTTACGATTAAGGAACTGCAAATTTGTTGACAACTCTGCCCTATTACAAATTTCAAAGATATGTAAAATTTTGAAAGGTATAACATAAATAAATAATTGTTAAAACAGGTAAATTGTATATGACTAATACATATATATATATATTTTTTTAGTATTGGATCTCAGTTATTGTGAGGATAATGGCATGATAACAGACGAAGGATTTTCGTATCTCGAAAATCTAGAATTTCTAGAAAATTTAAATCTTAGATGCACATTTAATATAACAACTGAAACTCTTTGCAAAATACTGAAAAAAATTCGCCGAATGCGTGACTTAAATTTGGGCGGACTGAATATACGTCAGGATGGCATACTTCTAGACACAGTTGCAATACAGTTAAGAAATTCGTGTCCAGACTTGGAAGTAATAAATGTAGGAGGCAATAATATTACTTCGCTCGGTATTGATGCCCTCGCTGAGTGCAAGAATTTACGAATACTGAAAATGTCATGGATGTACGTGTGTGTGCTACATTTTCCTTTATAAAATATTAGTATATTCTTTATCAAAATTTATACATTTGAAACCGTAATAATAGTATATGGCTTTTGTTACAGGAATTATGGGTCCTATGGGTCCTATGACTATGGCAGAATCGATAAGCCTAGCTTGCGTAGATTATTTTCCTCCTGTCTACTTCTCGAAGCAGTCCATTTGACGTATTTAATGGACAATTTTGAGGAAGAACTGACATTGTGTAAAAACTTAAAACAAGTACACTTGGATAAAGACAATAGTTTCGCAATTTTGGAGCAGTGCCCTAAATTGCACACGATCTATGTTCATGATGGGCACTACGGCGTCATTCGCGACGTCTATGCTAAAGATGGCGGTAGTCACTTTGTTGTCCAATCGAAAGAAGAATATCCACATTTGCCCATCTGTGAATCGGACAATTACTATGATGACTATTTCTATGAATATGATGATGATGATGAATAAACATTCATGATTTCCCTTGATTCTCTCTAATTCCATATATAAGTAAAAATTTTAAATTAAAGAAAAAAAGATAAAAGGTACCAGGAGAAAATAATCTCTGCAATAGAGATGGTGCGTGCACATATTAAAAGAACAATTAAAATATATACTTGGTTTAATTTGAAGCACACTTTATTCAAATCTATTTTTTGCAGTATAATAATAATGTAAAAAGTTGTGTCAAATATAAAATAAAGATTTATATGTAACTTTATTTATTTAACGCATTTTTATATCCAATAAAATATAGTCAAATTGTAGTTTGTACGTTTTGCATCTTATACTCGACGGTAATATCCCGATCGGGTAAGATGTAAAACGGTGCATATAGGTACATATTATGTGTGTTTTTAATCTTGAGATGAAGAATGGAGCGTATCGAGTTCATACAACGTATTTAATGTTCTCCAGTACGTTGTAGCAACTGCTTGCCGCTAAAGTCCTGCAGAAGTACTGAAATAACACACTTGAAAGATTTTGTAATTTTATACTCTGTTAGATTCTGCGTTGTAACTCTGCTTTAATTTGCTTGTACAAACTACACCCAACTGGAACAATCTTTTCAACTAAGAGCAATCGCGAGAAATAAAAGTAAAAGAATAAATATAAAATTTAGTTAGTTAATGTTGTGTATAAAGTTGTGTGTCAAATATAAAATAAAGATTTATACATGACGTTATTTATAACGCATTTTTAGATCCAAAAAAATATAATCAAATTGTAGTTTGCACGTTTTGCAATTCACCCGACGGTGAGACTGTTTTATTAAAACACGATAATTTATTTTTTAAATTTATAATTAATTTAAGAAGCAGAAAGTGCGAAACTATTTAGCGCTTAGCTCCGATTACGATGCGAATAAATCTGATGGCTAATTAGTTTATTGAAAATGTTATGTACAAAAACATCTCGGGATTACAATAATTCCGGAATTATAAGCGGTTGAAGTTAATTATTTGCTTAGAGTTTGCGCGCTTATTACCTATCAGGCTCATAATTATGTGTACACTTTTATAAATAGCTTATCTGTTATTAATTTTAGAAACTTAGGATTAACATAAATTTAAATAAAAATTGTAATTATTCTTGCTTATAACTATTCTATTGTCTACGCAAGTAATATCCATGATAACATCCAACCAAGTTGGAAAAGAAAAGAATTTGTCAAGTTTATATTTATTTCTACAATTTCTGTTTGTGATTCTATAACTCGATGTCCTCGATGATATTGATTTTTCAACTTGTAATGTACAGCCATTACGCGTGTTATAATCTAAAGTCTAAATTGTTATAATTGTGACGACTGAACAATCGAAAAATACTTTTATAACTCAATTGTATTTGAACAGATTTCAAACAGATAGATGTATAATTTAAATGTCTGCCTGTATTTAGGCAGATTTGCAAAATAAAGAAGAAAAGAAGCTCGTAATACAAAACTATTATGTATTTATCAATAAGTAATATAATTTATTTAACAAACTTTCGTAAAGAAATTATAAATAAAATTATATCTATTATATTAAACGGAAATGTATTTCTATTTCAAATTAATAAAAAAGTCGACGCTCTATATCAGCAAAAGTACTGTAAGAGAAGGTTAGGTAATGGCCGAATTACGAGCATAACAAGCTGTTGATTAAAAATAAAATTGAGTTTATTTATAAAATTGTGATTTAGACATATATTGTACGTTTCGAATTTACTTAATTATAATTAGTCTTCTTTAACAAACAATAATTAAAATAGAATAGGAAAACCAAAAACCATTAAAATTAGAAGCAGAAAGAAAACACACACATAATAGAGTTAAACATTATAATGTATTTCGATGATTAAAATCATATAAATTTAAAATAGACGACATTTATACTTCGCCGGTAAACACTGTAATATAAGTACGTAATAAATATTTTTTATAAATTTATAATTAGATACTTAATATACTTTTTAATCAGATACTTAAGTATCTGAAATAGTTCTTTTATATTACATATTCGTTACATTATATTTTATATCTATTGCTTTAAAGATAACAAGGGCCTAGAGGTGTGCAAATAGTTCGAATCCGAATCGAATCGAATCCACTGTGATTCGATTCGATTCGTTTTCGAATCTGAAAGAATTTCGAGTCACCGATGATCGATAGTCTATTTTAATTGCTTTATTATTATTTATATCTCCTGCGTGACCAATTTTGTATCTAATTGTACACTACCGTGCATTAATTAACTTACTGGGTCAATAGTATCAAACTGATTTAAAAATTGTCTTTTTAATATACTTTCGTCATATTACAATAGAGTTCACTTTTTCTGGTAACACTTGTAAATAAAGAATATTAATTTACTGTCATAAATATTTTTGAAACTGCATAAAACTATATTTATTAAACGTATTGTGAAAAATAATGGGCTATATCAAATCAAATACCGACTATGTGAGTAAAAATCATTTATTTTATTCAGTAATATCCGTTTTAGCACTGAAACATGCATTAAATACGATCAACAAATGAGTTAATAGATAATTTAACGGATTAACGGATTCTTTCTACGTCTCCTTACAAATCTGCTGTAATAGTCATTTTGGATATCGTAAGTGTTTGTAATTTAAATCTGAAAAAACTTAATTCGATTCAAAAATATTATTTATTAACTCGACTAACTGACATCAATATAAACAATATTTCGACTTGTGGTTTGGGTCCTTATCAAGTAAAATTTCAGTAAAAAAATTCGTTATTGAGTTAAGGTGCAAATTCTTGTTTTGATATTAATCCCGGATTTTTATAAGGCAGTGTTGTCACTTCCAAATTTATTCGTGATGGAATGGAAAAATCCCTCATTGTACGTTGACACCATTATATAATTCAAAGATATAATAAACAAAAATAAATAACCTTCCGCCAGTGATTATAAACCAAAGTCAAGTTAATAAATAATATTTTTGGTTATTATATACCTTTGAATTATATAATGGTGTCAACGTACAACAAGGGATTTTTCCATACCATCACAAATAAATTTGGAAGTGACACAGCACTGCCTTAATTGGATTAATATCAAGACAAGAATTTGCACTTTTTTTTACTGAAGTTTCACACTTGATAAGAACCCAAACCAAGGGTCGAAACGTAGTAAATTTTTGTTTATATTGTTGTCAGTTAGTCAAGATAATAAATAATATTTTAGGTTTATAATCACTGGCGGAAGAAGTTATTAATTTTTGTTAATTCGATTCAATTCGACTCGATTCGACATGAAAATTTCATTCGATTTGATTCAATTTCGAATATGTTATCAAAGATTTGATTCGATTCGACCTCCTAAATGCTTGATTCGCACACCTCTAGGGCCTTATTCTCGCAAAATATCGCATACGATATGTCATATGTATATCACACTTTGCAACCAATAGCACACTTGCAAAGTGTGATTTTCTAGCAAAATATCATTCAAGAATTATCGCATACGATATCTTGTGAGTCACTAGAGTGTCACTAGAAAACCACACTTTGCAATTGTGCTATTGGTTGCAAAGTGTATGATATTCATGACATATCGTATGCAATATTTTTCGAGAACAGGGCCCTAGGCCCCAGACCCCTTATATGCCCATTGGATAAACGTTCCGGTTTGTTACCTCTTACTGCAGTGCTTCTTTTCCATTCCGTGTTTTTCCTCCACGTGGGATTGCATCATTATTTAATCTTTCCACGTGCTCTCGTACCATTTCGGGTGCGTTCTTATTTTATCCTTGTTTAACATTCGGTGAACAACAAGAATAAAATTCTACATGGGGGGCACTCGGGTGAAGTTTCCGAACGCATCCTTCTTCGCTAGTTGTCGAGCTATTTTTTGCTTGTCGACAAAGATATCTTCATATTATATTTTAAACAAAGAAGATTTTATATATATAGTAATTAAAACAAGGTACGTATTTATTTTTTAATTAAGTTACACTACAAGTATCATATGTCGAATGGTATTTTCGCATTGTGTGTGAATAAACCATTAAGATTAGAACAGTAGATTCAACTAAAATCGGATTTCAAGAAGTTTTTAACCACATTAAGAAGAAAAATTTGTTGAAAAACGCAAAATGTGTTTTATCCAACTAAAATATTTAGTCCGATGTTCAATTAAACATTATTATGAAACGTTTGTTACTATTGAAAACAAAATTATAGGTACTATTCTGCTGTATGTTTCGACAAAATTTTGTCGTATCTAACTCAACCTTTGGTTGAAAATACACAATACTTAAATCCTCATAAAGAAATCGTTTAGTCAGTTCGATATACTTGGAATTTAAACAATATTATCTGGGTAACTAAATGGCACGCAAAAACAAATAAATGCTATAACAAATATAAGTATTTCGAAAAAAATAATTTGATTGAGATGGTTTAGTTAATTCTTGATTAAAAATTTTTTATGGTTGAATAAACCATAATGAGCAAACTACCTCAAACAACACAATGTCTAAAATTGTGACATAAAAATGTTTTTAAAGACGTCATTCATTAAGACGTCTTCAAGACGTCTTATAACCTAACTCTCGTAAAAATTATAAAAAAATTGTCATATTTATGTTAAAATATTTATTTCAAAATAATTTAAAATATCTGCTATTATACTCTCTATATATATTTTTGACATAACATATGTAAGATTTCTTTAAATTACTCATATTTATTCATATATATATTTTATAAGTTAAAGAACAAAGCTAATTTCAATGCACTATTAAGATTATATTACCTCAAAATAATATGAATATAATACAAAATTATCTTTTTTTTCTAATAAATATAAAAACATAAAATTCATTTATTACTAACCTTAAGAATCGTTGTTAATTATTGTTAAATGCCATTTTTTAATATTTTGATTATACTACAGGCGCTAATTATTGTTTGGATCACAAATAGTGTTTGTATAACATACCTTGATAAACGATCAAAATGTTATTTCCAGTTGTTAGTACTAACAGCATAAAAGCAAGCAAAATAAACTTACAGTTAGATACTTATAATCTTTGCAGTATAGTTATAATAGATATATCATATTATAATATAGCATTTTGACACATGCTAAAATCAGCTCAAAGATTATTACACTCGATATCTTTAATCTCTTTTTAGATAGAGAATATGACATCCCGTTATCATTCTTTAAATTGCAAGAATAATAGCCAATATCCTTACAAAACAAAAAACAGAGTAGTGGTAGGTAAGGATCGTGTTGACTTCATCTATCAATTTGCAAAGGATAGCAATGCCAGAGCTAAGGCTTATAACTATGAAAATTTTTGGAGTATAGAGGATACTTGTTCAAACATAATTGGACCACCTACCAAATTTCCAAACTATGGAGATTTTTCAAAAACACTTGTTGTGGTACGTGTATTTCCTCTGATATTATGTGTTATTTTTTTGTAGAGAGTAATCGTAATTTAACTTTATGCTGCAAGACATTGTAGTATTCAACACTTTTTTGACTTTCTATAAATATAGAGAAATAATAGTTTCGATATCTCAATATCTCCATGGCAGAAAGAACCATATTCACCACATGCAAGTTTACAATGCATATATTGTAATAAACCACACGATGAGAACACCATCCGTTTGAATTATATTGGTATGTAACTGTTATGTAATTATATTGGTATGTAATGTTAAATAAGATAGTAAAGACTCGAGTTTTGGCTGAGCTAATGGTCAAGTATTAACTTCTTGCTTGTGAAATTTGACGTTTACATTTTTTGATCGCTAGTACACTTTAATAATTAATTTTTAGTATATTTATATATATAGAATTATCGCAAAATTCGAGATTTATGTTTATCGTCGGTTTTAGCAATAAAAATCCGCAGAATAATTGTTCTCGTTTTTTGTTAAACGTTTCTATGATTTTCGCAACGAGTTAAATATTCCTTAACAAATATTTTTAAATTACATTTAGAAATATTTAAAAAAATTATATTTAGAATATTTATAAATTAAATTACATTCAGATATATTTGTTAAGAAATATTTAAATATTTATTAATGATAATTGCGAATGCCGCGTGTTTTATTTCATTCTTGACACGGGTTACTTGACAAAAATTGTTTAATTTACCGAGATCTAGCACCCCTTTAAGTTTGTCGCAAATGTCCGGAACCACCCAGTATATATTTAATTCTCTAACTTTAATCTGTTTCATGAAATTATTTTTAGGTACTGGACATCCCGCCATTCTATGATATTAATATTAGTAGTAATAATTTTATTTTTCTATAGTAAAATACATGCATATACAATGCGATCATATTTAATAAATTTTTATTTTTATTGACTTGGATAATTTTACGAAAAAGATTTGTAATTTTAGAAATGTGCGGTTAAAAAAAATTCGAGATAAGTCGAATGGGCACCCTTATATCAGTAGGATATCAACAATTTTAAAATTTTTGAAACACTGCAGAAAAATAGGAAACTTTTAAATTTTATATTTACAGATTTTTCAGCATAATATATTCTTTAAAATCCCGCTGTTATATCGGGTTCGACTCATCTGGAACTGTTGGTACACGAGAGAAACGTTTATATCTGTACATATAATAATTAAGCTACGATAACGCATGTATATTTTAATATTATTAAATATATTCCTTCGTAACCACAATTTCATCGAGACGTACACATATTCGGACGCTGGACGGCTGGAATAAGCACGAAGAAAAAGATTAAATACAAAAAATGCAAGCAATACGAAAACAAGCCAAAAAATATTGAAAGCGAACTATTTCAGTCAGTCTGTAATAGGAATTGCAATGTATAAGACAGAAAGGGTAGATGTGACAAGGATAAGAACATTATCAGTGACGTCACGACCAATCAGAAGAAAGTGCCCGATTGAGGTAACCTGTATATTAAAGAACCTTAGGTCTTTTGGACAAACGTTCCGATTAGTTACTTATCCCACTGTGCTTCCTTTCCATTCCGTTTTTTTCTCCACGTGAAATTGCATCCTTATTTAATCTTTCCACGTGCTCTCGTACCATTTCTTCGCTAGCTGTCGAGCTATCGTATAAGGTCTGTGATATATTTTGCTCGTCGACGAAAATATCTTTATGTTATATTTTAAACAAAGAGGATTATATATAGTAATTAAAACAAGCTACGTACCTATTTATTTTTTAATTAAGTTACACTATACAAGTATTATATGTATCGAATGAGCATATTAAATCTTATAATTTAGAATATTTAGATGCCCAACAGCGTTCGTCATAAATAGCACTGTATTTTCGCGTTGTGTGTGAATAAACCATTAAGATATTGGAACAGTTTAAGATACTGAAATCAGATTTTAAATAATTTTAAGATATTAATCAAACTAACAAGAAAAAAAATTTCTAGTGAAATATCGTATGCGATATTTCATGAATGTCACTAAAAAATCACACTTTGCAAGTGTGCTATTGGTTGAAAAGTGCAGTGATATTTGATTATGACATCGTATGCGATATTTTTCGAGAGCCGCAGGCCCCATGCTCCAAACCCCTGATTTGTCTTTTGGATAAACGTTCCGATTGGTTACCTCCCATTCACTACAGACACTGCAGTGCTTCTTTTCCATTCCGTTTTTTCCTCCACGTGGGATTGTATCATTATTTCTTCCCACGTGCTCTCATACCATTTCTTCGCTAGCTGTCGAGCTATAAGGTCTGTGATATATTTTGCTCGTCGACGAAGATATCTTTACATTATATTTTAAACAAGGAGGATTTTTTATACATAAATATAGTAAGTGAAACAAGGTACGTATTTATTTTTAATTAAGTTACATTACAAGTAATACATATCATATATCGAATGGGCATATTGAATCGTTTGATTTAGTATATTAATTTAGATGCCTACCAGCGTTCGTCATAAATGATCATCGTAGTAATGTTTATAGTTGAACATCGGATTAAATATTTTAGTTGGATAAAACAAATTTTACGTCTTTTAACAAATTTTTTTCTCAGTGTGGCTAAAATCTTAAAATTACTTTAAATCCGATTTTAGTATTTATACTGTTCCAATCTTAATAATTTATTCACACACAACGCGAAAATACAATACTACATTTGTTACTATTGTAAACAAAATACTGCTCTGCTGTTTGTTTCAACAAAATTTTGTCGTATTCAACTCAACTTTTGGTTGAAAATACACAATATTTAAATCCTCACGAAATTGTATAGTAAATACGATAGTTGGAATTTATTATAAACAATATTATCTAGGTAAAAATGGCACGCAAAAAAATAAATGCTACTATAAGTATTTCGAAAAAAATAATTTTATTGAGTTGGTTTAGTTAATACTTGATTAAAAATTTTTAATGGTTGAATAAACCATATACATGAATAAACTATACCTTTTTTAGTGCAACTTAATAATTATTGAATTAACCATTGGATCAAGCAAGAATTTAGTCCCTACAATCAGTTTTTTTTTCTTAGTGCAGCCAATAAATGACAGCATGCAATCATATCATTATTAACAGCACATGATACAATTTTTTGTACTAATTCGCATGCAATCTAATAAATTGCTGGCAATGCATCATAAAGTACGCAGCATTTGTAGTAATTTAGGATCTATCCAGACAAACGTGCATAGGTGCATATAAGCATATATGCACAAGAAAATGGATTAAGTCTGAGGAAATTGATTAGGCGAGCGTTTCTGCATTCTGTGTGCAAGAGCTATACTAGTCACAGTCACAGATGTCTAAGTATAGACATCTGTTATATTATAGTATACTGGAATGTGAACTCCTATTCTAGCGCCCGGGTTAGAAGAAGAAAAAGACAGGTTGCTTTGCTGCCATTCTATCTCTGTTTAGCAAACTTTTGATTGGTCAATTGTACTGAATTGTTGTTGTAAAGTACAGCAACAGAAACGGACGAGTTGACCGCAATTCTCCTGTTCGTCCCGTTTTCTTCTAGAGTAGAATATCTAACTCGAGTTGGCCCTGTGCACAATAGAGCACATATATGTATAGAAATAAGAGTAGGTAAATATTAAATATTAGGAATCGGAATTAAAAATAATAATTAAACGTATCTCACAATAAAAAAGAATAAAATATAAGATAAGAAATGTAGTATTCCTACATTTACATATTCTAATATTTAATATAAGTGGCATTAAGGCTCTCTTGAATAAATCATAAAAGGCAGGCGAGAGAGGCAATGGGAGCCAAGCGCGATAATTAGTGCGCAGTCAATTTCAAATAATATATTGATTAGTCATTAGGTAATTTAAGAATTGACAAACGGACGTTTCGACCCTTTTTTTAAGTCATCTTCAACGTAAGTTACATATTATATTCGAAGTTCAGCGTAATAATAAAAATTAATAAATCCTAATATTAATAATTAGAGTAAGGCTGCGGTCCACTTGGCGCTCCAAATGCTTCGAAGCATTCCTCTTCTCCTTTCTTTTAATGAAGAAAGAAGAAGAAAAAAAACGCTTCAAAGCATTTGTAGCGTCAAGTGAACCGCAGCCTAAATCTAATATTTAATATTTTTGTGTTACAAGATTATTCCTATATTTACATATCCTAACATTTAATATTTATTCTTATTTTTAATATGTACTCTATTGTGCGCAGAGTTTTCACATTCCAGTTTAGTATTATAGTTTACTGATGCACAGCGACTTTATCGCGTCCCATCACACGATGCACGATCGCGCACATAGGCCGGTATTCATAGTCGGATCTTATATTCAGGATCTTCTTAAGTCTGGTCAAAGGCAGTCTTAAGTCTCCAACCAGCCAATGAAATGACCGTATTAGCATCTTAAGACATTACTTAAGACGATCTTGAAATAAGGTCCGTCTATAATGTATACCGGCCATAGTTCTGGTCTACCAGTAGGTGCAATAAGCTCTAAGACCTAAGAAATTGACCAATCACAGTCAAATGTGAGAAGAATAATCGACTGTGATTAGTTAATTTCTTATAGTTTAAGGCTTAAAACTTCTATTGTAGACCGGGCTTAAATGCGCAAATTTGAACAATTTAGTTTGTTAATTTTAAAGACTTTTTATTTAAGGTAGTTTTAGCGTGTAAATCGCAAATTTTAAGAAAAATTTGAAATTTTTACTATACATGTTAACCCTATTTAGTCACACTGGGTAAAATACACCCAAGCGTTTTTTTGACTTCGAAAACGACCCAGTAAACCAATGGAAATGGGCCTTTTGCCGTCATCTACAGGTAGTTGGGACCTTCAAGTATCGATCCCCGTCGGTGGTATATTTTTCGGCCCGTTAGTTTTCTCTCGGCAGCCGTTCAAAGTGGGCGTCTCGGAATTGTTGGGTGTATTTCACCCAGTGTGACTCATACGTAATAATTTGAGTTTTTGGAATATTTTTTTTTTTTTCGTTTCTCGTTGTTCCAAAGTGAAGAGGCAAGTACACAGTTGTGTTTTTCGTTGCTTAGAATTTTTAAAAAAATTTTACTGTGTAATTATTCATGAAAAGTAGATGGCTTATAACTTGCGCTCCCGTACAATTCGCGAGGAATTGCTTGAGGAGTCCGAAGAACAGCCAATTCTTGGCGGCGATGACACTGATGGAGCCGAAGACCACGTGTCCGAGCAATATATATATTATATTTATAATATATATGTAATATAATATAATAATATATATATATATATTATTATATATTGTGAGATTGTTCGTATAGTAACAAACCGATCTAGATACAGTTATCTTTATGTTCATATATATACATACATATGTTCATATATATACATATATAATATATATACATATATTGTGTATCGTTCTTGCAGGTGTGCCTTGACCAAATGTAAATATATATATATATATATATATTTATATTTGGTCAAGGCACACCTGTGTGCAAGAACGATACACAATACCAACAATTCGCAAGGACATCAAATGCGGTATTACGAATATCCTGCACCTCCAGGACAGGCCTGCATTTGGAGAGAACCGCCCAAAATTGGATAGGCAAAAAAGATGTCAAATTTGCCCGAGAGGAACTGATAAAAAGACGGGCTCCATGTGTCCCACTTGCCTTCGACCGATGTGCGACAAGCATCGCGCATATTTATGCGTTGAATGTGCCTATGGCATCGAATAAAAAATTGTAACCTTTTCATTTACTTAAAGTATGTAATTTGCAACGTAAATATATTTTTTTCATATTTTTAAAACCATTTTTCATAAATATTTTGCTATTTTTTCCAAGAAATGTCCTTTTCATTTTTCCGCAAAAAATCGCACCTTTATACCTCAAAATAAATATACTTTTTGGAACGGCCGCATAAACTGCAATAATCAGTGAAAAGTGCATTATCTGAGGATAAAAAAACCGTTTGAAAAATTAAAATATCTTAAAAATTGAAAAAGTTACATTAGTTTTTGTGAAAAAAGTCATTTTTCCGACTTTTTTTTTTCAACAATTTTTTTACATATGTTAAATTAATTTTTTGGAAATCAAACCTATACAGTCTTTTTAAGGAAGACTTAAACTACAACAAGATATTTTTTTTTTTTTTTAAAGGTCACCTACAATTTTTTATACACTTGCAAACACGCTTGGGTGTATTTTACCTAGTGTGACCGGTACGGGATTCTCAGGAAGTGTGACTAAATAGGGTTAATAAATGTAGTATCTACACGTCTGTACTTATAAAAGTAATTGACCATCCCGAACGCGAGATAATCGCGCCATCAAAAATTGCATTTTCCCCGTGTATTGTATTCACAAAGCATAAGGAAATCTCGTATTTTGAATTTTAATAATTAGAATAAATCTCAAGAAAGGGACGAAAAACGGATATATAGTTATAGAAGGACACTTTAGAAATACTAGTAAAAAAAAACCGAAATTATTGAGATTTAGAAATACAATAATAAATAGACGTGAATATAAAGAAGCGAATGGGGGAGAAAAATAACAGAATAGTCTTTTGTTCTGTGTGTGAGGGACAGAACTATCCAAAAGTTTTCAGCCTGTAACCGTGAATAGTCGGATGTTTTCACGTCGATTTATGCCCGGTTTCTTCATCGTCGGATAACTTTATTCTTAGGTTAAATTCACTCTTTGTCTCTTTCTAAGAGTTAGGTTAGAAAGAGACGAAGAGTGAGTTTATCCTAAGGATAAAGTTATCCGACGGTGAAGAAACCGGGCATTAGAGTATAAAATTTTTGGTTATAATTGTCGTGCTCGAACTACCTTAAGAATTATAAGAACATTGACATATATTAGTATTAGAATTTTCATATTTTAAATTAATTTAAAAAATCTGCTATATTGTACCTACTCTATATATTTTTGACATAACATATATATAAAGGTTTCTTAAATTACTCATATTTAATTACTCATATATAAATTTATATTTTATAAGTTAAAAGGACAGAGCTAATTTCAATGCACTATTAAGATTATTACCTTAAACTAATATGAAAATAATACAAAATTATCTTTATATTCCCTAATAGATTAGAGTGGGGCAAAAGTACGCACTTAGTTTTTGATCCCATATATCTACCGTTGAGATATAGCTAGCATCTTCAAATTTGCACCTCAAAATCTGCAAACATTCTTTTTTAAAATTCACTATGGTTTATGTCTATATTTTGAATACAATCCATGTAATAAATTTTTCTTGAACCGATTGCAAAACCGCACTTTTGCTCCACCGCCCGGTGAGAAATAGTGCGCATGCAATAAAAAATTTAGAATGAAGGTCAAACCCTTAAAATCAGTAAAAACTATTATTACAATTATACAGAATACAATGTAATAAAAATAATTATGTTGAAATGTACAAAGAAAACTAGGTATTTTTTTTTTTAATTACATTTAATATTGCTTCATTCTTTATACCAATTCTTTTTAACAATTGTCGCAAATAAAATTACCTCTACCTTCCTTTGATAACAGAAAATAAATAAGTACTCTGTAAGAACCAATATACGCGTAAAGAGCATACGATAGTTTTAGAGTTTAATTGATTTTATAATAAAAAATGATTAAAATTTATTTTTTAGAATAATAAAAATATAAATAATTAATGTCATAATTATTAAACTAATTATTACAGTATTAACAAGAAAGTAATTGTAGATTATTACACTTATAAAACGATGCAATACACCTATATTTTATTAATAGTTTTAGGTCCAGTTCCACAAAGGTCGGTTAACTTTTAACCTTGGGTTGACTCACTCTTTGTCTCTTTCAAATTGTCCCCCTTAGAAAGAGACAAAGAGTGAGTTAACTAAGGTTAAAAGTTAACCGACGTTTGTTGTGGAACTGGGCCTTAGAGTAAAATTAATTCGGATAACAAGTGCCAACTTTGCCCCACCATGATATGCAAACTTTTGCCTTACGAGACATTTTTCAAATTACCGGTAAGCGTTACTATCTACCGATACCAATTTGAAATGTCTAATATAGCAAGACACACGCCAGAAACGAGTTGATCAAATGTCAATAATTTACTTAAGTTTATTTTTACTTATGAAATATAGTTTGGGAGAAATCAAAATATTACATGAAATTTACCCCATAGTTTCAATACTGTTCAGTCAAATCGGTTGTTATTACATATGACGTCATTCAGTCATGTCACCTTACAAACTATCTTATTGTGTACAAACTACCCACCTAACTTATACAAAAACAAATATACTTGTACTGCGCACTTTTACCCGCCGTGCACTCTTACCCCACTCTACTCTAAATATAAAAACATATAAAATTCATTTATTACTAATCTTAAGAATCATTGTTAATTATTGTTAAGTGTCATTTTTTAATATTTTGATTATACTATAAGCGCTAATTGTTGGTTAAATAAAAAATAACGTTTGTATAATATACCCCGATAAAAAAACAAAATGTTATTTCCAGTTGCTAGTACTAACAGCATAAAAATAAGCAAAATGAACTTACAATTAAATATAATTTTTGCAGTATAATTGTAATAGATATATCATATTATAATATAGCATTTTAACGCATGCTAAAAATAGCTCAAAGATTATTAACTCCATATCTTTAATCTTTTTTTTAGATAGAGAATGTGATATCCCATTATCATTCTTTACTTTGCAAGAGGAATAACCAATCCTTACATAACAAAAAACACAGTAGTAGTAAGTGAGGGCCGTGTTAACTTCATCTATTAATTTGTAAAAGATAGCAATAGCAAAGCTAAGGAGTATAACTATGAGAATACTAGGAGTATAGAGGACCGTACAAAATTACCTTTTACAAAAAGGTAAAAAAAAAGACGCCAAACACGCGTGGTGTACCTTGAAAAAATCGAAGTACTTATCTTTGTACCTCGAAAAAATCCAAGTAATATCTTTACCTTGAAAAAATCAAAGTAATATATTTATTACGAAAAAAAAGAAATGATATCTTTAAATTGCGCCAATTAAATATATATTATATCGAAAAACAACTATTGTTTTTTTAAGAAGTGTATTCCCATTGAAGTGAAAAAATTAATATAAAATGTGAAAAATTTTAGTGAAAAAAACTTGGCGCTGCTAAACATAATAATATATAGATATTAATGAAACAATTTCTATAAATGGAAAAAGTACTTTAAATTAATGTGTGAAAGTCTCTACATTAACATTGTAATTATTAATTTAATATTTTAAATTAGTTATTTATTGCTTTCAAATATTTTAAAATTTAGCAGCGCCAAGTTTTTTTCACTAAAATTTTTCACATTTTATATTAATTTTTTCACTTTAATGGGAATACACTTCTTAAAAAAACAATAGTTATTTTTTGATATAATATATATTTAATTGGCGCAATTTAAAGATATCATTTCTTTTTTTTCGCAATAAATATATTACTTTGATTTTTTCAAGGTAAAGATATTACTTGGATTTTTTCGAGGTACAAAGATAAGTACTTCGATTTTTTCAAGGTACACCACGCGTGCTTGGCGTCTTTTTTTTTACCTTTTTGTAAAAGGTAATTTTGTACGGATATCACCCCTTTTTGTTAAAGATACATCAAACGCCTTAATGTCTATCGACATCGACATTTATGTCTGATAAAATCAAATGTAAATATTTTTTGTATTATAACTTACAAGAATTATATCTGAGAGTTTGACATCCTTAAATGTGCAATGTAGTTTGTATAAATTTATAAATCATTTAAAAAATTAAGACAAAATATGAATATATTAGGCAAAGTCAAGTTTGTCGAGAGCACATTATGCAGTGTTTGCTATAAATAAATTTTGTCGAAAGAAAAACAGATTTGATACAGAATTTGGCATGTACGATGCTATTGGCAGAATGTTATAGTAGATAATATATGTATATAGTAAAGTTTGTTAACAAAAAAAAGCAATTAATAATTTATAATACAAACTGCACTGCACATTTAATTAAGGATGTCACTGACAAATATAATTTTTTTGTTACAATACAAAAAATATTTAGAATATATTTTAGCAGATATATTCGATAGTCATTATTAGAGAAAGAGAGAGAGAGAGAGAAAGAGAGAGAGAGACAGAGAGAGAGAGAGAGAGAGAGAGAGAGAGAGAGAGAGAGAGAGAGAGAGAGAGAGAGAGAGAGAGAGATTGATTGATTGATTTGTTTATTATGCCCGAGCATAGGCTAAGGGGCAAAGATACAATAAGCAATGTATACAATATAATATAAAATAGTAGCAAAAGATAAAAATAGCAAAATATACAGCAAATTTAAGAAACAGAAAGAGCTATATATATAAGTAGCAGAAAATATCATGATATGTAGCTTAAGAACTAATAGTTAACGTAGTAAAACAATGAAATACAATAGTAGTAAGAAATAGTACTAAAAATAAGTAACAGGAAATATCCAGATACGTAAAGCAAGGACTGATAAGTAGCGAAATATAAAGCTAAGAATGTAAAGCTTAAGAACTAAATTAAAATTACGCAACGCGTAATTTAGTTTAATTTAGTAATAAGTAGCAAGAAATATCCCGATACGCAAAGCAAGAACAAATAAGTAGCGAAATATACAGCTAAGAATGTAAAGCTAAGAATTTCGTTGAAAAGTGTAAATTATCTGAAATACTGCTGGCGAATTATAAATCAACGGAATTCAGTTGTTGTGCTCTCTCAAACAAAAGAACGAGTATAACCACGTAAATTAGACGAATGTAGAACTTACTTAAGCCTAAAACGATTATAAAGTTAAACATAAAGAGAAAAAGCTTATAAATCATTAAATATTTCATAGTGGTGAAAAAGAGAGGCTCGCATGTGCATATGTAGAACTTTCATTAAACCAAAAGCAATTGTCACGTTAAACGTAAAGTGAAAAAGCATGTAAATCATATTACATAAAGTGGTGAATAAGAGAGACAAGCATGTGCCATCACAAATGTCAGAGTCAGCAAGATCGTCGGAAATATATAAGTGAAGCCAGGTCATGGAAGCAGAAGGAACACAGCCAGCATCAGCTGAGGGTCATTGAAGCCCTGCTAAATCAGCCTCAGAAGTAATCAATATGGGAGGCTGACCATGCACCTTCCGGACAAAAATCATTCCATTCGCGCACCATACTTGCTTGAAAGATAACTGTCTAGCCCTAACTCGAGTCCGGCGCAACAATTTGTAAATGTCGGAAGGAAGCAGTTCGTTAATATAAATTTGGCCGGGGACATCTTTAGAGAAAACATCGAGGACAGTCAGTCGACGTTTACGGCGCATAGCAGAATATAGTCTGAGAATATAGTCGCGAATCTGTTGCGATTTAAGTACAACAATTATAGATCGCTCTCTGACAGCAGTGACAGCACGATCGGAGACAGAAACAGTGCTAGGCACCGCGCCACGCATCGCAGACATCGCAGACACGCCGCTACCCCCCACGTCACGAGTCTCGAGAACATCAGAAACAAGCTGCGGTGTACCCAGCGCACGAAAAACACTAGAGACAAGCTGTACCGATGTGTCAGTCAGAGAACCCGGTATCCCGGAAATAATAATGTCCGATAATCGCAAGACTCGAGACGCGGAAGGCTGCGGAACAAGATGAGGACCACTCAGATCACTCTTTAAATCGCACTTTAGTTCGCTCTTTAATTCACTCTTTAATTCGCTTTTTAATACGCTCTTTAAACGGCGCACTTCATTCGTAAGAGCAGCAGACTGCTGCTCCAACTCAGCAATACGCTGACTGTTGCGGTCGACACTTTTCGCTATACTGTTTAGCTGCCCTTGTAACCATCTCCGATAGAAAACGATTAAAAACGGCTATATATACAGATATCTGTATCGTTTTTAATCGTATCTTATCGGTTCTATCGTTGCACATTCAGAAGAGAGATAAGACATTAATCGAATCGAATCGGTTTCTATCGTTTTCGATCCGAATAAGAAAATAACTATACAAATTTTATAGTTATGAATCGTTTTCTATATGTACAATTATTGCCCGTCTTAATCAATCGTATATACACGATATAATATATATCGTTATTTATGGTAATAATTTTGCCGCATGCATTAATACGGATATATAAGAATAAAATGATAGGCATCTCATCGATATTTATACGACTTAACCGAACCGATACATCTATCGTTTCTTATCACAATTATCTGACATACAACTTATCATCTTCTTTACGACAGCAAATCGGTTCGTTTTCTATCGTATATCAATGATATAAATTAAATCGTTTGAAAGCCCTCTACTTTGCATATGTTTTTATAAGGTTAAAACGATAGACATCTCGTCGATATTTATACAACTTAACCGAACCGACACATCTATCGTTTCTTATCAGGATTTTCCGACAGACAAAATATCATCTTCTGTACGGCAGCTAATCGGTTCGTTTTCTATCGTATATCAATGATATAAATTGAATCGTTTGAAAGCCAAGTATCCCAGAATCTCAAGCCAGAATCCCAAGTATTTTGTAACGTGAGTTTCTAATAGAATATAGTAAATAAACTCCTTACAGAAAAGTATTACTGGTTGGTCAGTAATTTATTACTGAGTCTGGTGATTTTTTTACTGGCGATTAGTATTTTATTCTTGTATTTAGTCAGTAGTTTAACTACTGGCAAATGAGTAATATCTAGTATTATTAGTAGTTCTTCCGGGATTCAAAGTACTGATACAAGTACTTCAGTATTTGCTTATATAGTAAAAAAGTACTGAAGTATTAGAGATTCTAGTAGTGAGCTTAGACGTGAAGTACTGATAGAATGAGTAAGTAGTTTTCCTAGTAATTCATTACTTGGTCTAGTACTTAAGTATTGGTATAGATAAGATTCAACACTGGGGCGGCAAACGCCTAAAGTACTGAATTCATATAATTCATTTAAGGATCGACAGGAGTCATTTATTACTAGAATCATAAATCCGTATTATGGCATAAATTATTCACTTACAATAATGATTTAAAAAAAACATTTATTTAACATTTATTCAACATTAATTTAATATTTGTGTTATATTGATTAATTATTTGCAATAATGATTTTAAAAAAACATTTATTTAACATTTATTCAACATTAATTTAATATTTATTTTATAATAATTATTCATTGCAATAATAATTTGAAAAAACATGTATTTAACATTTATTAAACATTATTTGATATTTATTTTACATAAATTATTCAAACACGATAAAACACATTTACTTCGCCAGCGTATAAAAAATTTAATTTGATAAATTATTCTTTTACAATAATGATTTTAAGAAACATTTATTTAACATTTATTTGGCAATAATATATAATATTTATGTAATATTGATTATTTATTTGTAACAATAATTTAAAAAAACATTTATTTAACATTATTTGACATTAATTTAATATTAATTTTACAATAATTATTTATTACTATAATAATTTTAAAAAAACATTTATTTAATATTAATATTTACTTAAAATATTATTTTACAATAACTATTTAATTATAAGAAATTATCATTTTTCTGTTATCTCGTTTTGCTCTATAAATTATGTGGCGGTAGGGGCCTATTGCACAATAATTTACAAGTTAATAATATTAGTGAAAGAGTTTTGTTTTTCACTAATATTATTAATTGGAAATTATTGTGCAATAGGCCCTTGCTGTCCGCTATGAACATACGACGGAGACCGTGCGGCGCGGCACGACAGCGCGGACTTACGCGCCGGGAATAGTACGGCTCGCGCTCAATATGCGGCGCATCGCCGAGCCCGTAACCCGTATTCAAGATTCAACATCGATCCCTATATATGTATAGAGAGACGTCTTCGCGAGGTGCTTCAGCGTTTGCAGGATCGTCAGTCAGAGCAAGCTCACTCTTCGGGCCTCTGATAAGTGATGTAATCTTTTGAGGAGTATGCTTTCTTGCGGCCTCCGTTCATACCTGAATTAAACCGATTATAAATAATATCATGTTCTGTAAAGTTTCATGACGATTTAATATGTATCCTGTAATTCAGTACCTACTTTTCACAGCAAGTAGTTTCAGTAATTTTTCACCAGTACTCAATATCCAGTAATTCAAAACTAAGCATCAGTAGTTCTGTGTAATAAATTACTCCCAGTAATCCAGTACTGCCCAGTATTTCTGAAGTACCGGCCAAAATATTACTGCCAGTATTTACAATAATTTATTACTGAGTACTTTTAGTGCTTTTTTTCTGTAAGGACGATTCACTAACCATATTAAAAACGATAGAAACTGATGTGCAGCTGATAAGACATTTACGATAGGATCCCAAGTATTTTGTAACGTGAGTTTCTGATAGAGTACCGTAAATAAACGATTTTCTAAGCATATTAAAAACGATAAAAACTGATGTATAGCTGATAAGACATTTACGATAGGATTCCAAGTATTTTGTAACGTGAATTTCTGATAGAGTACCGTAAATAAACGATTCACAAACCGTATTAAAAACGATAAGAAATTTTTTATCGTTTTCTATCGGAGATGGTTACAAGGGTGGTTCAGTTTGTCGCTCAGTTCACTAAACCGCGCATCGGACGACTCAACAAACGCAGAGAATCGCACCTCAGATGACTTTATCTGCTCGACAAGTTGACGTAAAAGCGCATTTGTTGTGTCATCACGTGGCATGATTGATGAGGTGACCACTGCGAGGAGTAGAACCAAAATGCAGAGCGGCAGTTCAGAGGGCAACAGTTGGTAGTATGTATCAAAGCCCACAGATGTCGCCACATGAACAAATCAGATGGTAATTCATGCGCAATCCCAAGATCAGGCGAAAGTGAGGTTAGAACAAGAAGTGAAATTGTACTCCAAGATATCCAGCCCAGTAGTTGCAAGGAAAGAAAGATGAAATATCTATCTTAACAAGCAACAAAAAACCTGCTTAAACCTGTAACCAAACGGCCCAAAGGCAGTTTACGGCAGAGATGGAGTTCGCCGAGAGCCAGAGTAAGGAAACACAGCAACATGCGAGAGAGAGAGAGAGAGAGAGAGAGAGAGAGAGAGAGAGAGAGAGAGAGAGAGAGAGATTGATTGATTGATTGATTGATTGATTGATTGATTAAATTTATTATGCCCAAGCCAAGGCTAAAGGGCAAAGATACATATAGCAAGAGACATAGAATGTAACATAATAGTAGCTGAGTAGTAGAAAGAAAAAAGTTACATATATGTTGCATACTAATGTAAAACTTAAAACTAGTAAATAAACTGAAGAAAAAGCAAGAACAATGATGCTCAAGAACTAAGTAATAATCCGCAACTAACTAAACTAAAGCTAGGAAACTTATTAATATGCGCAGGTTAACTTAAACTTAAACTAAGTAATATACATATAACGTAGCAGACTAGAAGTCTGACTAGACGACGGTAACATTGCACAATATGATTCACACAAGATGGCTAAGAGTATCAATTAGATTCAGATGCAAGTAAAAACAAGCGGAGAAGGTCTTTAAAGGATGAAAAAGTAGCTGCTGATGTTATACTGCTAGGAAGAGTATGCCAAAAACGTATTGAAGAAAGGCGAAAGGAGTGCATGTACATAGTAGTTCTGCAAGACAGAATATGAAATGATTGTGATGAGGTAACAAGGCGATCAGATCTTCTCAGAGATGGGTCGAGAAGGGTGAAGAGCTCGCTCAGGTATGATGGAGAGTGTAGAAAAAGGATGCGATACATCTGACAACCGAGAAAATATAACCTTCTATTTTCCACCGAAAGCCATCTCAATCGACGTCTATATGGCGTAATATGCTCATCTCGCCTTAGATCAAAAATAAATCTAATACAGCAGTTTACTAGTCTCTGCAGTCTGGTGTTCAACTCGCTACTTAAGCCGTGGTATACAAGACAACAATAATCTATATGAGGCATAATCAAGGTCATCACTAATTTAGTTCTCAATTCGGTGGAAAGTGAATTTCTGTTGAATTTTAGTTTATGCAGTGCATAATGGACCCTTTGCGAGACATTCAAAACATGTTTCCTCCAAGAAAGAGTAGAAGTAAATACAACGCCCAAGTTCCTCACTTCACTCACAAAAGGAAGAGGGACTTGGTTTACAATAATAGGCGGTAAAAGACTACAATCAATATCCTTAACATAAGCTTGACTGCCATAAATAAGCACCTTGGATTTGGCAGGATTAAGTTTTAGACCGTTAGACTCAGCATAGTCAAAAATAGCATTCGCATCCCTAGAAATTAACTCTAAACCATGACGAATGTTGGCCGGTAAGCACGAGAGAGAGAGAGAGAGAGAGAGAGAGAGAAAGAGAGAGAGAGCGGGAAACGCGAGCGTGACCGCGAGAAAGAGTAATACGTACGATAGATATAACCTCGCGACCCTCGCACAAGGTGTATCCCAAGAACCAGCCATCCGCAAGGCGCAAACTTTGTCATTCCAGCACTGCACTTCGTTGTTCGTTCGGAGTGTTCGGACGCGACGACGCGGACGGAATATTTCTCGACAACGCGGACGTCTAAAGCGGCCCATAACATGTACGAGTTTGATTCGCGAGCCGGACTCAAACGTTTTTCACCACACACACTCCCGAATAGTCCCGAAATTTAGCTCGTCGGACGCCGAGCCCGTCTCGTAACATCCCATCCACAACGAATAGAAACTGAGCCGAGCCGGACTCGCGACGTGTACGGGCCGCTTTACGGTTATCTTTGCTGTCACGCAACTCAGATCGATCTCTCTTGCAAACGCGATTAATCAAAAATCAAGCCATCTGCAGAGCGTGATGCGGAGCCATCTGCAGTCGAAGTAGTGAAACGGACAAGATTTTTATATATATATATGTTATATGTCCGACGTGGACGTTTCTTAAATGAAAATTTTCAGGATCGGGATTTGCATCGTAATATCTCTGCTCGTAGGGCACGTAGCAGAGAAATAAAAACACTTTTCTTATATAAATTTGGTCCCAGCTATCCATTTAGCCTAGTTAGAACTCGATCCGTTTGCTGGTATTCTAAAAATCTCTGGTACTCGCAACTCGTCGCGTCGCGTATATAGAGCCACGGCTGTCTCGCTCCGCGCGTACTTGGCGCGAGACACTACCGTGTCTCTTGATACTTGTTCGAACATAATTGGACCACCTACCGAATTTCCAAACTATGGAGATTTTTCAAAAACACTTGTCGTGGTACGTGTATTTCCTCTGATATTATGTGTTATTGTTTTGTAGAGAGAAATCGTAATTTAACTTTATGCTACAAGACTTTGTAATATATGACATTCTTTTTACTTTCTAACATAGAAAAATAATATTTCCAATATCTCAATATCTCTATGGCAGAAGGAACCATATTCACCATATGTAAGTTCTCAATGCATATATTGTGATAAACCACACGATGAGAACACTATCTGTTTAAATTATATTGGTATGTAACACTTAAATTAAAGGTGTTTAAATATTGAGAGAGAGAGAGAAAGTCGAGTAATCGAAACTATATCAAGAAGTCGAGCGAGAGTACGAGCGAGTATTATGCGAGGCATTCCTATCCATTGAAGTTGCGTACCGGCATGGTCTGAACGATCGCGCGAGTCTCGATCTTCATCTTCCTCTGAAGCGTTCGCTATGACGACGCAGATATTGATTAAATAGTATTCATTTTTCTGGTGCTTTTTCATTCTCAAAAAGTATTCAGTACTTATCGGATGTGAAAACGCATGCTGTGACGAGATACAAATAATTACGAGAGACCTACTAAAAAACGATTTCAACTCATCGGAAAGGATTGGAAACGTGGAACGATACCCAGTAGTGGAGCAGCCATATTCCCGATCTTTCCCTGTTCAACGGAGATACTCTTGGTATCATTTCTGAAATATCGGTATGTAACTCTTTGGGGTATTTCCAGCACGGTCTATTCTCGTCCTGCTATCTTTTCATTCTGATTTCTGGTGACTGATATGTCTAGATTCTCTTAAGGGATACGATAGCAAGGACATTGCTGGAAATACACGATCCTCTCGGTATCTTACCGCTGGTTAATAAATCGAAGTGGCGGGATCGTATGACGATCTCCGCGTGGAAAGCTCTAACGAAGAGATTTCAGAAACCTCTATAAGAGAGGTTCTCTATTTATTCGGAAAGACTCGGAATATCTCTTTAATAATCGGAAAGTCTCAGAACATCTCTATCAAAGAGATCGACCACGCTTTATTTCCAGGAATATGCGTTAAGAATAAAAGGTATGTTACTTCAATCTCCTCAAGATCATATACAACAGATACTTACAACTGGACCTGTCTATAAGAAATACATGAATTCGTCATCTGCGATCGACATCCTGTAAGATCTGACATTTTAAGATGCTTCAACCATACGATTAATGTCAATATAATTTCAATAGTAATATTCGATTAAATGCTCACTATAACTTCCAAAAAGATTACTCTCTCTATCGAATCTCAACAGATTGCTTGAAAACCTTGATATCTTTCAGTCATATTAAATAAATTTTGCATACAGTTTTATTAATATATATCTCAATAATGATTTAACTAAACACTTAAAGATTATTTAAGTAATTATGATATTTGCCTATATAACTATTTTCTTACAAGGATATAAAACATAGATATTCGGAAATAATATCCTAAATGTCTTGAATTTGTTAATGAATATATTTTGATGTGTAGTACTAAGAATTATTACTGACAGGAAGATCATTATCTAATGCTTAATATGAAATCTCTTGATATTTATGGATAAATAAATACTCAAACCTAATTTAAAAAATACTAGGGTAAACTTTTACAATTAGGGCCCCAACGAGAAATCAATCGCCACTTAAATATGTTGTAGGGGAGGTCTTTCTGAGTAATTCTACGCAAGAAAAAAGTGGGGGACGGCATTGGTTTAGAAGATATAACAAATTGAAATTTCACAATTTTAATGCTTTTTATTAGATATTATAAAGTAACACCACGCCGATGACTTTGATCTTAACGTATATTATAGAAGTCTTGTTAATAATATTTAACAAATAATTTGTTAAAGCAGCGAGAATAGTTGGTATATGAAAAGTACATGTTTATATGTACTTATTCATCGTACATATTTATATGTACGATAAATAGTTGATATATAAATATGTACTTTTCATATATCAACTATTCTCTGCTTTAACAAATTATTTAACCAATAATTGGGGACGGCATTGGTTTAGAAAATATAGCAAATTAAAATTTCAGAATTTTAATGCTTTTTATTAGATATTATAAACCTATAGGTTAGTGACGCGCTTTATAAGTATGCGCTTTGTAAGTTGAAGCGAGGTCCACCCTATACAGGGTTGGGAGGGAGGGTGCAGGTGGGGGGGGGGCGACCCCCCCCGATCCCTGTGGAATACGCTCCTCTGTCCACGCATGTACTTTGGTATATTAGTCTCTTATATATGTATCTCATAATACTCAAAATAACTGTTATAATTTTCAAACTTTTTTGTTAATAACTTTTTAATAAACAACGATTTCTTGCTAGAACCTTTCGAAGGTTACTCAGGAAAATGATCTCTGTAATATATATTGACATATGTCAAGATCAAAGTCATCGGCGTGGTGTTACTTTATAATATCTAATAAAAAGCAATAAAATTCTGAAATTTCAATTTGCTATATCTTCTAAACCAATGCCGTCCCCCACTTTTTTCTTGCGTAGAATTACTCAGAAAGACCTCCCCTACAACATATTTAAGTGGCGATTGATTTCTCGTTGGGGCCCTAATTGTAAAACTTTACCAATACTAGTTATCTCGATTCTAAGAAAGTGAAAAGATTGAATCTAATTAATTATCATAAGATAAACAACTCAAGGTCAAGCATCAGCTGATTTTTCCTTCATATAAATCTCTAATAAAATATTCTTAGATTATTCATAGATTTCTGAATTGTTAATCTCAAGCTTAACTGCATATAACTTATTAAAACTAATATCAATAATCAAGGTAATGATCTTCTTAAACTCTAACTATGTTATATTAAAACTGGGAACTGTTTTTCTCATATACAAAACTATTATGTCTAATATGAAATTATATTCTTCTTCCTGGAAACTGAGAGTTGAAATTTATTCGGTGGTGTGTTGTCTTTCTCTATAGCACTCTTTACGATCAGGCTTGGTTAAAGCTTGACAAACAAAAGGTCAATAAAATATTGTTAAAGAAGATATATTTATGTTCAGAAAAGATTATAATTAAATTTTTTATTCTGAAGATCTCGAGTTTCATAAAGCCGTATATCCAATCAGAGTTTCTATATATGAAGTCTATAAACCTGGATACGTTACTCAAATTTTGGCTCAAGATTCTGAGAAGCAGTGGTTTGAATTATGGACTGGACCGCCTCAAAGTGTTCATTCTGCACCATCACGGATGTTTTCCCCACTTTTACAATTCTGTGACTTTAAAACAAAAATATTCAGACTAAAATTTAAGTCGAACTATCAGAACTATACCACACATTTAGATGCTGTGGAGCTTATTGGTACATCAAAATTAATCTTTTCTAAAAATCCTGAACAGAGTTTAACTGATCTGTTAAGAAGCATTAACAGGAAAAAACCTTGGCAAGGTGACATACATAATTTAACACCAGATCATAAAGTTGCATACGTAGATATACTCGATCTTCAAAAGAAATTACTTGAATGTTGCAGTATTTGTAAAAGGTATTATAACCGTGGACTGTAAGTAATATTCAATCTTTTTTTATTCTCTCAATAATAAAAATAAATTTGTTCCATTGTTATTCACAGCGATATAGATAAGAGTGATCACAAGAGCAAGCTCGTGCTCGTGATGCACAAGCAAGTACATCATTCGAATTATGCATATTTTATAAAAGATATCGAATTCTATTGGAATGAATCCAATAAGCAACCACGTTCCAGTTCTTCTGCGCTTCCTGTAAAGTACCCTATTCACAAAAGTCTATTTCTCGAACTAAAAAAATATTTATCTTAATATAATCCTATGTATTAAAATTTTATTCTTTATTTTTGCAGGATGAAATAATACTAAAAATATTAAAAGATTTAGATATAAGGTTGTTGTGCCGTATGAGCCGAGTAAATAAACGCCTCAATAATTTAACATGGGATCGTTTTCTCATTACATCTTTGAATTTACGAGACAGTCGCTACAAGAATTCCATTTCTACTAATAACAAGAAACAATCTTTGATTGTGAATTCCATTTCTATTGATAATGTTATATCTTACTTGGCACCCAGATGTGAATTTTTGCAACAGTTGGATCTTACATCAAGCAATATTTCTGTTTCGTATTTCAAAGACTTCCTTAACATTTGCGGCAGGCATTTAACGCACTTACGATTAAGAAACTGCCAATTTATTGACAACTCTGCCCTATTACAAATTTCAAAGATATGTAAAAATTTGAAAGGTATAACATATATAAATAATTGTTAAAACAGGTAAATTGTGTATATGACTAATACATATTATATATGTATATTTTTTAGTATTGGATCTCAGTGATTGTAATGATGAGAATGATGGCATAACGGATGACATAACGGACGAAGGATTTTCGTATCTCGAAAATCTAGAATTTCTAGAGAATTTAAATCTTACATGCGCATTTAATATAACAGCTGAAACTCTTTGCAAAATACTACAAAAAAATCGCCGAATGCGTGACTTAAATTTGAACGGATTGAATTATGGAGATCAGGAAGACATAGGTACTTCTAGACACAGTTGCAATACAGTTAAGAAATTCGTGTCCAGACTTAAAAGTAATAAATGTAGAAGGCAATAATATTACTTCGCTCGATATTGATGCCCTTGCTCAGTGCAAGAATTTACGAAAACTGAACATTTCATCGATGTACGTGTGTGTGCTACATTTTCCTTTATAAAATATATTAGTATATTCTTTATCAAAATTTATATATTTTAAAACCGTAATAATAGTATACTATGACACCATTAATTCCAGCCATAGCTTTAAATTTTTCTTTTATTAATGGAAGCTCCTGTTCTGTTGGCTAATGAATTATCTGAGGTGCCATGTCATTTAAAGCTGTCGTAATTCAAACAATGCAGGAAAACAATTTAATGTAGATTTGCTTAAATAAAATCTTTTTCCGATCGATCTTTTGTCATATAAAAGAACATCAATTTTAAATTAATTTCGACTTAATAAATAATAGTAATAGCTTAAATAAATAAATAAATAGTATACATATATACAGTAATCAGTATACACTCTTATAATCAAAGAATTACTCGCTTTTGACGTGCAGAAAAAGCGAAAATTCATATATTATGTATAAATAAAAAACAGTATATATTTAGCATACCTACAAGAATCTGGCGTCGCTATAAATAGCCATATTATTGCTAATAATTGTTTCTCAGCTGGGACCATTGGTATCTTAGTTCCAGTAGTATTTTTTACTTTCGGACCGATAATAGTGAGTAAACATTCAAAAGTTTCACGCGTTATTCTAAAGTCTGACTGAAATTGTTTGTTAGTAAAATAATGAATGGTTTGTTCAACGTAGTCTTGTATGCGTCTAGCCTTCTTCTTCTTTTTCTTTGAGCAAAGTGTCAACAAAATTTCAGTTTCACTGTCAGATGATAAATCAGAATCAAATAATTCGTAATTGGACAAAAGGCTCCTTCCCATTAATATTGCCATGACAATGATTGCTTTTTTAGCAATCTTCTCTCTGTCGTTACTCATGTTTTCTTTCGTGCCGTGTATAACAGTTTGCTAAAAAACATTAAAATATTATATTTTTTGCAACATATTCTACATATTCTTGCTTTGGTTGAAACTACGTACGTTTTAAGTCCATAAGTAACCCATACAGCACAGAAGCTTGCAGTGACATTGCAGGAACGTTAAAACAACGTTTCTGCAATGTGACTGCAAGCTCTGTATTGTATGAGAATGGCGCGTTGGTTTGCTAAGGCGAAGAATTGTACATACGTTAAATTCAATCGAACTATATTATTAGGCAACCAAGATCCAATCTTAACCGTTTAACGGCGTTTTTCCTTAGTTAAAATATTTTACAAAACATGGTGTTTATTTAGATCGACACAATTGGCAAGTAAATAGACAGCCGTGACAGAACGTTATACCTACTAATTATACTTGCAAATTGTGTCAATCTAAATAAACACCATTTTTTGTTGAATAATATTGGTGGATAAAACTCTTATTTTTTGTTTAAAATATTTTATTTTATCTTTTTAAAAATATATTCATTTATTTATATCTACAATATAAAATATGTATTTTATATTTTATAAAATTAAATTATAACAATATAAATATAAATAATATTAACAACTCGTAAAAAAGTTGTGTTTTAAACGACCCAACTGGCCATATTTATTAATAATTTCACAACGTTTCGGCCATGGGTTTTGGCCCTTCCCAAGTGACAGTTATATTGCAGACTTTACATTGGTAATTTGTCTAAAAAGTTCAGAATTATGAAACACACAATACAATAAAATAAAATTCTTACAATAAAAAATACGAATAAAATAAAATAAAATTCTTACAAGTTTGCGCGTCAAATATTAAGTAAAAATAGCGCGGACATCGAGATAATCGTGAAAATTCGTGTTAAAAAGCACGTTCGTATCACTCCATGACTCACAGCTCTTTCAGCTGTAAGTAATACCAATGTAAAGTCTGCAATATAACTGTCACTTGAGAAGGGCCAAAACCCATGGCCGAAACGTTGTAAAATTATTAATAAATATAGCCAGTTGGGTCGTTAAAACACAACTTTTTTACGATTTTTTAATTATTTGCTGGCGACGCGAAGTTCCCAATTCGTAATATTAACAACTAGTATAATTCTCTCATTTACTTGTAAATAATATTATATATTCACTATATTATTCAATTTACGCTCGAATCTGGCGAATAATATATATATATATATATATATAGGTATATACATATATCTATACATACATATATATAATGTAAACAAGACTGATGCAACTATTAAAATTATATTAACGTACACACCAGTTTTTCGCAAATGTTTTCCAGTCATGAATTACATTAAATTAAAAATAAATTATTATAACAATTTTTAATAATATATGTATAATATAATTACAAATACATTCCCATATGTCACATTTTTTATTTAGTTGCATAATTTGTATTTTATAAATAACTGTCTAAGATAATGATTCAAATAATATGACGATAATTACCTCTAACAAATTTATATTACGCGATAAAATTTTACTCCAGGATCGTTCATAAACTTTGAGGTGTCCTCCGACGTAAATATGTCTCTACACGGTTACGTGATTATTCCCCGTGAAGTTTACCTTACCCCGCAGGGTAAGGTTTACGAACGCAGCCCTGAAGATGCTCACAGGATATCCTGGCAGAGGCTCACAAGCTTCTTCAAAGAGCTACAACTCTGCTAGGGCACTTGTGTATTGCGGGGTGGGAGAGGGTGGCACAATAGGCCTTTTCAGGCCGGAGTGCGCGGGCTCCTATACCAACCCCTCACTCCAATCTAACACAAAATGTAGACTTTAAGAACAATTTATGGAAATAATATTAGCACAAGATTCGTGTACCTACTTTTGACACTTTTTGCATTGAATCATGTACTTATTACGCGACACATTCGGTATAAAGATGGCAGTGCTATTTTTGAACATCATCAATTGGAGTAGTTTTCGAAGTGCTTGGCTTTTGAAGATCAAAAATTACAAATTTTTGTTTTACTGCGCGCTTTTTGTTTCAGTTACGGAAGCTTGCTTTAACTCTAGTTCTTCATTATACAATATTGTTGTTAGAATTTGCGCTTTTTGGGCGTCTCTGCTTCTTCTGACATTTTGGGCATAAAAAAGAGAAATTGTACCCTACAATTCCTAAATTATACCGGTACAATATAGGCAACCATAAGGTGGTACGATTTAAAAGACTATAGTCGACTTTTCAAATTATGGTAGTAAAGTATACACAGAGTGAGGTCATGTCCAAACTATGCCATGCAAATATGTCAATTTTAATGTAGTATAAAAGTGACAAGTAGCTAAATTAATACACCTATTGAAACTTTCTAAATGCCTTATGTAAAAGTGAGTAAAATTTACTTCTAAAACTAAAAAAAGCTTTTACTTGCTCTTTTTAACAAGACGCTTCCGTGTACAAACATTTACTTTTTTCTACTAACTTTATGGCGTTAGAAGAACCTCGCATAATATACAGATCGCGCCTAGGCCTTCGGATTTTATGAAATATAGAGATGGTACAATTTAGGAGCCGGTACAATATCGACGACTTTCCCAACCCCCGCCGGCCCCGCCGGCGTACACGAATACGAAAAACATTCGCCGCCGGCCAGTAATATTCACTTGACGATAACGTTTAATAAGTATATCTAGCGGGATAGAATAAACCTACATGCCGAATATTCCGTTTCTCATATCTCGTTGAATAGACTGTTATCGCATATCTTTCGCGTTGTTTCGTGGACCCGCGCGCATATTAGCGCATTACCCAATAATTTCTCTCTCAATAATATTTCGGTCTAATTAAGAAACAATTTTTTAGCGTAATAAAATAATTCAAAATGAAGAAGAGTAATAACGCGAGCATTCGCGCTCATGTCGGCTCTTTGCTCGCCTATTTCTTTATTCCGGACATGAATTGTGGAACTTTTTGGAATAAATTCTGATCGGAATTGTTTAGGTACAACTTTCTTTTTTTACGCAAAAGATATACATTTCGCGTAAGAAGAAATCCCTTTATTTCGAAAATCATGACTGAATTTGATGAAGGGAATAAAGGCGAACAAACAACGTATAAAATGATAATCGAATTGTGATTGATAATGACAATCGAGCTGCTAAAATATTATTGAAAAATATAATCTGTCTAAGGTATTATTCACTCTTCTTAACATGCAATATATAGACAATATATGGACAAGTTAAAAAAATTTTCCTTAATTTAAATTAATTTTTATTATATAAAAATCAAATCGGAGAAGGGAATTATCGTTTCAGGCAATGTACTAATATTGCCGGCGGCAAGACATGCCCCGATAAGTATTATAGGATAATACGGCAGGTAACGGAAAGATGCAGCATCTAGCGCGTCGGAAAATGCGGCCTCAGAAAGAACAAAGAGATAGCCGCTCTCAGGCCAGAGAGAAGTCAGAGAGCGGCCATAGGCGCAATTTAGCAGTTACTTTATTTTGAAGAGCCTCTATAATGTCAACAAAATGTGAACTTTAGCTCTATAATATGTACATATGTCCACAAAATATAAACATTGAACCACGTGGCCAATATTTATGAATCCTGTAGGTAATGTTCACGATTTTGTGGTTTTCTTTCGATAATATCCACGATTTGGTGATTTTTTTCAGAAGACGATCACGTGATACATTAAAATATTCATAAATTAGAAGTGCGTAAAAAATAAAAATTAATTTATATTTTCAGAGTTTGAGAAATTAATATTTATGCCTAAAAGGTTTAAAAAATTAATATTTTTACCTTAGGAGTGTGAAACATTAACATTATACATTTATATTAACAAGCGTTAGACATTTTTTCAAAGTATTAAATAGATATTATTGATGTAACGCGCTGAGATCAGTATTGTAACTTGCGGTTTTTGACTACGCTGAAGATGGCCCAAAAAAAGGGGCTAAAACGTTCGTTCTTATAAAATTAGCACTAATGTACGATTTAACTAATATATTGCGCACTAATTACTGCGCCCGACTATAATTGCCTTGTTTAATTAATGATTTATTCTTGAGAGCCTTTTTCTATTTATTATGAAACATTAATATTTATCTTTCAGAATGTGAAAAAATTAATATTTATACATTACTAAAAAAAAATAGCCACCCTTGAGAGAGAGACAGAGAGAAAAAGAAATAGGAAACACTTTTCATACCCTACAAATTAGGATATTTTCAAACCGCTGAAACTCGACGAAAAATCATCGTAAACAAAAAATTAAAAAAGCATTTTAAAACTTGAAAATTCAACTTTAACGCGCTATCTATAGCTTTTTAAAATTTGTTTATCTTTCTTGTTCTATACTTAAAAAAAAACATATTGTTTTGTTCCTTAAAATTACGTATTTTTGACATACTACAGCTTGATAAAAAAATTTGGCATACAGGTTTAGGTTTAAAATTTTGTATTTTGGTAAAAAAAAAATCCTAGGAAAATTTTAAATAAAGTATTTTGTAAGTAAAATGTTTTTATGGAACTTGAGTCGAATTTTTCGGAAGAAATTTTTTTATCGAGCTGCAAAGTATCAAAAATAGTTTTAAAGAACAAAACAATGTATTCTTTTTTAAAGCACAGAACAAGAAAGATAAACAAATTTTAAAAAGCTCTAGATAGCGCGTTAAAGTTGAAACTTTAAGCTTTAAAACGCTATTTATATTTTTTTATCTACGATAATTTTTCGCCGAGTTTCAGCAGTTTGAAAATAGCCCAATTTTTAAGATATGAAAACTGTTGCCTAGATTGTGAAAATTTAAAATACATACTCCTTAGGGGTGTCAAAAATTAAAATACATATCTTCTATAGATTGTTGAAAATAAAGATACATTCTCAGAGTGAAAGAAATAAAAATTCATACTTTAAGAGTGTTAAAAATTAAAATACATAATTCTACACAGTGTCGAAAATTAAAATCCACACTTCTAGATCGAAACTTAACGTTATCAGGCGATTATCTGACGATAATCGCAAGAAAAATGAAAAATTAAGCAATATTATCTTTTTATAAGGTAGTTCTGCTTTTATCGAATACTTACCATGCAATTAAATGCATTTTGGCCAAATTTGACTTCGCATTTATATATGTATATATACATATACACTACTCAAAATAAAATAGGGAACACTTTTGATATGCTAAAAATTTTGGCTATTTTCAAACCGCTAAAACTGCAAAACATTATTGTAGACACAAAACTAAAAAAGCATTTTAAAGCTTGAAACTTCTTCTTTCAATTGCTTTTTGGCGATTTTAATTATCTCTTTTTGTTACAAAACGGCATAATGGTAAAGCTTGATCCGTCAAAATAAAAATTTTTAATGCAACTTTGATGGGCTACTACATCTGGCGTGCAAAAATCGTAGAGAATTTCTATTACCTGCATCTTATAGTGGGTTCTTTTCTCTTTAATTTAAGAGGTTGTGGAGCTTTATGCGATTTTTTTTGGCCGAGTTATCGAGGTTTGAATAAAAAGTGATCACTTTGACTTTGATCGCTTATAACTCGTAAAAAAATCAACGTACAGCATCTTTCAAAAAAGCGTTGGAAAGCTGAAAGTTAGCCCTTTCAAGCGCTTATTGTTTTTTTCTTAACCTTACGTTTTTCATCAGCAAATCGAGTTTATAGAACATGCAAAAAATAACATATTTTTCGTTTTTTCTTTAAGTCAGTATATTGTCGCGAAGAAAGATACAATCAAAATCGCTACAACAAAGTTTTGTAGTCTGATTATACCTCAATAACACACAGTAACGTTTATCAGCTAAAACAATTTTGTTCCATGTGTCCATCGCACTTAAAATTGCCGAAATTGCTAAAAACTAAGAAAATCAATCTGCTCTACTGCAGTTAATGAAGAAAAAATCTCAAAAAATTAAACACATTTTGAAGCTTGAAGTTTCAACGTTAACGCGCTATCGGTAGATTAAAACTTATCTTCCTTGTTCTATACTTTAAAAAAGAACAATTGTTTTGTTTCTTAAAATTATGTACAATTTTTTACACTCTGCAGGTCAATAAAAAAAATGTTTCTTGAAAAATGTAACACAGGTAAAAGTAAGATATTTTACCTACCAAACGCTTTTTTTTTAATTTTTGTACGATTTGTTTTGACCGAATTACAGAACTATGAAGAGTAAACCTTACACTTTTCTGAAAAATTACGTTTACTTCAATTACGTTTACAATTGTTTTATTTCTTAAAAATACATACAATTTTGCTTCCTCATAGAGGAAGCTTTGTTTTCGTAAAGAAATTTTTTTGTTAGTTGCCGCTGCCAATGTGTTCAAAATGTTCTAAAACATCGAAAAATCGCTATTTTAAAAAATGTCGGTATGTGTGTATGTGTGTATGTCTGTATGTCTGTCTGTATGTCTGTCTGTATGTCTGTCTGTATGTCTGTCTGTATGTCTGTGCCAAATTTACCGAAATCCGAAATTTCTATAACTCCAGAACTGATCAACCAAATCTTAACCAATTATATATGAAATAGGGGTAGAAAAGACTGAAAAATATAATAAAATTAGAGAAATTGCCAATATTTTAAAATTGTAACCTTTAAGGGCTACATCTCAAGTCTCAACAATTGAGACTTTTCATAAATTGATATTTTTTGACAATTTAGTATTAATTATTGGCAACTTTTCTAATTCTATTATATTCTTCAGTCTTTTCTACCCCTATTTCATATATAATTCTTTAAGATTTGGTTGATTAGACTCAGCTTTATAAAGCTTCTATGTACGTACAAATTCTCCGAAATTTGAAATGTGTGTAACACGAGAACTGATCAATCAAATAGACTTCCGGCAATTACACAAAATAAATGTGGTATCTTATAATCGGGGACTTTTCTCTATATATTTACCTAAAAATACATATTATTTATTATTTATGTTTACAATAAATACCTTATTTCTCTCTCTCTTTCTTTTTCTACCTTTGTCTTTCTCTTTGTTTTTCTCTTATTCTCTTCCTGTTTCTCTCTCTCTCTCTCTCTCTCTTTTCCTCTTTTTTTTTAAACAGCTGAGAATGCCAAAAATAATTTTAAAGAATTAGAAATAGCCCGATATCTCAAAATTTGCGAAAGTTAAAGGAACCACGGGCATTTCTCAAAAAATTCAAAATTTTATAAAGAAAGAACTCCTTTACCGTTTATCGCCAAATTCAATACCAACCTTCCATAAATGATACTCTATCGATTAAAAGAAATTCAGCCCGGTATCTCAATATTTTCGGAAGTTAGAGCAACCACGAACATTTCTCCAAAAATTTCAAATTTTATTAAAAAAGAACTTCTTTACAAATTATCGCCAAATTCAATGATCAAATTATAAAATGATGAAGAAGCAATGTGCTCTAATTTATACATTTTTATTATATTGGTAATTTTTTTTTAATTCTGTTATATTCTTCAGTCTTTTCTACCCCTATTTTATATACTATTCATTAATATTTTGTTAATTTGTTCTTGAATTATAGCCTTTTAAAATTTCAAAGAATCTGTATATAGGACAATGTGCAAAAGTTTTTAATTTGTACACTTTTATATTATATTAGTAATTTATTTCGAATTCTATTATATTCTTAGGTCTTTTCTACCCCTATTTAATATAGAATTCTTTAAGATTTGATTAATTAATTTTTGAGATACAAACGTTTATTTTGGGGAATTTGTACATAGGAAGCAATGTGCCAATTTCTAATTTTCACACTTTTTTATTATATTGGCAATTTTTTCGAATTCTATTGTATTCTTAGGTCATTTCTACCCCTATTTTATATATAATTCTTTAAAATTTGATTGATCAGTTCTCGTGTTACACACATTTGAAATTTCGGAGAATTCGTACATACATAGAAGCTTTATAAAGCTGGGTCTAATCAACCAAATCTTAAAGAATTATATATGAAATAGGGGTAGAAAAGACTGAAGAATATAATAGAATTAGAAAAGTTGCCAATAATTAATACTAAATTGTCAAAAAATATCAATTTATGAAAAGTCTCAATTGTTGAGACTTGAGAGATGTAGCCCTTAAAGGTTAAAATTTTAAAATATTGGCAATTTCTCTGATTCTATTATATTCTTCAGTCTTTTCTACCCCTATTTCATATATGATTCGTTAAGATTTGGTTGATCAGTTCTGGAGTTATAGAAATTTCGGTAAATTTGGCACATACATACACAGTACACATACATACACACATGCGGACATTTTATAAAATAGCGATTTTTCGACGTTTTAGAACATTCTGAACACATTGGCAGCGACAAATAAAAAATATTTTTTTTACGAAAACAAAACTTCCTCTATGAGGAAGCAAAATGAAGAAGAAGGCGGCAGTTGAGAGACAGGAAATAAATTTGAAATTAGACAATATTATGACCTTCCAGTGTAAGCTTTTACGTTCTGTCCTTCCAAATCAAGAAAAACATATCCGTCCTGATAGCATGTTATCATATCCTTTAAAAAGTGATGAAGAAATGAAACTTTCTGAGGAATACCTTAGGACAAATGAAAATTTCCGTATTGTAGTAAATATTTTTCTATCTTGCTTTACTTTTTGTTTTAGTCCTGACTTTAACAGTAGCTGATTCCAGCAGAAAAAGCAGCTTAATAAGAATTTTGTACTGATTGGATTATATTTTTAGACCTAGAAGAATAATTCTATAAATTGTAGTCAATTTAAATCTAAAAGTATAATCTATGCAATCAGCACAAGACTCTTATTGAGCTGTTTTTTTCTGCTGCCAGTGATGTCTTTCTTTCATGTTTGTTAGGTACAATATTTTGTACAACTAAAAGTAAAAGACAAAGAAGTATTGTATGCAGTTATGACTGCAGCTATTACTAATTTTCTGGCATGTAAATACAATTTTCGAGGCGATGG
Source organism: Leptothorax acervorum (assembly GCA_035220615.1). NCBI lineage: Eukaryota > Metazoa > Arthropoda > Insecta > Hymenoptera > Formicidae > Leptothorax > Leptothorax acervorum. The sequence continues at coordinate 474,855 of JASTWQ010000078.1, forward strand.
CAACCAATAAAAGAAACCCTTTTGCAAATTATTATTGTAGGAAGTGATTATAGGTGAGTACATACTGCCTTTTGTCGGAAAAGTCATGACGTATTTCTTGCAACAGATGACACTAGTTCAGTTTTGGAAGTACTAGAGTCATTTGCATGTATGTTATTGCTATGTAATTTGACAGCTGACGGTTCTAACTTTATTCTAAAAAAAAAATTGAGCAATTTGGTTGAGTTTTGGAGATTTTACAACAAGTTGAAAATGGAAGACCAAACTGTGAATTTTCGCCATATTTTACTGTTTTACTTCCGTAAAGGGAAGAACGCGCGTCAAGCAACTTTTCACAAGTATATCCGTATCAAATCTCGGGTTATACCGGTGTAAACCGAGATTTGATACGGATATAGTACTTGGTACGCGTATCAAAGAGTCCGGTGTAAACTAAGCTAATAAATCTCATTTTGCAACCACCCCCGAGGTCCGGAACATGCTAAACATTGCAAAAAATGTTAATTTATTATAACTTGCCGAAAAAAATTGCCAAAGTGCTGCAAACTTAAAGCAATGTCTATTGTCCCTGGTGGAAATAAATTATCAATTCTTTACGCGAAAATTATGCGAAAACCACAATTTTTTATAATATAATTACAACTTTACGCTATTTTTACGTAATTTTAACGTCAAAAGTACACGATTTGGGCCTTCTACAATTTACTACGTTCTCATAAAAAATAATCGTAGAATGTTGTAGATAGTTGTAAATAGTTGTGATTTTTACAATAATCTACAACTTCTACAATTTACGACGTTCTCATAAAAATGTTCGTAAAAAGTTGTTAAAACTTGTAAAAATTTTATATTACTTTTTACAACTTACTACAATTTACTGCAATTTACTACAATTTATCATAGATTTCTACAATTTGTAGGTGATTTGTTGTATAAGATTGTAGTTTTTCGTAGAAATACGTAAATTGTTGTAAAATTATTTCCACCAGGGGTGATATTTTCTATAATGTATAGATTTGCAACCTATTTCGAGGCACGCAACATTGAAATTTATTGTAAAATAACGTTTTTGTTTAGACCTTGGAGGAAAAAATTGCATAAGTGCTGCCAATGATAGAATAACTTTTACAACTCTCCCGAACAGCTGTACCAATTTGCAACCTTTTATGTTGCACGCAACATATTTTTTTTTAAATTAATGGTGGAACAATTGTTTATTTGCCTTAATTTTGCCAAAAAAATTGCAAAAGTTTTACAACTTGGTTGCAAACGTTGAGATTATATTTTGTCACAAGCTGGTAAGTTTGCAACCTCGGAAAAGGTCCGCAACCTTGAAAAATTAGTAATAATTATTATTTTGCACTTTTTGCAATTGTAAAAAAATTGCAAAAGTTTTGCAAAGGACCCTGCACTATTTCTCGGTAAAATAGGTTCTGACCAATTTTCTTCAAATTCCGTATACTTACAATTAGATGTATCATTAGGTAGATTAACCACATGAAAGATTTTTCAAAAAAGTCACTTTTTCGAGAGCGATATACCTGATAATGATGCAGAGTCCGTATTATACGATATTTTGAGATTTGCATTGGAAATCATTCTTGTAAAAGATGAAAGAGATGTAACGATATCTATAATTATATATATTCTAGATTTTGGAAGGTTTCTATACTTTATTTGACCAAAAAACTCATATTCGAGAAATGTTTCGATGACAAAGTTAAAATCATATTGTTTTCTATGTCAATATCGTCATAAATTAATTATATGTTGCCATACAAAATATTACAAAAAGTTAGGTTTAATAACAACGCAACTATACGTCTTTGCTCTCGCTCTGAGCACAGCGCTCAGATATACATATGGCGCGTTAACACTTTCAAAAAGTTACCTAAAAATTGTACTAATAAAATTTGGAAAAAACCATATAAATATAATATAAAAGATTGTAAGTGAAAAGTCAGAAAGTTTCAGAGTCAACTTTTATGCCACATCTATGCAATTGAAATAATAAAATGTAAACTGAGCGTTTGCCTCATACGAGGGCAATAAAAGGTTAATAATAAACAAACATGAGAAATTCTTATATTGAAACAAAACAACAAATTCCTGATATATAACACGCAAGGAATTTGAAATAAGATACAAAAAATAAAAAATAGAATTTAGCACTCTATATTTTGACTAATTTTTAGCATTAAATATAATTGATTCTTGTATCATGTCGATCTTAAAAATAATTTGCCACAAAATGCAGAACGAAATAATAAAATACATAAATTAAACAAAAAATAATATTTAATTGACCATGACTGGCACATTTATTGAAAATGTCGACACGACGCACAGTGGGGCAAAATCCCGAAAAGCTGGCCAAAACCTAAAAAATAAAAATTCGATTTGGGGAATTTTGACTGGTGGGATGGGTAGAGGGATGTTGGTGCACCCAATTGTAAAAGGAAAAGGCCCTATCCTCATACCTGCGTCTGTGAGCTCAGTTTAAAGTTAGCCTTTGTTCAGAGCGCACGCATCGCGTAACAAAGGAAAGAAAATTACGGTATATTATAAATCGGATAGCTTGAAAGTGAAGTGTTCGATTTTAATTCTACGACATGGAAGTGACTCCTAAAGGTATGTAGAAAATGTTTTTGCACTAATACAACCTAAATTTAATTTTATCGTGTTGAAACAAGGCATAATTCGGTGCCCTTACGAAGACGATATAATTTTATAAACTTCTATTTTCAACTAGATGAAAAGTTATATATTCCGCCACATTCCGCGAAGATCCAAGTTTAGGGCTTTAGTTCACTTTATTATCTTGTAAAATTCACAAAAGTTAGCTGCCGAGAGCTGCCTATCATGCTGTCATGATTTTTTCGCTTATTATCGCTACGTTGCTCGTTTGCGACTTGTCGAGTGTTTCGCTTGAGGACAATGACTCGGCTTGAAATGCTCGTGTTTTTTTGTTCTTTCGGTAATTCTATCCCTAATAATAACAAATCATACAATATACATATCCCGGATGTTTACGTCGATTAGTGTTTTCGATAAATTATCCTTAGTAATATTTTTTGTCAAATAAATAAATTTTATTATTTAACGTATTAATTTAAACTAAATATAGTTCTGTCTTTCTTACAGTGACTGTTGCAACCGAAACGGAATATGGCTCTACGATTGACACGATTTGGATCTACGATTCGGAAGTTGATTCTGACGTAGATTTTATTCCGATTCTGACGTTGATTTAATTCTGATTCTGACGTGGATTCCGATTAATTATCTCCAATAATGTTTTTAAATTATGTTTTATCTTTTGACCACTATCGTTTTAATATTATTTTATATATTTATATATATATATTTGCTTAGTTGTGCTAGTTGTGCTTAGTTGTGCTCGAGCCTATAATTTTTTCTGTATTAAAAAAATTTACATATTTTTCTCATATGCGTTCACCATATTAAATGCCAATTTGCTTACAGTAATTTTGGCTTGGGATTTGTAATCAGCGACCTCAAAAACCCCTACTAATTTTCATTAAAGTCTGATATCTTTTTTACATGTATGGCCGCCATATTGGGTCTGCCATTTTGTTTACAATAATTTCTACTTTGGATTTGTAATCAGCGACCTTGAAAACACTTGTATACTAATTTTCATTAAAGTCTGATATGTTTTTTACATGTGTGACCGCCATATTGAATCCGCCATTTTGTTTACAATAATTTTAACTTTGGATTTGTAATCAGCGACCTCGAAAACACTTGTATACTAATGTTTATTAAAGTCTGATATCTTTTTTACATGTGTGACCGCCATATTGGATCCGCCATTTTGTTTACAATAATTTTAACTTTGGATTTATAATCAGCGACCTCAAAAACCATAGTATACCAATTTTTGCTCGATTCTAAATTCATTTGAGGTTTTGGCCAGCTTTTTGGGATTTGGCCCCACTGTGCGACGTTTCGAACCAATTTCGACTCCTTTTCAAGTGTATAAATAAATTCTTACATAGACATTCATTAGTCACAACAAGTACCTGCAAGTCCGATCTAAGACTAAAAAACAAAAATTTGTCACTATAATAAAAAACGTAGAAAAGATCGCAAACAAAAGAAATGTGTCAAGACTTACATGCTATGTGCGTTATAAAATAAAATAGATTGTGTTCAAAGGCACGTCTGCACGCCACGGTTACAAACAACACAATAAGCAAAATCATACACAAACAAAAATAAAATAGAGGTTGATCACATAGCCCCTATTAGTCGGTCATATATTACTGTCATCTTCTCCGTATCTTTTTGGAGGTTGATCGCTTGATTATGTTTTTTGATGAAAAACATCTCAGCAATCTCTCTCTTTTTGAAGTGTTTTTCCTTGTGTAGGATCTTTGCTTCTTGCCAATTAAACACATGGTTCAACTCAAGCCGATGTTTGCTTATTACCAAATGCTTACTAGCGTGCTTCTTAATATTCGTTTCATGCTCTTTAATGCGTGTTTCAAGATGCCTTTTCGTTTGCCCTATATATGTAGCATTACAATCTAAACAATCAATCTTATAAACCAACTCAATTTGTTTCATATCCTCCAATCTGTCTTTCCCCTTCCTAATAACGCAATTGAGCTTTTTAGGTACGGTGTAAACAACATCAAAACCACGGTTGCTGAGAATATTACGGATCTTTTCACTGTAGTCTTTAATATACGGAATAGTTATGAAATTTCCCATATTAACAATGTTATTTGTCTCATCATCCTTATCTCTTGTAGCGTTGTGGTATTTGATGTCCTTTAATCGTTGTTTGATACATTTATTAACAACATGTATCGGGTAACAATTATTGCTCAGAATTTCTTTAACAATTTCAATGTTAGTCGTATGAAACCGTTTATCAGACAATAAAACAGCACGATCTACGAGACCCGTAATCACATTTTTTTTATAATTTTCAGGATGGTTAGATAAATAATTAATGTAGCGTCCGGAAAAAGTTGGTTTTCGGTACCAATTCGTAATTAATGTGTCACCATTTCTGAGGACAGTGGTGTCTAGGAAATTTATCCTGTCATTTGACTCAATTTCACAAGTAAATTTCAACCGTGGGTGATAACTATTGAAAATATTGAGTATCTCATCGATGTTTGCTCTTGGAACTATCGCGAATATATCATCGACATATCTTAAGAATGTGGAGATCTTAAATTTTAAAGAACTGAGACAAAATGTCTCCAGGTCGTCCATAACAATATCTGCAAGAATGGGTGAGAGCGGAGAGCCCATAGGGCTGCCAAATATCTGATCATATATCTGTCCATTAAAACTGAAGCTAGTGCAATTTAAAATTAATTCTATGGCATGTAAAAATTGAGGTAAACTAAGTTTAGTGAATTCCGATATATAACTCCATCTCTTCTCAATACCTTTTAAAACCAATTCTAATGGAATGTTGGTAAATAATGCCGTGACGTCAAGTGAGACCAACAATTCATCCGGTAGAATTTTCAGATATTGAATTTAGTAACAAATGACCAACTATCTTTTATAAACAAGCCAGGTTTAGGGACAGACTTATGTAAAATTTCATTGAAAAAAGCAGCTATGTTATACAAGGGGCTACCCAATGTAGAGACAATGATACGTAACGGGAATCCCGCTCTATGTACTTTCGGCAACCCATAACATCTCGGTAGGTTCCCATTCGTGCAGCGTAAGCGTGTATATGTGTGATCATCAATAATTCCAAGATCGAGCCACGATTTAATTAGATCATTAAGTTTGGTGGTTATGCGTTTGATAAGATCTTTTTTCAGTTTTTTATAAGTAGGTTGATCATTCAACAACTCATTCATCTGATTAATGTATGCATTTTTATCCATAACCACCGTAACTTGACCTTTATCTGCCTCAGTCACAAAAATGTCCTTATTATTGCGCAAAAACTTTCTACATTTATCAAACTCACTAGCGATGTATCTACTAATATAATCCGTGTGTTTACTGTTAGTTAAAAAATTATGTAACGTATTAGAGATAGCGTTGCGGGTTTCATTCGCAATACCAGGGGATAACTTATAGCTTTTGAGTTCAAAATTTTTAATTACGTGTAAAACCGAGTCCAAACGATCATTTTTATTATTACTGTCAATCGGTAGCCCGAACTTATCACCTAAACTAAGAATATTCAATACAGAGCTCGGGATCGGCTTGTTGCTAACATTAACAATCCATTTACTTCGGTCGTTATCAAAAAAAGAACTCCAGACTAGATTATTTTTAATTAATATGCGGTTAAATTTATTAATTAATTTAGCCTTAGTTTTCCGGTCATGATTAAAAAATCTAACGTAGTTGGATCTAAAAAAGTCAAAAACTAAAGTCTCAGGTAAGTTAGAAAAGAGACGATCCTCCACCCTTTTAAGTTTAGTACGTAAGAACTTTAAATTGGAATTAATGTCACTAATTTCAACATTGAGTAATGTTCGTTTATATCGTTTCATAAAGTTATAAAATCTATGATTTACGCAATTACTACGAAACGTGATGTTGAGACGCAGGTCGTTGATGTGAGGCGGCAGAATGTCATGTCCTCTGCATCTAAGTAAGAACGTGAGTTGATGGAGCGCTGTGCATATCATGATATTCGTTCTAATCCACGTCTTTAGTAGCACAGTGATGTCATATCCATAAAATCCAGTGATCTTCTTAAAGAATCCTTCTTGGAGATGGGACACCATTTTCAGTCAAAGGTGTATAATTAAACAATAATTAGAATTTCTTCGCCAGTGATTAATAACCAAAAATAATATTTAATTGACCATGACTGGCACATTTATTGAAAATGTCGACACGACGTTTCGAACCAATTTTGGCTCCTTTTCAAGTGTATAAATAAATTATTACATAGACATTTATTAGTCACAACAAGTACCTGCAAGTCCGATCTAAGACTAAAAAACAAAAATTTGTCACTATAAAAAAAAAGTAGAAGAGATCGCAAACAAAAGAAATGTGTCAAGACTTACATGCTATGTGCGTTAAAAAATAAAATAGATTGTATTCAAAGGCACGTCTGCACGCCACGGTTACAAACAACACAATAAGCAAAATCATACACAAACAAAAATAAAATAGAGGTTGACATAAATTAAAGATTAAGAAGAAATCGTGTACAGTTATATTAATTATATATATTATAATTTTCTTTCACAATCGTTCCGGTATCTAATCATTTCACTGTCACAACACTAATTACAGAAACAAAAAGATCTTAAAAGTTTTAAACTAATTTTAAAGAGATCTGTAAAAATAAATTATAATACATAATTTCATATAATTTCTTTTCAATTTTTTATTTATAAAGTAGTATGCTTCAAGTAGTATGCTTAACGTAACAAAAACAGATTATTTTTCTACCATTTGGATCTTAGAATACATCTTGGAAAGGAAAATGGGCTTTGTCTGGTTCAATAAGATCAGCGAGAAAGCAGGCGGTACCGGCAATGCCTTCATAAAGCGAGTATGGCGAGTCAGGAGTGCGTGCATCAGTTTTAAACTGTGGTGAATTAATAAAATCTGCAAATTTAGCGGCACGATAAAGGTAACGCTCATCGCCGGTGAGCCTATATAGAAGGAGAAAGACATAGCCATTGCCCGCCACGCCATGACAAATCCCAGGCCCTTTACGTAGAAGGCCTTTGCGCCAAACAAGATCGCCAGCGCGTTTGCACGAATCCAGATAACGCTGATCTTTCCAGCGCAAATACGCTGCCGCCATCATGTAAATAACACCAGGAGCACCGTGACACCAATGTATCAACTCATCGTCACTGTCTCTGAGGCTTCGTCCAGAACGATCTATTTCATCCATGGAACATGGAAAATTGCCGGTCGTTGTTTGTAAGTTTAGCAGGTAATCTACGCAAGTTCGTACTGTTTTGTCAATATCTGCGTCACTATCAAGGAATGACGGTACCTGAACGCAAGAAATATAATTCACTAATATACATATACATATAAACAATCGTCACGTTAATTATAAATATATAATTTGATAATATTATGAGACAAAATTAATGAGATTTAAAAAAGAGATGGGTGGAAGGAGAAAAGAGAAATGGTGGAAAGATAATAAGTTGGAAAAGCTGAAGAAAAGTAAGTATTTAAGTTACAGATTTAAATGGAATGGAAGACTGGAGGCGCACGCGAGAGAGAGAGAGAGAGAGAGAGAGAGAGAGAGAAAGAGAGAGAGAATAAAGAAAGCAATGGGTGTAATAGGGCAAGTATAAGAAATAGGAAAGAGGAGATTCGGCAGAGATTGGAGAAGTGAAATTATTTGATGGTGGGAAGTGTATTATGGTTTGGGGCAAAAGGGACAGAAAGAATAGGAACAGATGGAAAAAGTATAGGAAAAATATATTAGATGGGTTCAAGGGCTGGAAGGAAAAACGCTGGGATATACACATATGGTGAGAGGTGGGAAAAAGAGAAAAATAAAAGCAAGGGTAGGAAGGAGAGTAATGGAGTACAAGGAAAGGCTGGAGTGAAAAGGTAGTGCATGGGCAAGATGCTGGAAAGAAGTTAAAAAAAGGGGTAGAGGAAGAAGTTCCCATTTGGAAGAAAGGAAAGATGCACTCACAAACGACATCATCTTATGTGTCTTTTGAAAACAAGCAACATTTGTTTCAAAACTGTTTTTCGAATATTCGCTTCGTGCATGATAACATGTGGCGCCGCGTCATGGTTTGGTACTTAGACTGAAACAATTTATGAAATGTATAAAGTGAATTAAAACAAAACCGTTTTTTAATGCACTATAATAATTATACAACTTAAATATCGCAAGTAACTATTATAATTCTGTGTAATTATTAATACTATATGATTTTTATGTCATGAAATATGTTAAATATTGACCTGTAAACTGAGAAGAATATTATCTCAACCAATAACAATTTTTTGTATTTTTCTTCTTAAAGACTGATAAATTGTTCAAAATAAATATATTTTTGAGAACAGGATTTAAGGGGATTACTCATTGAATTGATTTTCACCCTGAAGCCATTGTAAAAGGGAAAAAATTAGCTGTATCTTATGTTAAAAGAATAGAAGAAAGATATACAAATGACACTGGTATTTTGATAACAGGTAGTACTGTAAATGCGTGATCTATCATGTGGCTGCCAATCTGATCCATCAGATCTCTAGGAAACAAAAATTATTAAAATAAATAAATAAGCCTTATTATGGATCTTTTGCAACTTTTAAATTTTTATTTACTAGTAAATTATATTTACTTTAATTATAATATTAAGACCGTCACGATAAAAAATCAATAGAAGAAGAAACTGCCATTTACGGTCTAAGCTTGGATCTCTGAATCTCTCTCCCCCTCTCTCTCTCTCTCTCTAAGTATTTTATACGCAAACTTTCCAACTTGTTAAACTGTGCGCCGATTACTTGTCGGCCTTAAAACACAGTTATTGTTGGAACATTAAAAATTCCCCTCCTTTTCCTAATTAAATCAATATCGATTTAATTTTTAAAAACACGCACTGTAAAGAAAATTGCGAAAAATATAACCTCAGCCAGGGTTCAAACCTAGCTGGAACCTCCCGTATTCCGTGTCGGATGTCGTGCCAATTCGACCACTGAGGCATGTGGTAATATTTATCGCAATAACAAATTAATAATAGTTTAAACGTCTTTCTCTCTCATTTTTTATTTTATTATATTTTCTTTAACTTTCTCATATATTTACTTTAACTTTTTTATAGCTCTTAACCATGTTTCACGTCTTTGTACTTTATGTGGATAATGTACATTAGATGTTGGAAAACAGTAAAATAATTTATTTGGAGTATCACAAGAATTATTTTTACAATTTACTACACAACAATATAATTTTGCTTTTTTTTAATTGTTTAGTTTCCTTTTTTCTAATTTATTGAAAGGTTAGTGTGTTTCAAACCAACTTTCCTAATCGCTATGAGCGCCTGTCGTTTCGCGAATTCCCTTCACATTCATGCACAAAGCGAATACGTTGTTTGCGAGAAATTTTACCATTTAAAATAGAACCTCAAATTCTGGTCCACCGCCTCTAAAGACGGTCCCCGATAGGAAAATTACGCAAACATTGTACAATAATTGCATCATTCAATTGAGAGGAATTTCACAATTATTGCGCTAAGATAATTCAACATAACGCTGCTGTCTTGCTGAAATATTATTTAGAAATAAATTGTACAAATACTTATCATTATTTGCACAAAAGTTTAAAATAATAGTATCTATTGTTAGTATTGTTGCGAATATTGAGAAAATTGCAGCATTCACAATTCCATCCACAAATTTTGTAATATAATTTTATGAATCTCTTCTTATTGGGGGTGGAACATAAGTTGCACTCACAAAGGACATCATCTTATGTGTCTTTTGAAAACAAGCAACATTTATTTCAAAACTGGTTTTCGAATATACGTTGTTTGCGAGATATTTTATCAAACGTTCTTTTATCATTTAAAATAGAACATTTTGTACAAGTAGTCTAAACAATATTGAGCTGTTTCTTAGCACAAATTATCGTCTTTTGGGTTCCTAAATCAGACCCCAAAAAATGAAAGAACTTCGGCGTATTTGGTAAAGGTTGCTTGTCAGTGTAATTTTTTGCACCAGTTTTGTCAGTACAACATTAAACATTGAAAATATGTGAACTGATTTTCATAATGGAATAATAAAACTGCACTCAGTGTGCACCAGTGTTGCACTAGTTTTTCCAGTAGAATACGCTATTGAAGAAGAAAGCAAAAGATGAGAGAATGATTAGGATAGTCAAATTCAGGCTAAGTAATAAAATCAGAAGAAGTAGATATAAGGAAGGAGATGAGAGAAGGAAATGCAGATTGTGTGGATGGAAGGATTATGGGAACACGTAATAAAAGTTTATGTAGGAAAAAAAGAATAAAAGAAATATTTGAGATATCAAAGGATGAGAGTGGAGAGTAATTATAAGAATTGTATGCAGCGAAGGAAGACGCGCGCGTGAGAGAGAGAGAGGAGTGAGGAGGAAAGAGGGAGAGAGAGAGAAAAGGTGAGAGAGGGAAAGAGAGGAAGAGGGAGGAAAGGAAATAAGGAAAAAAAGGAAGAAGGAGGGGAGAGAAAGAAGGGGAGAGATGGGGTGATGGGAGGGGGATAGAAAGGGTGGAAAGGATAAAAGGGAGGAGGTGGGAAGGAGAAAGAGAAGAAGAAAAAAGAAGGGAAGGGAAAGGGATAGATGAAGGGATGAAGAGCGGGAAGGCAAGGGGGGGGAGGGAGGAAGATTGGAAAAGGAAAAAAAGGGAAAGAAGGGAGAAAGAGAGAGGGAGAGGGGGAGGTTTGGAGGGAGGGAAAGGGAGGGAGGGAGGGAGAGCCGAAGGGAAAGGGAAAGAGGGGGATAGTAGAGATATCATGCTTTTTTAGTTACACTGAATTATTATGTCACAAACGAGAAATTATATAAACTTGTTTCTTGTCATATATTACCTGTATAAGAATTTGTAGGATTGCACATAGTCCATGAGCTGCGCCTAGATATTCTGTGCCGTAATATGCATACATCAGTGGACATGGGCTGTTATGCACTTGCACGTATGTCTTGCCCGAAACAATAATTGTTCGTGCGATTTCGTGCATTATATCAAATGATATGACGACTTTTTTCATCATGCGATTTAACCACAGCGCACCATATAGATAGCCGGTACGACCTACAAAAAACTCGTCCGATCCACATTTCAAGAAGTTTACCTCCTTACAGCGCACTCCCGTTGCTATATAACGTTTTATCAACTCATTGGCAGTTCCATTATCCTCTCGAGCGGCCGCAAGAACTGCACCCATTGCCAAAATACCCCAATCGCCTGCAATATATATAATTGAATCAATAATTACTTTAAAATGCTCATTATTTTAGATCCTATTTTATGTATTTTAGCAAATACAAAAAACATTTAATAATAATATATGTTCGAGAATATTCTTGTTCTCGATTGAGCGAGAGCATTAACAGTCGCAGCGCGCGACGTAGCACGAGAAGCGTCAGGAGAACCGTGACTCATTATCGAGCCACTTGTATTTCCGCGAATTTATGATGAATAATGCGTTTCTGTGAACGCATAATAAGCCTGATTTGATATTTTTGGGAAAACAAATTGTAAAAAGCCGGGCAGTGTTCAGAGCCCTTCGCTAGTTTAAAAGGTAGAGTTCTATGATTAAATCATCAAGACTGATGCACGATGCACAATTTTGTCAAGCGCGGTAAAGCTCGAAACGTCCAATGCATAAATTCTAAGTAATGGGCCTCAGAGGGGGGCCGCACTTACTATGCCAATCTTGCGGCGCGGTGCCATTTGCGAATTATCAACATCGTCATCTGTGTGACGAAGCAGTGGTCAGTCAGTCAGTAGGTCAGCTAGTGTAATCCGAGAGTAACGTTATCGGAAGTGAGTAGACGTCGCACCTCCTGCGTTTCTGTTCCGTCTAATAAAATATGTTTATATCCAATCTGTATTTTTGATAGCTTAATAAAGTAATGTGTTTCGGTAAGAATAGTGTCGCTAGCTCTCGCGCACCTGTCCATTCAGATCCAATCGCGCCCGCACAAACAATATAACTGCAGAAATTCTTTATAATATCTATCTATAAAAAGTAATCTTGAATATTCAATGATATTACATATCTACAAAGTTGCCCATCTTAATATTACATATCTACAAAGTTGCCCATCTAAAAATAATGTTCTTATACAGTGTCCCATTTAAATAATGGAAATATCTGCATATCTCTTAAACTTCATGTCGTAGAAAAAAATATCTCACAATCAGATAAAAGTTTTAAGTTACAAGGAAGAGGGCATGTATCTATGATAAAATATAATTACAATAAATAAATATTTAATACAAAAATATGGCACTGCTAAATATCGGAATATAATGTTACGTCCAAATCCCAAGATTTTTATAATTTTCTGGAAGTGAAAAGAGTTGAGAGTTGAAAGGATGATATACAGTTACTTTGTCTCACAGGCACACACTGTTAGGCGTGTGGCACGAGCCGAACACATTTTTCTAAGGCTCTTGATACGCGTCAACGTCCCTAAAAAACGCTATGATGCCTACCGTCAGCGGTGTGATTGTTTCAGATTACGGAACTTATGCCCTATTACCTTGAATCGGACCCTGTGCGATTTCAAAGGGCAAAGAACTGAGAGCAAGGTCTTACTAAGAAAGAGCGCAAGGGCCGGGAAACGGATTTGAATGAAACCTTGTATTCCTATAATAGTCCTTCACTAATACTTATGAATATAGTGAAGGGCTAGCGCGCACTTCTCAACCGTTTTCGAGAAAAATGTTCTTGAAAAATAAACGACTCGTATACCAGTGTTCGCTAGCACAGATTTTAGACGAGGTAACGCATCAAAGCAGCTACGGCTAGAGTGCCATTAAGGAGAGTGGAGCGGATAGTGTTCCCCTCTCTGATTGGTTCCGTCATTTGTGGCTCAACTTCCGCCGCTTCTGCGTCAGAACAGTATGCGGAGAGCCGTGGCGAAGGGAATAGCTCTCGTGCCGCACACACGCCTTAGAACATATGGGGCATTCCATGCCAAATCAACGAGGATTTTTCCCGACCATTTTTGATTTGGCGGAAAGGAGGATGTTAAAAAGTGACCGTTTTTTGCCCCCAGCCGGGAAGTAAAAATTAAAAATTGTATGTTTTTTAAATAGTTTTTAGGCTGCAGAATCACGTGGTGCAATTAGTTTTCCAAAAACATGAAGGAAACATATGTAAAAATGTGAAAGAAGTGAGTAAATTAGCCCGGATGTGCAATAAGAATAAGATACATAATGATCTTTTTTACGGAATATTCTAACCCTCGAAAACCATCAAATGTATGACATTTTGTTGTGATAGACTACGTTTACACGGCTTCTAACTTCGACTTAGTAATGCTGATGTTATAACTCCTACTTAAGATGAGTTGTGTTTACACGTTCAGGCTTATCTTACTCCCACCAAGCTGAAATAGCTTAACAACTTTCGAATGAAGTGAGTGAAGGATTTCTATTATTACCAATATAAAGGTGCACTTAGATGAGAGCGTCGAGCGTCGAGCGTCAAGCGTCAAACATGCACGCAGTACCCTTGCGCATATGTCTAAACGTGCAGATTTTAGCTTCTTGACGCCAATTCTAGTCTGTAGCCACTTTGCAAACAATGGAGAGTTAAGATGTTTAATTTTTACGGTGTGCATTATCGCCATCGTTACACTGTGGCCGTTTACACGTCCTTTTTACGTCGATGTAGTAACTCTAAGCCTCTTCACCCCAAACGACTTTGAGTTACTACATCGATGTAATAACTTCGTCGTAAAAGAGCGTTTACACGGCATCTAACGTCAGCAGTTATAACATCGATGTTATAACTTTGGCGTAAATTGGGCCATGTAAACGTAGTCGTAGTCTAATCTTAGATTTCAAATTACAGAAAGGTTCACCTGAAGACACTGCAAGGGCTGTTTCATTACACGGCTGTAAAGTTGGCCCCATTTTTTCAAAATTCAAAAAAAATTATTAGAGTTCTGGATGCCCCAGCAAGAGTTCTAGAGCTCTCTATCAATTTTAGAAAAAGTTCCGTCGATTAAAGTGACGAAAACACTATTTTAAAAATGGGGGGGGGGGGGGGCTAACTTCACGGCGCTCCCATTTTTGAAAAAATCAATTTTTAACGGTGGATTCGGAAGTATTTTGATGAGTTCTAGAGTTCCCTATAGGTTTTAATAAGAGTTCTGTTCAAATAATCCCAAAAATCGATGATAACGTAAAACCTGTAATTTCAAAGTTGCGCTAATTTTCAAAAATCCGTAGTTCTGACGGGAGTTCTGGTAGCCCTTCGACGAGTTCTATCAATGTCTCTAAGGACACAAAGCGCTACGATCAATATTTAAGAAGATACAGCCATCCAAAGTGCGCCCTTCGAATTCAAGTCCCGAGGAATAAATATTTTTTTCGAATTCGGCAGTTCTGATCGGAGTTTTGGTAGCCCCCCGAAGAGTTCTATCAATGTCTCTGAGGACGCAAAGCCCTACGATCAATATTTAAGAAGATACAGCCATCCAAAGTGCGCCCTTCGAAAAATTCATGTCCCGAGGGGTAAATATTTTTGACGCAATTTCTTTATAATTTAATATCGCGCTTTGCGAGATAAAGTAAATGCCGCGATCGCTGCGTTAAGGAATCTAGCGCGGCCGGTTGATCAGTGGAGCGACATCCTCGTATTTCTGATTACACAGAAACTCGATAAATCATCGCGAGAAGCGTGGGAACTTAAATTAGGTAGTAGCGTTTACTATCCGACTTACGCCGAAATTGACGCGTTCCTCGACTCACGCATCCGCGCTCTCGATTCGATATTACCGTTTGCGACTGAGAAACCGACCGACTCGGCGACAACAAATAAAGCGAAAGCGAAAGCGATCGTATCCCATACTGCTAGCGCAACGAAACTCTCGTGTCCCGTGTGTGCCGCTCAACATCTGTTGTACCAATGTCCCAATTTCGTAAATAAAACGCCGATTCAGAGACATGAGTTAGTTAAAAAATGCAAACGATGCTTAAATTGTTTTAGTTCAAAGCATCAAGCAAAGGAATGCACGAGTCCGTACACGTGCAAGCAATGTCATAAGAAGCATCACACATTGCTGCACTTTCCGGAAAGTGCTACGCAATCAAGCGCGGACGTATCCTCGTCCCCTCCGAAACTTGAAGCTCCCAATGCCGATATCGTGTCTCATGTTGTC
Organism: Leptothorax acervorum; assembly: GCA_035220615.1. Taxonomy (NCBI): domain Eukaryota; kingdom Metazoa; phylum Arthropoda; class Insecta; order Hymenoptera; family Formicidae; genus Leptothorax; species Leptothorax acervorum. The sequence continues at coordinate 490,696 of JASTWQ010000078.1, forward strand.
GCCAAGACCATTCCGCCCACCCAGCCAATTTTCCTTGCTACCGCTCGCGTGAGAGTTTATTCCGATCATGGCCGATTTCAAATCGTGCGTGCTTTAATCGATCAAGGATCCGCGGCATCGTTTATGACGGAAAACTTAGCGCAATCATTACGAATTCCAAAAGTTCACGCGTCGATCAATGTAACCGGCATTGGAGAGACGCAGACTTCCGTCCGGAAGGCTGCTCTCATCACGATCACTCCGAGCGCGTCGGAGACCCCTGCTTATTCCACTTCCGCACTAATTTTAAAATCACTAACGCGGTATTTACCCAATCGTCTAAATGTTCGGATCCAATGGCCACATCTGAAGGATCTCAACCTAGCCGATCACGATTTTGCGGGATCCGATCCGATCGACGTCCTCATTGGCGCCGACCTTTTCGGCGCATTACTTCTTGACGGTGTCCGTAAGGGCGCCGCGAATGAACCGATAGCCCAAAATACTGTGCTGGGATGGATTATTTCCGGACCAACTGGAGGAGCGAGACACGGCCAAAGGATCGACGTACACCATGTCTCCGTAGATGACGATCTCGATTACAACATTCGACGCTTTTGGGAGGTTGAGGAGATTCCCCGCACATCTCAATTAACTCCTAAAGACCAAGCGTGTGAAGACCATTTCCTACGCACGCACTATCGAAACCCTGACGGCCGTTACGTCGTCAGACTACCATTTAAAAAAGGGCCTCCAATTTCAATCGGAGATTCTCGCCACTCGGCCCTTCAAAGTTACCTTCGCGCGGAAAATCGTCTAAAGCGGGAGCCGTCGAAAGCCGCCGAGTACCACGCGTTCCTAAAAGAATATGCCGATCTCGGGCATATGCAACGAGTTCCAGAAAACGAGAAGCCTAGTGATCCGACGCAGATCGTCTTCATCCCTCATCACGCTGTTTTTCGAGAAAGTAGCGCCACAACCCGGGTTCGTGTCGTGTTTAACGCGTCGAGCCCAACAACCAACGGCACCTCTCTTAATGACCATCTACTTGTCGGCCGCAAGCTCCAAACAAATCTCGCTGCCGTCACTTTGCAGTGGCGTCTATATCCCTACGTTTATTCCGCCGATGTGCCTAAAATGTACCGGCAGATTTTGGTACACCCTCTCGATCGTGATTACCAACGGATTTTCTGGCGGGCCGTTCCCGATTCTCCCGTAGGAGAATATATCTTATGCACGATTACGTACGGTACCGCATCCGCCCCTTACCAGGCCCTGAGAGTAATGCTACAGCTCGTAGTCGATCACGGTGCCGCATTTCCGCTTGCCATCCCCGTACTAAAACGTCGACGCTATATAGACGATTTTACTTTTGGCGCGGATAATAAAATCCTCGCTCGGCAAACTCGAGACCAAGTCGTGTCTCTCCTTGAAAAAGGCGGATTCACTCTTCGCAAATGGGCAAGCAATTCGCCCGACCTTCTCGATGATATCGACCCTAATAATCACGGCCTTGCTCAAAGTCGAGAACTACGCGAGGATGAAAGGATAAAAATCCTCGGTCTTACGTGGGATCCGGACCGCGATACATTTCAATTCCAAGTGAACAGGTCAACCGCACCGGGAGAAACAAAACGAAAGATTCTTTCCGATATCGCCAAATTGTTCGATCCGCTTGGTTGGGCCACACCTGTCGTTATTCGGGCGAAAATTTTAATGCAGCAACTTTGGGCGTCGAAGTGCAAATGGGACGAACCAGTCCCGTCCGATCTTCTCGAGCAATGGCGACGATACCATGAGCAGCTCCCGGAAATTGAGAAAGCAACTATTCCACGATGGATTCAATGTGGACATCATACGCTCAGTAAAGAGTTACATGAATTTTCCGACGCATCCACAAAAGCCTATGCTGCTGTAGTATACCTTCGCGTTGTATCAATGGACGGTACTGTAGCGGTGACGATGCTGGCCGCAAAATCCAAGGTCGCTCCGCTAAAAACGATGAGCATCCCTCGACTAGAACTCTGTGCAGCTCAATTGCTCGCCAGACTTCTCCAATTCGTCTGCACATCGCTAGATATGCCGAACATACCGAAACAATGCTGGACCGACTCCAAAGTTGCTCTGGCCTGGCTGAGTCGTTCACCAGCTCACTGGAAGACATTCGTGGCTAATCGTGTCGCAGATATTCAAACGTTGCTCCCGAACACACCCTGGCGTCACGTATCCACGGAGGAAAATCCAGCCGACTGCGCGTCACGTGGGATATCTCCCGCGGAACTTGCCTCAAACTACCTGTGGTGGTCAGGTCCCTCCTGGCCTCCCAAACCCCCCGAACAATGGCCAAATGGTGCCCCACCTCTAGAACCGAGCACCGCTCTCGAAGAACGACCACACCAGTTGACAGGACACACCACGACCGTAGTAAAATCGTGGGACTTATCAGAGCGATATTCGTCGTGGTCGAAATTGATACGAGTTACCGCCTACATTCAGCGATTCGTCAAAATTATCCGAGCTCATCAACGGGCCGCACATCCGGTCCCCCCGTCGTCAGTCGTTATCCTAAAACCCAGCGAAATCAAATCGGCGGAAGATTTTTGGTTACGGTCAATACAAGCCGACCTGTTCCCGATCGAATTAGCTTCACTGACAAACGCAGTTCCTATCCCGAAATCGAGTTCCCTTCTTCCGCTAAATCCGTTTCTCGACGATCAACGGCTTCTTCGAGTCGGAGGCCGACTTCGTAACGCCGACATCGCCGAGAACGCACGTCACCCGATCGTCCTCAAGGACCACCCTTTAGTAAGATTGATTATTCGCGCCACTCATTTGCGAGCTCTCCATGCGGGATCTCAATTAACGCTTTCCTTGCTCCGCGAACACTATTGGATACTACGAGCGCGTTCGCTCGTTCGCGCGGTCTTATATAAGTGCGTCGTTTGTACACGAGAACGAGCGCCCATCCCAAGCGAGCTCATGGGCGACCTTCCACGCGTTCGCGTTAATCGCTCCATCCGAGCATTCGCTCATACCGGCGTCGACTATGCCGGTCCCGTTTTTGTTCGTACTGCGAAAGGCCGCGGCAATAAGGCTCATAAAGCATATATCTCTGTGTTTATTTGTATGACTACAAAAGCGATACATCTTGAGCTCGTCAGCGACTACTCAACCCACGCGTTCCTCGCTGCATTTACCCGTTTCGTATCCCGTCGCGGATTTCCAAAGTCTATGTATTCCGATAATGGAACCACATTCCAGGGCGCCGATCGTGAATTGACAACCGCGGCTAAAACCGCTACCGAAGATCCGAATTTTTTAAATCAAATAGCTTCCGAAGGCGCTACATGGCACTTTCTACCGCCCTCCGCTCCGCATTTCGGAGGGCTGTGGGAAGCTGCGGTACGCAGCGTGAAGTATCACTTAAAGCGTTGTATCGGGTCACACACACTTACGTTTGAGGAGCTCGCCACAGTATTGTGCCGCATCGAGGCTTGCTTAAATTCCCGCCCCATCGCGGCAGTGTCCGAAAATCTGGACGATTACAATGCACTAACTCCCGGACATTTCCTTATCGGAGGACCCCCTCTGGCCGTCCCGGAGCCCAGTGTTCTAGAGCTCAACGAAGCACGATTGTCTCGATGGCAATTGACACAACGAATCACCGAGAATTTTTGGAAATCGTGGTCGAACGACTATCTGCTCACATTGCAGCAGAGGCCTAAATGGAAGGTCGCGCAAAAGCTCGCCAAAGTTGGACAAATGGTGCTTATACGAAACGCGCTCGCACCCCCGTGTCAATGGGAACTCGGCCGCATAATGGCATGTCATCCCGGAGATGATGGCCTCACACGTGTCGTTACTGTACAAACCGCGCGTTCTCAATATAAACGACCAATTGTTAAACTGTGCTTTCTCCCGATTGATATAAATTCCTCGCAAAATTCCGCCATGGCGGGCGGCGTCGATTCTGAACCATGTAACGAGGGCGATGTCGATCAAACCTACTGCGACCAAATGTAAATAGCGATATTTTATTGTACCTAATGCGAATTTAATCATTATTGTCGAATGTAACCATTCGAGGCGGGCGGTGTGTTCCGGGATGAGTGTCAAGCGGATTTAAAGCGAAAGAATCGGAGAGTCCCTGCGCTCGGTACAATGACCCGCGAGGATCATGCGAGGATCACGCGGAACCCCAGGAAAAACAGGATGATCGGCGCGCGTACGATAGTCCGGTGTTCGAGCTCGCGCATACCGACGTCTCAGTTCGCAATCGGAGCGCTTCCAAAACACATATAGTGTCAATCGGAGCACGCGTCTAGAATTTGTTCGAAACTTCTAGAAAGTTTAGATCACCCAGAGTGTAATCGTGGCTGATTTCTTTTGCCTAGTGTTCCGAGCCGAGGACTCTCCATCTCGTAACGCGTTTTCGCGGTCGCGATCTGGTCGCTGCACTTTCGTTTCGCGTCAAGATATCCGTCGTTCCCAGAGTCCGAGCCGGACTCTTCCCGAAGATATCCGAGCGCGCGTCGTGCAGCAGCGAGAGACCAGCGGCAAGATTTCCGTGCGTTCGCGTCCCCTTATTCGAGTCCCTCATCCGACACCGTCCGACTCGACGAAATTTAACAATAAAGATTTGTTGTGCAACGTTCACTGGTCACACCACAGTTCATTATAGTTCCCGACCTCCTCCATTCCCGGTTCTTCAATAAGAGCGTATCAGCTCGCCCGTACGGAGTTTTCCGACTGAAAAATTGTGTACTCCGAAACACTCATGTTTCTAGTTAAAACAGCAAATATGAAGTTGCAATATTTTAACACAGTGAACAAACTGGACATCGAGTTATAAAAATGACAAAACAACGTATCGGAATAAAGTCAGCGATTGTCAAAACAAAGGCTGGTTTTCGCATAATCAAATTCCAAACAAATCCGATGGATAGCACTACGTGGTGAAAAAAAAGCCCGGTATCCCGTCTTGCCTCACTACCCCCTTGCCTTCCCCTACAACTGTTCATTGAGTGACTAATATAAGTAGTCGAAAGTGATTTCAGATTTGTTTTCAGCTGTGGATCCACTCAATACATTCTCGTAATCAACAATTCCGTAACCTCTTTTACGCGTCGCACACCGATTTTTTTCATTTTTTGGGATTTTAATAGAAGATGCCAAAAAATAATTTTTTAATCCTAAAATAACTGCTTAATATTAACAATAGCGCTTATACACAGTGTCTTATTTTTTATGATGGAATAAAATACTTCGAAAATAACGCATTTCCTCAAAAAGTATTTCAAACAAAAGTTGCTTAATTTCGAAAGAAATGTATAATAGTGACCGTTATTTGACCTCGGGCCTTTCGGAGGTTATATCAAAAAGTCAATTTTATTTTTTAAAATAAATTATATGATTTTTTTATGTAAATTGATTTCCCTCGTTATTCTGCGTATAAAAGAATTATCGTAAAATGATCAACAAGTATAGTATTTTATGTGGCAAGTGTGGAAAACAACAAATTATGTCGTGCGTGAAGTTGCCGCATGAGTCGAAGGCTTATAGTGCATTCACACGAGTACGAGTGTGAATGCACCATAAGCTGAGGCGAATGCAGCAACCTCACGCGCGACGTAATTCGTTGTCCTCCGCACACATACAATATTTTTTGTAATGCCTGTCGCGAAAGTTCAATTTGAGATTAAAAAATTAATTGAAATTAAATTCAAATAAGATGGTTTCGCACTTTTTGACAATTTATCAAAATATATCATTGACATTTTCCGAAAATGAGGTTGTATTTTTATATGCTCTCCATTCTATAAATTTTTCATAAATATTTGCAGGGTTGGGAAGTAACTCGTTACTTGTAACGAAGTTACAGTTATAGTTACTTTTTTTTGTAACTATAACAACTTCGTTCCTTTTTCTCCATCTGTAACTTTAACTTAACTTAGTTACATTTTTTTGGTAACTAGTAACTAATTTAACAGTTACTTTAATAGTTACTTTATATTTTTAAATTTTTATATAAAACTTAACGTTCAGGCCTGCGTTCCAAAATTCGTAAACTCTAGGATCAAATAAGTCTTACATTGGTGATAGTCGGTAACGTTTTTTTTTAGACCAATGTTGAGAAGATAATATTTACGGTGTTTGTATGTGAGTTACTTGGTTTGCTGACTTGTATATAAACACCGCAGATATTATCCTTTCGACACAATGGTAAAAAAAGAAATTACAACTGTTATCATTATCAATCCTACGACTAAATAAGTTACATATTTACTATCTTTCAATATAAATTACATTAGTCAAGACATTGATTTTTTATTTCTCATTGCGTTTTTATTCAGCTCTTTATACAAATATAAATATTTTTTTCTAGAATAGATAATTTCCTATATCTTTATCTTTTATTTTAATAAATGGAATTCAACTTTTGATTGTATGCTGCAATTAGTAACACTTTTGAAAAGTGATTCTGAAAAAATTAATCAATGTCTGGATCATTGCAATTTGCAAAGACTAACAGAAAACGAAATAAAATTCATGGATGAATAATGTCAGGTACGCCTCTAGACAGATTGTAACATGTATACATTTAGTGAATTTGAATATATCTCTCATTTTCTTTGTTTGGATTAATGATTAATAGATAATGAAACCTTTGGCACAAGCCTTAGATATATTACAAGGTGAGTCAGGGATGTATATGAACTATATCTTACCAGTTTTGAAAAACTTACAAGAAAAGTTAGAAAAACTCAACAACAGTGGACTTACGCATTGCCAGTCTCTAATCATAGCTATTCAACAAGGCTTAGATAAAAGGTAATTTGTTAATTTAATTAATATGTGTTTATTTTTAATTTTTTAATAAAAAAAAATATTTTTAATTTATTTTAAATATATAATTTTAGATTTTCCACATTATTTGAAAAAAATAAAAGAGTTAATTATCGCAAGTTGTTTGCACCCAAAATTTAAGTTGAATTGGATAAATGGAGAAGAAAAGAAACTTGCTAAAAGTTATTTAGAAGACTTATTAGGAATTCGTTCTATTGAGAGCTCCCCAAATCATAGTGAAAATCTCGATCACGATGACTTTTTTGCTTTTAATCAACAAATTAAAAAACTCTTTATCAAATATAACACGGCACTTCCGAGTAGTGCATCCGTTTAACGAATGTTCAGCGTCGGTGGTTCTGTAATAACGCCACAAAAAGGATATCTTCACGATGATATAATTGAATAACAAATTCTTTTAAAACTTAATAAAACTTTTTATTAATTTTAAAAAAATGTAATTATATTATGTTTTACCTATATTTAAACTTAAACATTATATTAAAAGATTAAAACATATCAAAACATTATATTATATATTGTTAGGTAACATAATTAAGTATGTTAGTATGTAGTACATAATAAATTAAGTAAAAAGTATGAAATACAGTGTTGCGCGATGCTTTGGTATCAGAGATATAGAGGGCCCGCGGTGACTGTAGGTGGCTCTGGGGTTCGCGAATGGGTACTGCGGTTTTATGAACGCTCTCTCTGTTACGCGACGCCCGAGAATATACACGCGTCTTATGTAAGCGTCTTTTGAATAAACGTGATTCTTATAATAAACTGAACGAGTCGTTTCCTCGCACCTCGAGAGCACAACATACAGGGTAAGCCATTTTAATCTACGCACAAAAATCTCTCAAAATCCATAAGTTTAAGACAAAAATGTTTCAGACAAAAGTTGTATGGTTTCGAGGGAGACATAAAATGGTGGCAATGATTTGTCCTTGAATGGTCGTTTGAAGCTCACATGAACGTCACCTTTAACTTCTTACATAAAATCCCCTATATTGTACCTATATTGTAATATATCGTTTGAAAGGGCATAAGATAAGAAAAATTTTGGCGCTAACCAGAGGTCGATACGTTGACCCGTTCGGGAGTTACTTGAGGTAAAAAATTGACTTTTTCCAATTTTGGCCTTAAGGGGGGAAACCCATTCGTCGGGTCAAAAAATGCATGATTTTTAGGAATTTTTTTTCTCGGGTATAATGACTCAAAACGCTTTGAAATTTTTATGACATTGTAACATATAATTGAAGATTACAAAATAATTTTTTCGTGCAAAAATATTGCAATTTAATATAAAAATGGCGGTCATTTACATCTCGCCTCGCTAATCACTGTGTGCAGGATAGCGTCCTTAATTTTTATCTGAAACCAAAAAACCAAAGTTCTTTTTAAAGCTTAGGATAGTAGCTTCGATATGACATTAAGATATTTAAAAAAAAAATTGCAATTGCATGTTTTTTCACAGTTTATGTATTTTTTGCATAAAAAATGACATTAAAATGTCAAAAAAAACGTTAAAACATTTTTTTTTTTAAATCAGAAAATGTCATATTCAAGAGAATTTAATTATCTTTAAAATGAGCCGTAATAGAGTCCAATCGGTTCAGTAGAATTTTTTCAATCGTGCACACAAATCAAAAAAACACGTTTCGAGAAAAACGCGTTTAAAGTTTTTGAAGGTAATACAGGGTGCGGCTCGCCCGGCTCGTCTACAAGCTGTAACTTCGTAAATACTTTAGATATCGACTTGAAATTTTCAGGGGATATTCTTGAATAGTTTAGCAATCGATTAAGACTATTTCCAAAAAATCGATTTTTTGAACCCGACGAATGGGTTTCCCCCCTTAAATAACTGCCGAACGGGTCAACGTATCGACCTCTGGTTTGCGCCAAAATTTTTTTTACTTCATGCCCTCTCAAACGGTATACTACAATATGGGGGTTTTACTTAAAATTTTTTAGTGTCCCAAGGAAACTCCAACATAAAAATTTGAAATGGAAACCCCCATATTGTAGTATACCGTTTGAAAGGGCATAAAGTAAGAAAAATTTTGGCGCAAACCAGAGGTCGATACGTTGACCCGTTCGGGAGTTATTTAAGGTCAAAGTTGAAAAAAGTCAATTTTTGACCCTAAATAACTGCCGAGCGGGTCAACGTATCGACCTCTGGTTAGCGCCAAAATTTTTCTTATTTTATGCCCTTTCAAACGATATACTACAATATAGGGAGTTCCATGTAAGAAATTAAAGGTGACGTTCATGTGAGCTTCAAACGACCATCCAAGTAGGGATGTTCGATTCCAATTCGATTCTTTAAAAGATCGATTCTTTTTGGTAAAAAGTTCGATTTTTGAATCGATTCTTTGCTATTCGATTTCTTTGCGAATCGATTCTTTACTCTCAGAATCGAATAACCGATTCGTTTTTTCTCTTTTTGCTGAGATATATATATATATATAAATTTTTTTTTTTAAGTTGGAGAGAAAGATAAAGCTGTTTAATTGGTGTTTCTGCTAGAGAATTTATTTGTCACCAACACAAAAACCAATTAAACAGTTTCATTTTGTCAATTTTAAGGTGCTTTTATGCCCGTATCATACTAGCGATTGGCGATTGCGTTTACGTTTGCGTCTACGTCTTTTGACCAATCAGAACGGAACAATCGCTATAGCCAGAATTCAATTGCCTTGTTCGTTTTCGCTGCACTTCTGAACTAGTGCAATAAGTTAGAATGAAAAAACATATATTTGTTTTGTTCTAACTTATTGCACTACGTTGCACTAGTTCAGAAGTGCAGCGAAAAAGAACAGACCATATATGGCGTCAGTTGAACTCTTAAAGCACTACTTGGATCAACCAATGATAGATCTTATGGAAAATCCAATACGTTATTAGATAAACTTTGCATCAGTATACCCGACTCTCAGCGTTATTGCTAAAAAATACTCGGCAATTGTTGGAACGTCCGTGCCTTCTGAGAGATTATTCTCAAGGGCTGGCAATATCTTAACGGACTCTAGAAACCGACTTTCGCCCGATCATCTACAACATTTGTTATTTCTAAATTCACTGTCCATTAAAGATTGGCAATTAACAAACAAATAATTTTGTACAAAACAGTAAAAGTATATTAAGAATGTATGTAAAAAAAGTATAATAAGATTTTTACGTATTAACGTAAAAAAGTGTAAAAAGAGTAAAACGTATGCTTTGAAAATACTTTTTTAATATAAAATTTTTTAAAAATTTAAGGGTTAATTGTTTAATTATCTATTTTATTTATTAAAGTTTTAAAAATTAAAAAACACTAATTAAAATTTATTAATTCAATTTATGCATGTTTTAATTATATAAAAATAGTTTTTTTGCGATTTTTTAGATCGATTCTTGCAAGATCGATTCTTTGATTCCGATTTTCATGATTCGATTCAGAATCGATTTAAAAATCGATTTTTCTAAGAGAATCGAACATCCCTACATCCAAGGTCAAATCATTGCCACCATATTATGTCCCCCTCGAAACCATACAACTTTTGTCTGAAACATTTTTGTCTTAAACTTGGATTTTGAGAGATTTCAGTGCGTAGATTAAAATGGCCTACCCTGTTTATAAAATTCTTATATTTAAAATAGTAGTACACAATTATTGTAAGAAAGTAACTGAAAAGTAACTAAATCGTTACTTTTTAAGTAACTGTAACTGTAACATGTTACTTTTCAGTCGGTAACTTGTGACTGTAACTAGTTACTTTTTTTCAGTGAAAAAAAACTGTAACTGTAACTAGATACTTTTACAAAGTAATTTACGCACGCACTTTCCCACCTACACAACAATTGTAGGGTGGAACTTGCTTCACATGGAAAGTTGCAATAAAGTAGTAGTAGAAGTATGCAAATAAAGTTCACAAAGTATGGGGTTAATCACATACACGTCAATTAATACCTGTTTTTGCTGAAAAAACTAGGTTGATCACATATTCTCCGACCTCCCCCGATTGATTATCGTTGTCGGAGTCACAACACAGCTTTTTATGAAGACAATCACAAGAAAATATCAAAATTGGGAAAAGCCGCTATTCTAAATAATTACCAGATAATTTACTACCACAGAAATTGAGAGATAAATATACGAACATTTATAAAAAATTTATAGAATGGAGAGCATCTAAAAATACAACCTTATTTTTGGAAAATGTCTTAATGACATATTTTGATGAATTGTCAAATCAAAAAATGCGAAACCATCTTATTTGAATTTAATTTCAATTAATTTTTTAATCTCAAATCGAACTTTCGCGACAGGAATTACAAAAAATATTGTATGTGGCATGTGCTTAAGACAACGAATTACGTCGCGCGTGAGGTTGCCGCATTCGTCTCAGCTTATGATGCATTCACACTCGTACTCGTGTGAATGCACCATAAGCCTTCGAATCATGCGGCAACTTCACGCGCAACATAATTAGTTGTTTTCCACACTTGCCACACAAAATACTATTACAAAGTATTTTATATTTTATATAAGATATTTCTTATAAATATATTTTTTATATCAGACTATACAATTTTATATCATTTTTATATTAGAATGTATACCAATATAAAAGAATAAATATCCTTTAAAGTAGTCAGTTCTCAATAACATATTACGTATACATATGTGTGTATGCGTGAGTATGCATACAATATGATAAATTTTATGATGATATTTTATTGTGATTAATATTGTGATTAATAATTGTTAATATATATGTATACATATATATAAGGATACAAAGTAAAAATCCACCTTAAAAAATTGAAAGTGCCATTAGCGAAATCAGAGTAGAATGGTTATTTGTTACCGATTATCTATTTATTCTCATACATTTAAATACACACACACACAGTTTATATAATTTGAGAACTTTATAATCAGTTAAAAAAACTAATAAAGCATAATGCAGTATTGTAAATTGAGACATCTAAACATCTAACAAACAACGCATTTTTGAAAAAAAAATGTTTAAAACAGAAGTTGTTTGGTTTTGGAGGAGAAACATATAATTATTTTTGTATTATTTATTTTTTATTTGGTGCATTATTTATATTTGATTTGGTGAACGTTTTTAAGGTTATTTCAAGATCAACTTATTTTTTTAAATAAGAACCTATATCTTTTTTTAACATCTTATTTTATGCAAAAAGACAAACAATTTTTATCTGAAACATTTTTTTATCTAGCCTCTACTTTCTACAACATTTAACATTATTATCAAGATAATATGTTATTAAACCAAACCGTATAAGTGACATTTATTATTTTGTTAAATATCTCGGAAAATTGAAGCCGGATAAAGAAATGTTTCAAATAAAAGTTATTTGGTCTTAAGGGGGAAATAATTTAATGTTGCCAATAATTTATAAGCAAATTTAGAACGTACTTTATCACACAAAAAATTAACTCAAACAAACGTTGAATGACTACTAGTTTCAATACCTTTTCGCCAACAGTAAATAATCATGTAATGTTTACATTACTCTGAACTCTTATTATTTACATTTCGCAGTAATCTGTGCTATCGCATTTGTTGACAATCTCCAATCTTTAAAACCTGTACTTTATATTAACAACATCAAATTATTCCTCCCTCAAGACCAAATAATTTTTATCTGAAACTTTTTTATCCGGCTTTAATTTTCCGAGAATTTTACCAAAATGTTGTCTTGATAATAATGTTAAATATCATAGAAAGTAGAGGCTGGATAAAAAAATATTTCAGACAAAAGTTCTTTGTCTTTTTACATAAGATGCCGTTAAGAAAATAGATCGTTTTCTACTTAAAAAAAATAAAGTTAATCTTGAAATAACCCTGAAAATGTCTACCAAATAAAAAATAAATAATGCTGTTAAATCCCTCCCCCAAAAACCAAACAACTTTTGTTTCAAACTTTTTTTTCAAAAATGCGTTTTCGAGATATTTAGGTGTTTTAATTTAAAAAACTTATCCTGCATATAATGTAAATATAGGATAAAAATATTGGTTGCGTTCAGCAAAGAAAGCTGCTTTGCAACTGTTGTAAAATTTGTGAATTTGATTGGTATGTACTCTTGGTTTCAGACAAAATTAAAAGCATGGCATACACCAATCAAAACAAATTTTACAACAATTGCAAAGCAGTTTTCTCTGCTAAACGTAGCCATTATTTGTATGACGCAAACTTGATATAAAATTATATATTCCATACTCGATGGAAGATATATAGATATTATAAATATGTCCTTATTTTTCCGTAAATAAATTAATACATTTCTTTGAACAAATTCTGCTTATTTTATACATACATATTTCTGTTTCGTATACTTATTTTATAACTATGACTGCTACCAGCACTCATAAGAGACACAACCTTTTTGCATTGCATGATTTAACAGATAAAGTTGCAGTTAAATTTATATAAATTACTTACATTAGTCTATCTGGGTTGCAGACTCATTGTTTTTCTATTATTTAAAATAGCAAAGATATTTAAGGTGCTTTAGTTAGGTAAGATGTCGTGTATACGTATTTGTGCAATTTTTATAATATGCAGAATATTTTAGTTTAATTCACAAAATGTAATAATGCTGTTACGCGTGGCATTTATTATTTTAATTTTGCTACAAAGTTTAATTATAACTGAGGAAATAATAAAAAAAATTAAAGACACATTAATAAATAAGTATAAGGGAAATACGAAATTGAAGAATCTCTTTATTTTTCAAATATTTGGGGTTTACTTATGAAATTGCCGTTTTTGAGAATTGCCAATTTCATCAACATTCAATATCTCTAACGCCGCAAATTTCAGCTATTTTTTACTTGTAGGATACGTTCTTCCTCTTTCTAAAACTGTTTTGCATTTTTCATAATGTCTACAGTTTTTTTCTTTAGAACTGCTTTTGTGTGATCTTGGATAAAGTAAAAATTCGAGTGATTTCGAATATAAGTTCCGTCATGGAACCAATGCTGCGCAGATGGCCCGCAATATAAACGCTAAGTATAGACCAACAATAACTCACGAACGCACAGTCCATTATTGGTTTAATCGTTCTTGGTTTTAGTTCTGGAAACTTTGATCTTGAGAATGAGTCACGTGGTCAACCTGAGACAAAGATCGATAATGATGCAACAAAGTTTGATGTTATAATAGTATTAAAGCAATACTGATTTATTTGACATACAACTTTAAAAAAATATACCAAACTTTTCATTAAAAACGGCAACTTCATAGGTAAACACCTAATATACTTAATGTACCAAGTTACATTAAAATAAATCTTTTATTATAAAGATGCACAATAATAAGAAAGAAGAGAAGGCGAGGAGAAAGCAAGAGAGAAAGAGAGGGGCACTTCCATAAGTTTCATTGCCAGTGCAAACTCTGTGTGTAAAAGGATTATAGGTATAAGGAAAAAGTGTTGCAGTGTTTTGCTACAGTTCAATACATACCTAGAAGAAAGCCGGTGCCGGAGCGTCCTTCACGACGTTGCACCATTGATAAAGACGAACGCAGATAATATTCTGCCAGTGACAAATATTTTTTACTGGTTTCTGCTTCCAAGACGGCACACTCGGAAAGTCGCATAAATGCATAAGCAATACCGGACGCACCAACATACAGTCCATCATCAGCTTTCGCACGCTCAGGTGGTTCTTTGTCAACAATACGCCGCAAGATCTTGCGTAGGTTATCTTTAGCAGCACACTGACTATTATTAATATCACGTCGTATCGACACCAGGTCGTTGGCTATCTCCTCTTCGCGCGCACAGTATTCGTTTACAAAATATCTGGATCGCCGCGACATAATGCCGAAAAATTTCGACGATTTGCTTTTCCCAATAGTGCACTACGTCGGTAAACCGCAAACACCGCGAACAATAATATTCCAGAGAGAAGGATGAGAGTGGTAATGACTCATGCCCGCGTTTTTGGATGGTCCCCGTCCATGAGCGCCTCTATGTGCACAAAACGTGCACATTGAACTACGTAGCTATGTCCACGAAAATTTCTGATGGCTAACACGTTATGTGCACGATCTGTTGGTTCTGTTCCGTGCTATGTGCATGATCTTTTGGTTATGTTCCGTGCTATGTCCATAATACTGAAAATCGATAAGGTGAATGAGTCAGACAAGGACCGACAAACAATCGCTCCGTCCTTGTCTCCCGTATCACGTTACGGCGGGCACGAAGCTAGAGACCCTCTAATAAGAGTCTGGCCACAACTGTTGGATGGTCGCCATTTATGAGTGAAATCACACGAGAGAGAGCTCGCTGTCTCACTCGGGAGAGCTCGCTGTCTCACTCGGTTGCGAAGCACCGTCTCACTCGCTCACATACCGAAGCACTCATAAATGGCGGACCAATCAAAAAGCGGGACCAGGTGGCCAGACTCTTATAGAGGGTCTCACGTTACGGCGGGCACGAAGCGAGCTAGCAGCGACGAAGCCGAAATTTCCTCTTACCCGTCTCGCTTCTCTTAACGCGCTGCGTTCCGTTCAACTTCAAAAATTAATATCTCTGGTTATATTTGTCGTAGAGAAATCTTTAAAAAAGTATTTTGAAGCTAGAGACAATCTTTTTGAAAAAAATAGTTTACAAGAAATTGCAAATTCCAATTGTTATAAGCAATAAAAATGTTTAATTAATTTTTTTACTAAAAAGTACATTTTTTAAAATATTTTAAGCAAACCCCTCCCCCCCCCCCCTTGGGGAGGGGGTGGTACCCTATATTGTAGCGCTTGACAAGGGAAGTTCAGTGGTAGTGCTCTTCCTTGTTAACTTTCACCCGTTAGACCCCTAAAGGGGAAAATGTAAAATAGTCTAAAAAATAGATATTTGCACATTTAATCACCTTTTAAACCTCTGCGGGTGGTGATTAAAAGTATACGCGTGGGCAAGAGTACGTGCGTGGATGCAGTACTACCCCCCTGCGGGGGGCTACACTTCCAAAAAACTGACCAAACCCAACCCGATTGTTATGCGGGTGGAAAAGTGCATGCGTGGATGCAATAGGTTTCGCCCCTCTGCGGGAAGCTCCACTACCATAAAACCAAACACATAAGCCTTGCAAAATGCGGTTGGGGGGGGCCGAAGGCAGGTTCCACACGGGTCGGGGGGTGCGGGAGGACGGGCAAAGGCCTCCCCGCATGTACTTTTAATAAATATGTCAATAATCATTCACTTATAAGCCTTCGAGAATTCTTTGTCCTTTACTTACATAATTAAATAGGCTAATTGGTTTGTGAATTATCAACTTAGGAAATGCTTAGATGACAGCTATTATCTTTGTCATTGATAACACGAATATTGAAGTAAATTAAAACAATATATTATTTTACTTAAATGAAGTAATGAATGTATTTATTGATTTTACTTGATTATTACAAAACAATAAAAAAAATAAGCTCCAATTTTTTTTAAATATTGTGCCGTTCGAAAAAAATGTGAAAAAATTGGGAAGATACTCTTTCATATTTGTAACATATTCTAAATTTTTTCACCTCTTAAAGTGCGTGCAAAAAAATTTCTTAAATAATTCAAACGATTCTGCAAGTCGAGTTTTAGCGTGGAAAATTTTAAAGAAAAACGTGTTTCATAGTGCCTTAAATGATTTATGATATAAGACCAATTTCATCTTGATATCTATAATAGCAGCAGAGAAAAAAAAAATAAAATGTGAAAAATACGTTTTTTATGATATTCCGACAATGGGACAAGAATGAGATATAGAATTCTCCACAGATAATGTTATCAATTATTATACCTTCAAAGTGCCCCTAATCCAAAATAATTTTGTTTGGGGGCCGCTACATCTCCCCTTATCTTGCTATACCTTTAAAAAATACATCTTTTTATATGTATATTATTATACATATGGGCAATTCCCCTCAAATCGGACGAAAAATGACTTCGTATTTTTTAAATCTATTGTGAAACTTAATTTACATGAAATATACATAAAATTGCTCAAATACGTATTTTTTGTTCGTCCAAAAAAGTTCTTTTTGCAAAAGTATAATACAATTTTCAAAATTACGCGGGCCGTATGCGCCATACCGATATTACGTCGCAAACAGTCCGCCATACTGATGAGAACGTGTCGTTTTTTTGGATTTCGTACACCAAGCTAATATTTTATGGAGAGCTAGATTTTAATTGTTTATCAACGAATATGAACATGCCATACCGTTTCGGCGTCTCTGAGTGCTCGCCATACTGACGCAAAGACGTCATTTTTTTCACTAGTGCATGTATCTTAGACACCAGTGTGGCGGTTTATTTTTATGAAGATTATGCTAAAACGTGACAAGTGGTGCACCGCCATACCGATAGTGGGTATCTAAAGTGGCGCCATACTGGACAAAATTTTTTTTAACAAGTTAAGAATGTTTTAATCGACTTAAGGGGATCCTGCAGTGACAGGCGAACTCTGTAATACCGGCTTTTTTTGTTAGAGGATATCTTTTAATTGGCTTTATAGAAATGCAAAATTCTTGTCTAGAATTAAAGTACGCATCAAAATCTAGGTCATGCTGGTCGAATTTATATCGAAAACAAAAAAAAATTAATATTTTTGTTAATTTTTGGTATACATGACGACAATATTTGCTTTGTACAAAAATTCCACAATAAATATCCACAAAATTAGACCAGCATGACCTAGGGACAACATGTAAGAACAATATCGTGCAATTGGAAGTAAGAATAAAAGCCTACAAAAAAAGATTAATTGTAATGAATGCAATATAACCAATAACCTTGTCTATCCTTGTCTATTATCATTGTCTATACAAGGACAGATATAGAATTTTGTCGGTAAAACAGCGACATCGTCGGAGTTCGGCCTTCGCTTTAGGATCCCCTTAAGGGGATCCTGCAGTGACAGGCGAACTCCAACGTGACAGCGCCACGATCTAGCACGGAACTAAAAATAATCGATAATTTCGATCGTTTACTATGTTTTCTGTGTTACCGTGCTATACCTGTCCTTGTCTAACGGATACCTATACGATATATCTGTCCTTGTCAGATTGCAGCAGTGCCATCTCTGACAAGATGCGGCAACTACCGTTGCACGCGACACTGCTCTTCTTGTCACTCTGCATCCGTATTTGCATTACTAAAATAATTTTTTAATGGATCTTTTTTTGTACGCATTGAATCTTACTTCTACTTGCACGATATTATTCCTACATGTTTATCCAAAGTTACATGATAAACATTATGTATGTATAAACTGCAGAATTTTTGTTTTAAGCAAATATTGTCGTCGGGTGACAGCTGTATGTGCCCAAATATATAATATTTTTAATTTTTTGGTGTTTTTGATATAAAATCGCGGTTGTGTAACATAGATTTTTGTGCGTACTTTAATTCTGTAAAAGATTTTTGCAATTTTATAAAGCCAATTAAAAGATCCATTGAAAAACGATAATGTCGGTAATTCATACGACTGCAGGATCCCCTTAACTGGCAATATTCAATCGTCTTTTCCGAAATAAACTTTGAAAAACTGCGAGCCGACCAGATTTGTCAGATTCACACAGCACGTTTCAGATCAAATCGAGACGATAAATTCGACCATGGATCTTGGTCAATTTAAATAGACTTTAATTTTTATTGCGAAAAATATTACCCCAGTCAGGGTTCGAACTTGGAACCTCCCGCATTTCGTTCGGGTGTCGTAACCAATTCGACTACCGGGGCATGTGGTAATATTTATCGCAATAACACATATTGAGATGACTTTTAAACAATAATAAGATGGAACACCGATATTTCGTCAAAGGTGTAGGTATAATATCAAGTAATACGTTATTTATTGTATTTTGCCAGTGATAATTACCAATTAAAAAGTTTCTTAACTTGTTAATTGTTAATTATCACTGGCGAAATAAATAACGTATTACTTGGTAAAATTTTTTTTTTTTTACTAGTTTCATAATAACATTGGTAAGTGTTGTAAAATCATTCGATAATCTGTTATATTTATGAAAAGGTGAAGTAAGGATATTTGCAAGTTTGTAAGACTAATCAAGAATAATGTTTTATTAAATAATGTTTTTTTGTTTCCCACCCTCTCAGTCCCTGACAAATAACAAACGCGCCAAATAAGCAGCCGAAATTATATCACGTAACACATAAATTGTGTTATAAACGGACATTGCGACAACATTTTGATTTAAAACTCTGCAGTTACGTTTTTTACATATACACATTTACAAAAAAGTCGGTATGGCACTGGTGCCCATTATACACCCCACTTGTAAAAATCTTACAACTTTGCACTTCAATTTTACGCGTGAGAGACATCCAACCGGTATGGCACACATATATTCGTACTGTACACATTACAAACAACACAAAAATAAATTTTGTGGTTGGTGCCTAAGATACATGCACTAGTGAAAAAAATGACGTCTTTGCGTCAGTATGTCGAGTACTCAGAGACGCCGAAACGGTATGGCATGTTCATATTCATTGATAAATAATTAAAATCTAGCTCTCCACAAAAAATTAGCTTGGTGTACAAAATCCAAAAAAACGACACGTTCTCATCAGTATGGCGGACTGTTTGCGACGTGATATCGGTATGGCGCATACGGCCCGCGTACTTTTGCTCACAAATAAACAATATAAAACAAGAATCAGATTGGTGCCCATTCCACAAAAGGCACAGTTTTTTTAACACATTCAAAAAATTACGCTGCGCAAAGGCGACACCTGCAGGCCGCCGTACTTGCGTTTTCGTGTTCCGCATGACACCGGCTATCGTCCTAAAAAGTTTCGTCGTGGTACCGATCATACATGATTTTTGTCGCTGGCTCCCGGTCTATAAAGAGGACAAAATTCGAAGTTACGTATCTTTGTAAAAAATAATTAATTTTTTTGGACCAATGTTGTACTCTTTGTCATGTACGTTGCAAAATTTGCTGGTTAATACAGATATTTATTACAACAATCAATTTATTTACAGATCAGGTACAGCGTCGAGCGCAATGCGCACACCGGTCGCACGTTCCGCGTTAGGACTCGTCAAATTAATATAGTCAATAAATTAGTATAGCGATTGAACTTCCTTATAGATAAATCTTGGATGTAATCCGCGTTACAAAGATATAATCGGCGCGATACGGTAACTCGAAACGGAGCACTGCGGATGCATCGTACTTATGTCGTTATTCGGCGGTTGTTAGAGCGACATTGCTGCGATTTGCCGCGGTCTGGAATTCCACAGTTTCGGTGATTTCCCACCTGTCACCGTGTTTACGCGCGATTTCACGTGATTCGGCCGCGCTACCGAACTCTTAGAACATCGTCGAACATTCTCACTTATAATATCTAGAATAATCTATATACATCCCGCCCACCATTAATAACAATTATTAATTCTTACATAGTATCGCAGGCAACGCATCGGTCTGCGTGAGTTTACAAAATTTATTGATACTCTGTTTACAAATTCCGTTTGCCGTTTTAAGTGTTACAACTCGTACTTTATTATTGGTACCCTCGTGGGTTTCTGCGACCCTTCCTAGTTTCTACCTCAATGGTGGCGCATTATTGTCTTGTATCAAGACAACGTCGTTTATGGCTAAATTATCTCGCTCAGACGTCCACTTAGTTCTACCCTGCAACGAGGTAAAATACTCCTTATTTCCAACCAAGTAAATAGGAAATTTGCCAATATGCGGTCGGGTTGAATATTTTTGTGTCTAATATTATTTGTGTGAATTTATGTACATTTCTTTTGATTTAACAAATCACGCGCTGTTACTATATTGGTCTTGAATCGTATTAGTCTCAAGCTAAAGCTAGAATGGTACAATTACATAATTAAATACACATATCCTATATATTCCGTATTTCCCATATCCTAGCTATATTTCCTATATTCTGAAGATTTGTATTAGTATCGGTATTATTAAATTAAATATCAGTTTAATTATATTCTAAGTTTAGCTTGAAACTGCGTTTCAAGACCGATAGTACACTAAAAAAAATTATTATTTGCAAGAAAATTGATTTCAACGAATTTAGTTACCTTAATTCGAAGAAATATTAGATAGATTTAAGAAAATATTTTAAATTCAGAAAAATGTTTTCTCAAATCTACCTAATATTTCTTAGAATTAAGGAAACTAAATTTGTAGAAAAAACAATTCTCTTGCTAATAATAAATTTTTTTTCAGTGTAACGGCGCACAGTTTGTGTGAAAATCAGAGAAATGTATACATAACTTTATTGAGCACAAAAAGGTCCAGCCCGGCCGTATATTGACACGTTTTCTATTATTTTAACTCGTTAACTTCGTGTTTCTAGAATGTAATTTATGTGCAAAACAGCAAAGTATCGAATATGTCAAATGAAGCAAGCATCGCGTTATCGATCGTTATGGTCGATTAATACGATTAATAGTAGAAGGCTTTCCGATCGATTAAGTAGTTGAATCGCTTAATGTTCCGTAGTTTTGCACGCTCCTCGAAGCAACCCTTACGTGCAAATATATGCTGTAACAATACGCGATAAATACAATCGTATAGTAGAACCTTACGATCGTAACATCTTTAGATGATTCTTATTTCCATCTGTTCGCGCTTCTCGAATATAACTCGCGCATGGAATGACAAGTCGGGTGTGTCAAATGAAGCGAGTATCTTATCGTTGATTAGCATAGTTAATTAATACGGAACTTTCCAATCGCTGAGTTTGCTCAATATTCTGTATTTTTATGCACTCCTCGAAGCGTAATGAACCTGTGTGTATGAATAAATATCAGGAATATTGTATTAATAAAGTGCCGAGCGATTATTACATTGTCCTAGTTGTTAATCTACATAATCATGATTGCTACGTTTCTCGACTACCTCGTATCTATTTCTCCTCTCTCGCAGACAAAAGAATTTAAACGGTAACTATTGAGTTCATAAATCCTTTTGAAATCTATCCTTTTTGCAAAGGATGCAAAAAAATCTTTCTTTTGTAGCTTTGGCGTAATTTATCTGGCGCAATCGCGTAATTTACACACACGAGCGCGCGCGCACGAACATCACAGTGTTTAATATAATATGATAACATATATCGTAATCCTTGCTTCATTGCAATCTCTGTTGAGTGCCTTTTAAGTACTATGACAATTTTTTACATTGTGTAGGCTATAAATTTTATTTATATTATATTTGCTACAATAGAAATAAAATTTATATCAACAAATTACAATTTGATTATGTGAGTCCACTCTCATTAGGCTAAATTTAATAAGAATTTTACATTGTTTCTTACGGGGTTCTCTAACTTTTTTGTATAGTTGCCACTAAGTTGGTCTATATATAATAGAGAAAGATTTTTAATACAACTACTGAATTCCTACTTGGTTTTTCATGAACACACATGGGTCATGCAATGAAGAATGCGGCCGACATTTTATGTGATTTTGACGAATGTTCGACTATCTTATTCTCCGACTTCGCTTTGACTTTCTGTCCATGTCTTCATGGGTGAGATCTACTCCGACATTAATTGTAATTTTTCTGATGCGAGATAGGTAGAATTTAATATTGTTAATCATCGTTTATTTATGGTTCTGAAGAAAGCCAAGTAAGGCCCGAAACGTTAACATGTTTGTATATTATTATTAAATTTATTAAATTTATTTTTAACATCTTTTTAATGCTCAAAAATTGGCCGTTTTTTATTTATTTAGCTGTAAAATTTATATTTATATACAAACCCGACATATTATTTTTAATCACCCTTTTATTCATTCTTGTTCATAATTTCATAAATATAGTAAAGAACATTCCAAATCAGTACATAAAATTTGAATATAGATCAGGAATAAGTTGCTAAATTTTATTTAAAAAATTTTATGCGCAATTATTGTGAAATAAAGTCTAAAATTATTTTAATCATATACTGACAATAATAATATAATCATAAAATCATAATTAATATTTGAATTACTGTTTTCAGGATGCACTAAAACGTGCAGTAAACGTTGATGACAGCAACGGATGGTAAATTAATATATTTATTATAGTAATAATTAATCAATAATTTATTTGCAATAATATAGAATAAGTTACAAAAACTTATTAAGAAGAATTGTAGAGTACTTTTAAATATGCAGAAAACTATAGCGCATTGTTGCATTGCACTGAAAACATCTTCAAAAGAATATATATTATATTATAAATTAGAAATTATAGGTGACTAAAATAGCGACAATAGTAAGTATTTATTATTTTATTATTATAGACATTAAAATATTATATTATTTACTCCTCTTTATATATTGTGTACCAAAGTATTGTAGAAACTATTTCCTTTGTCTAATATGTTAATCTCGCGTTTAATGTGCTCTGTCATAATGGGGGTACTCACGCAAGTTCGAGTTGAACGGTTTGATAGGTTATGAAGTTAATTCTTTGTAGGTTAGAAAGAGACGAAGAGTGACATAACCTCTACAATAAGCTGTCAAACCGTTAAACTCTACTTACGTGAGTACCCCCAATGTGTCTCGTCATTTTTACATTTTGCGTTCTGCTTTTACTTGCGATTATCATGCTTTCGAAAAGGACTCGACGCCTGTTGTTTTGCGAACGCTGTTCACGCGTTTTTGTAATGTAATAACTAATTGTGAGCGTGCTGACAGGTTATTGTATTACGTATAGTGTTCAAGAAGAAAGCTTTCGAAGGCGCGTTAGCAGACAGAATTCGTAGAAAAGCGAAAGGAAGAAATTCGCGTTAGCTTATTTCCGATACGAAGAATAGAGAGACATTATTTTAACACCAAACCCGTAATCTTACATGCAGTACTTCATTTTAAATATTATAATGAAAGAAGTGTAAGCTATATTCGCTAATATAATAATACAATTTCGTAAATTTTAACTTTAAATTATTATTGGAAAATTTGTGTTTTGGTACTTATTAGATACTTCATACTACCATTGATCTGTTTTTAAAATTCAACAGCATTGGATCTGAATCCCTAGTTTGTCCTCGCCGTGAAAACGATGTTGAAGTTAAAGATCAAGTAGGAAAGTAACTTTTAGCAGTGTGGACTAGCGTCAGATGCAGCGATAGCGGGGATAAATTCAAATGATAGGGGGAAGCGAAATAAGTTCTTTGCCGCTTACTCTGTGCGAAGTTTGGCGAAGAAAACCGGGTTTATTTTGCATAGAGCTCTCCGACTTGCACGTCGTTCACACTGGTTGTAGTTATAATGGACACCCGAAGTTATAATGCTTAATAATTATAATGGACATCTAAAGCGAACGTGAACTTCGCATTGTAAACGATTTCTCATTTTACATGTTATACATATTGCGTTTGTTAAGTAAGAAACGCGTTTACATTGTTCACGATACAATTAAATCATTCGTGTTTAATTAGATTTTTTTTAAAGCTTTAGAGTATTTCTTGTAACTACAATAAAACTTGTAAATATAAATGAATTCGCAAATTTAATTTATTTTATTAATTGACATTAACATTTTATACGTGTTTAAATATTTAAGAAGCAATTACTTAGCTGGGAAAAGATGAAGGAAAAATCGAAATCTAAACAATTTCTTATATTCTCTTAAAGCAATAAACGCTAAATTATTGATTTGTGTTAAATTTTTCTTACGCTAGAACAATTTATCAAAGTTTCACAAGGATAGGAATGAAAAGAATTATAGATTACTTTCTAATTCTCTATATTATACCTCTATATTATGTCGGATTAGAACCTTACATGAAGGTATTTAGATTATGCATGCAAATCTAACAAATCAGAATATAATAAGTTTTTTATGCTCATTGTCAGTCAACATTTTCTGGAGAGATACAGCCGTTCTGAAGCCAACAAAATTTTGAATAGGAATCAAATTTTACAGCTACAGAATAAAATACGTATAGGTACCTAAAATATTTTGTGCGTGTGTGGGTGTGTTTATATATGTGTAGAAAGGGCGGTGTATGTTGGTGTGCACGGACGTGAAATATGTGTTTACGCATATATAATATTTTTTAAATATTCCTGAATATACTGTTGTGCAGTGGCATGAAATTACAGTAATATTTAAATATGAGTGATTATATGTATATGTAAATTGATGCACGCAACAGAAACCACGTCAATAACTCTATAAATATTGAGTTTAGTGAAAAATTTCAGACAAATAATGCAAAGTTTGTATAAGTGCATACCGTATAATTAAAAAATTCTTTTATTACTTGTGTAATTTTGCAGATTAAAAAATACCTTCAATTTTTTAAATGGTGACCAAATTTATTTTTATAACAAAGTTGTAGGGAATATTAGTACACATTCAATCATATAATATAATATAATAAATAATATAAGTTTCAAGTAATCTTTTTCTATACGTACCTATAGTACAGAAAAGTATATAGTGGCATTTTAGATATAATTTTGGTTTAATATATTTTGCGCATTTAGTTTTACTATTGATTAAATATTTGGTGTTTTTGCTACAATGTTCCATAATTATTTTTTAAATATTCGTGACTATCAAGTTTACTTATTACTACACAGATCAGCAATCATAAAATAATATATTTATAAGATGTACAGCACATGCTTTACGCATGAAGCACATTTACAACATTCGCGCACATTTATAGCATGGCAATGGAGGTAAATAACAAAAAAGCTACTTTTTTTGCATAGTTATCAATCGACTGTAATAGCACACGTTGTTATGATAAAGGTAAACTAATCAGTTTGCTACGTAACTGTAGGTACTTTATCTGTCCGATCGATTGCATGAATGAGTAGTCTGATAAGTTTTTACTTCATATGTTACATTAAATTTAACGTTTTAACACAAAACGCATGTAGTGACGTTTAAGTCGGTAGTTGATAGTAAGCACAGTACACACGTGTCATTTATTGCATAAATATATTGTACAGAATACATCCACAGCTTTCTTGGCTAGTATATTTAATACGTATAATTTATACGTATTAGATTATCTATTCAGGTTGGCCGTTAAATTACTTATCAATCAGATCGTTGTTGCATACATGTATATCCGAGAAATGTTCGTCAATATTTATTATGTCAATACTTTTTATCCATTTTAGACAATAAATTTTATTTAGTTATAATTAAATATAACGTAAAACTTTATGAAAACATTCTTGATAATTAAAATACATTGAAGACCTCTTTCATAAAATAGTAAATATCTAGAATTATAATTAAATTTTATAAATATAATATTTGACAGTTGTGTACAATAATTGTTTTCACAAGTTTAAGTGGAACAGAATGAATTAAATTCAGTAAAAATTTTATGTGTGTACCTATATGCTAGCCAGTATTTGATATTTATGATATAAAATATTAGAAGACAGTGTAGGGAATTTATTATATATTTTTGCGAAAGCTATACTTTGTAGAGAAAAATGATAAATTATTTTATTAAAACCTGAAATATACATATATGCTCTGCTTTATCTTGTTGTCCCACTGATAAGTCAAAGATGATATTTTTGTATACCTAATATAGAACACATTACTTCTCTTGAATCTTGGAAAAAATTAGACTCAATAAGATTTGGTAAAAAACTAAGAATTGCACTCTTGCTGGTCATTTGAATTTAAAGTTCGATTTTTGACCTAAAAAATGGGTACTAATTCGTACATATAAAATCTAAATTTCAACTTATCAAAAATCCGCTACGTCTTTCACTGCGGAATGTTGTTTTAAAGATGTGGTATAAATTTGGAGTGAAAAAAATGAAAATTGTTTGAGTTATGCTGCGTGCCGCGAAATTAGCGGGAACGGCTCCCGCGCCGCCATTTTTTATTATTTTGCAATAAAAAAATTTGTGTGAATACTTCAATACATGGTTAAGAACATTCTCGAATATAATTATCCTCCTACTTTTTCTTCCACCAAAAAAAAAAATACGCTTTATTTTCGAGTTCTACAGTGGTGTTACCCCTTAAGGGGTCATCTCACTTTGAACGCTCAAAAAATCCGCTATTTTTATGAATTTTTTTTTGGCAATACCAATGCAGATAATTGAATGAATGTTTTTAGTACTTATTAGGCATGCTTTAAACAACAAAACATATTTTTTGTAGAATTTTTAGTCAAGTTTATTTAATGGAAAATACAACAATGCGAACAAGTAAAAAAAAAAAGGTTGGTCCACTGCGGGCATTGTAACTGCTCGTAGAATCATCTGAAACAAAAAACAAAAAAGATTCTTGATTAGTATGAGTGTCGCTATAGCGTGAACCTCCAGAAATAATTTATGTTTGAAAATAAAAAAATGGTGGAGGTTTAAAGAAAAAACTTGAATAATATTATTCAACTTCTTTCTTTAAACCTCCACCATTTTTTTATTTTCAAACATAAATTATTTCTGGAGGTTCACGCTATAGCGACACTCATACTAATCAAGAATCTTTTTTGTTTTTTTGTTTTAGATGATTCTACGAGCAGTTACAATGCCCGCAGTGGACCAACCTTTTTTTTTTACTTGTTCGCATTGTTGTATTTTCCATTAAATAAACTTGACTAAAAATTCTATAAAAAATATGTTTTGTTGTTTAAAGCATGCCTAATAAGTACTAAACTCAAGGATGTATCGGACGTACACACACAGTCCCTGCTAAAAGTTAAACTTTCAATAAAAGAAGACTTTGCATGTATGTCAAACAACTCAAAATTTTTTATATGTTAGAAGGGATTAACAGTTTGAGTATGATTTTTTGTCATTTAAATAATTAGAATTGTTTAAATAATTAAAAAAATTTTTTTGTAGCAAAAAATTTTGAAACTCAAAATACAATATCAATGATGTATGTTTTACACATAAAAAAAGTTTAAGAAATATCTTAATGGTTTATTTATATTTTATTTATATTTACAGCAAAAATGTCGATTCTCCACAAGGGATAATGTTAATTTTATCAACTTTAAACTTAAATAACTCTTAAATAACTTTAAAATTTTACAGAGTATTTTTAATTTAATTTAGAAACAATTTACAGCACTTTCTAAATATATTTGAAATACCTCCAATACATCCTTAATTACAATAACTTTTAAACCAATAAGAGAATTGTGCTGAAATTTTACACAGATACTCAGACATAATAATAGAACAATCTATGAAATTTTTAGATTTTTGGTAATGCTTTGAGATGTCACCCATACATCCTTAAGAAAGAGCAAACAACAGTTTCTATTAATAAGCACACCCCATTAGCGTAATATCACGCGCCATATAGCGTTTTCTCTTTTTAGTCTACGCTAATTATATTTCTTTTTTATCTTTTGTCGTTTATATTACATAAAATTAACTATATTTTACTTTGTGTACTGTTTGACTCGGTTGTCAGTTAACTCAATGACGAGGAGACAATGATGACGGACGTTCCGTCGCGTCGTTGCTCGCATTTCGACGAGCGTCGATGAAAAGTCGATCGATCCGTGCGAGGGTGGATCGACGGGAGCTTCGCTTTTTGAAACGTGGCCCATCCCTCTCAGGCAACCGGTAACCCCCACCGGTAGCGCTTGCGCCCCAACGTTTCCTATAAGAGACTGAACACCGCTCGCGCGGATTTCAGTCTGACCCGCGGTACCGGCGTCGCGGTCGTCGTTGTGCGTCGTTACGAATCACCCCCTTCGAGGACAATATTTCCCGTCATGATGCTCCCCGGTCTCGACTAAGAGCGAGAGAAACAAAGAGAGGGCGAGCGAACGAGAAGAACTTCTCTTTTTCATTCCCTTTCTCTCCCGCCACCGAGATAAATCAAGCAGCGTTGTCGTCGTCGTCGCCGTCGCCGTTGCCGTCGCCGACGCCGTCGCCGTCGCCGTCGACGTCAGCAACGACGTTGCTTCTCCTGGACGACCAGCGTACGTTGACATAAAAAGAGACCAACAGTATTGCGAGCGGCAGTAGTTCTGTCTGTTGTTGCGTGAACGTGGTGGTGGCAGGATCCTATGGGATTCTGCGGCTCTCCGCTGAACCTATTTTCTACGCGGCATGTGATTGTGTCCTATATGTGTTACTTAACTAATAGTGAACGCGACTTTTATGGTGATGTCTTTTGCGTTGCTAAATAGTGGAATCGTCGACGAAGACGGAACGCGATCGCTTTTCGGTGTTCGATAGCGGATATATGCGTCTACCTGATTGGTAAACTCTGAACGAAGCTGTCTATAGCTGTTGTGTTTTGCGCGACGGATTTTGTTTCTTTTTTCATGGTGAATGATGTCGTCATTTCCTTTTCTTATTGCTCGATGAAAATGGTTCTTCTTTTCATGTTGTTATTTGTTGTTGCTGGATGTCAATTTATAATTGCAGCTGTTTAATGGCGGAATGAAGACTTTTTTGTTGCTATATCATGAATGAATTACTGCGTGCGTTGATTAGATTGTATGTGTATTCTTATTTGGTAGTTGATTTAATGATTAGTTGTTTAAATAAAAAACTTTTAATCTCAAAATATGGAGTATAATATTTTAAATGTGTTGTAGGTTTAAAACAACGCAGTGAATTAATGGAAATTAATATTAAATTTATTTAATCCTATTTAAACAAAAACAATAGTTTATTTAAATAAACTTACCTACTAAATGCGAACATCTTTAATCTATTCTAACATCGTAAATGTATCTGTTGCGCGCCACGAGAACAGCTTGCGAGAACGTCCCTAACAAATTAATTTAGTTAGTTAGAACACACAATTAAACTCTTACCCTTCCCTGGTCTATCTTTGAGTTTAAAGTTTACGAGATCAAGTTACACAGTAAAAAATTCACAACTGCCCTATTTTTTTGTTGGTCGTGTCGCTGAGAGAGATTCGAAGAGGTATATAGAATGTCAGGACAGTCCCTCTCCATTTTAGTTTGGAAACTAGAGAGTGGATAGGGATGATAGTGCATTTGGCGCGAGCGTTTGTTTCTCACTCGCTGCCTACTATGGCGAATGCGAGGCTACACTACTTGTTCCCCATTTTGTCGCGATGCACCAACGACGATGCTTCTCCAATGCTTAACGTATACTAACCGTTGGTCATGTTGATATCATTTGCGTCCGGCAACTTTATCAAATAAATTCATAGTGTAGTAATATCCGACTATCGTTTCAAAAGAGATTCTTTTCTGCGATTTTCCCGTGTGCATAGTATATTTACGGTTTGAAGTAATAAATGTCATTCGCGAGATAAATTAATTTTTTTATCAAAATTTAACAAGTCATAGTCTTTTTGAAAAATTTCAATAATAGTTTCGGAAGTTGTTTCATTCAGGTTTAAATAAAAATCTCAATATTTTTATATCGTTCTTGCAAATAATATAACGACGAGATTTTAAGAGCTAAAATGTGAAATATCATATTTGATCTGATGAGGTTTCCCAGGAAACCAGCATATCTTATTTTCGCAATTCACTTTGATGCAAATGCGATACCATCTCAGACATCAGTAATGTCTCCGCACCGAATAAATCCCGGCTGAAAGACAAAAGTGGATCAAATACAAACGAAGGAAAGCTCTGCTTATCGAGAAACCATCGATGAGTGGTAAGATATTATTGCGGGATATTGATTGCACAGAGAAGCATCGCATTGCAATGGTTGTTTAATAGCGTTTTGTTTTCCTTAAAAATTTTATTAATTGTAACGCTAAGAGCACTATTGTAAGAATTTTCTATATATAAAGACCGCATTTAAAATTTTTATATGTATCCTAAATTAAAAATTACGACATTAAAAAGGGGAAATTAAATAAAAATTAACAACTGATTGTAAGTTAAATCAAGATGACAAACACTCAATTCAAATAAAATGCTATCAAAACCGTCCTTATTCATACTTATAACGAATACTGACTGCTGTTTGTTAGTGCTGTTTACTATATAATTTTAGAACCTTCATCAGCATGCAATTCAGTTTGTCGCGAATCTTAGCTATTGCATGCAAAGCACATGTATCCTTTCTTAATGTACACAACGACGTGTCGCATTCAAATGTGCGGCGACAGGTGCCCATTTAATGCCTTACGACATAATATTCAGCGAGAGTACATCTCAGGAAATTGATAATGGTCTGCCTTCACCATTTCACCCTTGTATTAATAGTTGTTGCAACTCCAGGAAAATGTAATTGAAACAATCGCGATCGAATCAATAATACGAAGCTCGGCTGCTATCAAGCACATGGTCTATAATTTATGTGCGTCACGGAGGCAAGCATAATTCATCGAGATGGTGGAACGTGAAGGTCGATATCCTAAAGAGAATTTACTTTACGCGATACATGAGTAATGTAGGCCATCTCAGGAATCGTGCATTTTCTACAGATTGCTTGCAGAAATAGGCGGTTGAACTGTGTATTATATAATATTTAGTGAAAGTTTGAACATAATTCTGTTTAAAATATTTAAAAATTAAAAAATATTTGTTTTATATTATCTCTTGACAATAAATATATAAATTGCTTAAACCAAGTCCAATGGCAGTTAATTATAATTTGTTATTAGT
The DNA here is from genome assembly GCA_035220615.1 of Leptothorax acervorum. NCBI lineage: Eukaryota > Metazoa > Arthropoda > Insecta > Hymenoptera > Formicidae > Leptothorax > Leptothorax acervorum. The sequence goes on from JASTWQ010000078.1 coordinate 522,083, forward strand.
GATTAGAGAATTATTTTATCCATTTTTAAAACTCAAGTTGCTTAAATTGAATTTTTGATTACTTATAATTTCTAAATTATAGTCTTGATTAGTGAAGTATATTCTTAACATAGCTGTTAACATGTGTGATTTCATGTGATTTCTATTATTTATAAGATAGTTATCTCAAACATATACAATATATCCAAGATTCTTACATAATAATTTTCCTAGGTTTTTAAAATAAATGACTTATGTATAATTATAAAATATTCTGGAAAAGCTAAGAGTTCCTTTTTTATTTAATAGATAAGTTTAATCAGCCAGTGCTACTAATTTTTGAACAGAATATTAAAAATTTATATTTGTTTCTTTAGCAGAAATGCTTCTGATAAGTTTTTCTATATGTACAATGTATGATGTAACTTAACTTGGAGTATGCAGATATTTATTGCATATGACAGATGCTCATAACATATCGCATATACAACAGTAATGCGCGACAGGAGAAATATGTTTGAGTAACCATAAGTCGTGGTACCCATCCGTGCCAAAAATTATTTATGATGTTGCCAAACACATATATGTAACGGTTTCTATGCCTTATAAAAATTTTATGATAAAATCTCATACTATAAGATACGACGAAAATGCAAATATATTTAATCAAATTTTTATACAATATTATTACATGATGAGATCAAATATGTTTTGCCGCGTATTTCTATACTTCCGTATTATCAAGAGACACGATAGTGTCACGCGCCAAGTATTATAACAAATCTGAATAAAAAGTTCTTTTTTGAACATTTTTTAAAATTATTTTTATATTTTTCACTTTTTCAGTATTTTTATAATAATATTTTATCTTGATAATTGTAATATTAATATATATAAAATAAAATTTTAGTTTTTAATTTAATTTAATTTTATTCAGTCCGCGTAAAAACATAAAGATTATCTTTGCCTATAATCTTTTTCGAAATCCTAATACGCTGTACTTTTGATGATAAAATGGAAATTTTAAAAGCAGGACAATTTTTTAAATTAACGAGCTGGTCGCAACCATTGCATCGTGAACATTGTGTAGGACAATAAGATAAAATAGTAAAGTGAACTTTCGAAGGAGATGGATCGTTATCGAGGGAAGCCTTGTGCTGTACGAATTCGATAGGGACTACGAGGAGACATTTGTCGGTTTTATGAAGATGCATTGGAATAGTTGCCAGTACCAGTATCGATCCCGTAAATTTTAATCAGACCAATGTTAATCTTTGAAATAGCTATCATTTGAAACGAACGTGGTTCAAACGAGGCGAGGTCGAAAGTCGAGTTAAATCTTTGCTAAACCACTTAGCGATCACTATGAGAGAACTCGCTTTGCGATTCTGTTCGTCTTCTCTTCGGATCAGCGACCTCATAGTGGAGCAATGGAGCTAGCCAGGAAAATGATGAGGTATATCCAAATAGGTTAAAACAAAAATACATAAGATTACCTCAAATGCGATCCAAAATCTCTGTAAAATCAATTTTAAATACGACTTCCTAATTATAATATTCAATATCCCATCTTACATATAAAACATCTAAAAGTACAATTTAGTAGATATTATATTAAGATTTATTACAATATCTGTTATTTAAACTCAATACGGGTGCGTCAGATTTTAAATAGAATCCAAGTCTGTGTAAGTTTGATGTCCAATAAAACTGATAGAGAATGTAAGACAAAATAATACGAATTTACAAAAGAGGCTCTTACATTTTAAATATTACCTATATACAACATATGAAGCAAATAAATTTAATGATAGAATTTTTAATTTGCAACTTAAAAATTTGTTTATTATTCAGCATATTTGAAATACTATTTAATTTGCTTATCAATCAAACGCATGTGTTTTAAATATTGAACAAAGTCTATGAACGAAGTCTCGAAGGCAATGATTGACCAGTAATCAATCGCGCTTCGTTATACATGATAATAGCGATAAAAACGCGCGATCGTTTCACATTATATGTATAGATTTGCTCGCGTTGAAACGTACAAAATCTCCAAGGTTGAACAGTGCACGAAAAAGCGGCAATTCGCATTTATAAATTCGTGGACTGCATTCGAGTAGGTATGTTGTACGTCATGCGGAAGCAAGAGTACGTACGCAAACTATCTCCCGAAATAACTTACCGGAGAGATAGAGAGGCGTGGAGTTTCTTTCGGTACTTGTTCGCTTCGCGTTCCAGCACTATACCATAATGTAACACGACAGATAATAATGTAAAGATATGAATTTCGTCGTACGATGTCTCCGCGAAATTTATGCAGTCGTCACGTTCCATTCGCATATCGCATATCCAATTTGTTGCATCGTCGCGCGTTCTTGTTTTCCTCTGCATATTCCGCGTTTTATAACGTTGATTCGTTCAACATGGAATTTAAGGTGTTAAAATTTAATTGTCCTTTTGACGTACGTAACGGTGCGTTCAGCGAAATTGTTGCATATGCAGATTGCACGTAGCATCAATCCCATCAGCATTTATCCACGCTTTCCGCGTCTATAAATTGGGCTTTGATATTGGATTACGCGAGACAAGGCTCGAATCATTAAAGCGAGATGAATACTAATTGTTCAAGATAATAGTGAAACGATCATGATACAACGGTGAAATTATAATAGCTAATTATTACTTATATATTAACTACATATTAAGTATATATTAACTATATGTATATATATTAACTTGTGACATAATATTTGCACCAATATTAGTCACCGCACAATGTGCATTTACAGATAAATCACAGCAGTCAAATGTGTCAGCGTTCTCATGATCCAACACAGTCACATTTAAATTCGACAGTTTTGGACAAACTTTCTTGTTTTTGTAACTGTTGCCTCGGCGCAGCTGTCAGCTTTTCCATCAAAAAGAGTAAGGTAGGAATATTCCGCACGTTAATATGCAAATTAGCGAAATGCATAAAAAGCGCAAAGGTAATTCAAAATAGAGAAGATTTCTTTTGTTTGCGTCCGGCATAAATTTGAATTTTTTATCGGTGAAAAATCAACTCTCTATCTCGGTCAGTGAGAGAATCCCGTGTGACGTGATAACTTACGTAAATTCACACTTCATTGCATTTGCATTATTCGTGTAATACATATATTTGAGCTTTCGCACATACACATATTTACTATAATGCTTAGTTAAATGTTTTTAATTTGTTATGCCAAATGGAAGTATATTACATCACAATAATGAATTCAGGCCCATTAACAAATATAAAAAAGGCAATAATATTGATGATCAGTTCTAAACAACTGAATTATTGAGAAAATCAATTTTGTTAAATAACAAAACAATTTTTGCATAATTTTTGATAATTAGATTTAAAGTAAATGTATAACACAAATTAATAACACTACTATTATAAATAAAAATTTAATTTACTCCATTGTTAAGTGAAAAGGCGAGAAGGGAGATTTATAGTAACATAATAAAAATCCCCTATATACTATATAACAAGGGAAGATCCCCAATTCGGAAAGTCACAAAATTATGAAACTGGCAATATATAGAGGATATCCTAATATGTAATAAGCTATTTTTTTGCTGCCAGAATTCACTCTAGTAAGTAAATAAAGTTAAGTAAACACATATTAATTTATTGTAAAGTATTATTAATTAAAGATCATGTTAAAAATATAAGAATATTGAGAACCTATTCCTCCTGTTGTTTATACATTTTTTATAATTTTTTAAACAATTGATAAGTTTTCTAATCGATAAATTTCATTGAAAGAAATAAGTATCCTATATATAAAATTTTGTTTGATTTCCTTTTATTGGTGAACAATAAAACAAAAATGAAAAAATGAGCCAACTTCCAGGGGTTGATTTTACTTCTTTAAGGTAAATTCGGAGAGTTAAAAAAATAGTTTATTACATAGGACATCCTCTATGTATTGCCAAAGTTTCGTGATTTTTTAAATTTTCGAGAGAGAGTTAGGAATCTTTCCTTGTAAGAAAGTTTTAAATATAGGTATAGCTTGTTATTTTATAAGGTTAAATATTTTATATTTAAATGTACGCTATTACTTTTTCCGAATTGTAAAGCCATTACAATTTAATCTTTAATGAGAATTGCAGGGGAAAAACTTATTCCAACTAATTCTGAACTAACGACTTGCAATTTTTAGAGGTAAGGTCATCGCATGAAGTTTTTAAATAGGATTAAAGTTAATTCGCACCAATCACCAAGTTCGTCGGTAATCAGCTGTGCAAAGATCCTACGAGTTTTCAAGTCGAATTTTCAGTTTGCGATCTCGCGGAAAGTCGTCTAAGATAGAAATTGAAATAATTGAAGAGGTATTCATGTTTAGTCAAAGCAAAGTTAATCGCTTCAGTTAGTCAGTTTTACACAGAATAAATATAGAATAAATCTATATAAGAGATCTATGGAAGAGAATTACTGAAGATAAGATATTTTTTATTCTTTCTCTCTCTCTTTCTCTCTCTCTCTCTCTGTCTCTCTCTCTCTCACTCTCTCTCTCTCTCTCTGTCCCTTTCTCTCCTCTTTCCTCCATCGTGCGTGCTTGTGCGTGTGCGTTTGCGTGTGCGCGCGTGTGTATGTTTCGTATTTATTTACTTTTATTTGTCTCTTAACTTTTTTTAGCGTTTTTACTGCGAATTTATATTTTGGACGTAACTTTATATTAGTTTTTTTTTGTACTTTTACACAAAATAGTCGAGAACAAATGAATGTCCACACTTCAAGGCTGCGATCGCTGCGAGCATATTGATATTTTGAACGTGAATAAAGCGTTCTTCGGTTTTTTATGGAAAAAGCCGAGGGCGTCAATGGGCAAAGTTAAAATGTTAAGAGAATGAAAGTCGCTATTGCTATCATGTCACAATATAAAAATCAAAGAGAAAACCTGCAGATGAAAGAGGCGTATAGAACATTATATATATTACACAGGGTGATTCAGAGCACGCCAGCCGTTTTTCTAAAAAAATGTGACGTAGGAACGTGGGATAAAATTTCATTACTAATGGACACTCAAAAGTATTGTAATTATTGATGATGGTTCTAGTTTTGCGGGACAAACCGGAAGTAGGTGTAACTGGGATTAGTTTTAAAACTTTAAATAGGAACATATAGGACGAGTAGGGTAGGTATTATCGTTGGATAGAACTTTGAAAAAGAAGACACTTTTACTAAAACTTAATTCAATTATCTCTTGCAGGTTTCGAGAGAAACATTCGAATGTGTTGAATGCCTGTAATAATTTACAAATGCTCGAAATGTTTTCGCGCTAGTTTTTCTAACTGTTGACACCGTATATGTTTCTGACTGTTGATATTGTGGACGACCTCGGTGACCTCGGTGTCTAAATCAACAGTTAGAAAAACTAGCACGAAAATATGTGCTGTCGAAGACCGTTCAGTTCAGTTTTAGTTTGGCTGCTCTGTATTTTGATGACATTCACCAACATCATAAGCATATCAAAACCCTATTTGAGAACATTGTTTCCTTCACCATGACAAGCCAAAACTATAAACTGAACTATATATATGTATATACTATGCATATATGTATATATAAAAACTAAACTGTATGATTTTTTGTTATTTACTATTCCGATTGCAACCATTAAAACGAAAAATAAAATTTTTTTTTAGGAATAAAATATTTATGAAACATATTTTGACATTCTACATCAATAAGATAACAATTTTTTAAATATTTGCCTGAACACGTGTTGTCGCCAATGGTAACATTCCGCGCTAATCTTTTGCTTGTTATGCATTTCGCGCTTGTTGGAAATCTACCAGCTCGATAATCGTCCTGCTGATATATCTAAACATATATATTGCAAATGCAATATGCAATTGAAATACGGCTTCGGATGAGACCATGAGACTAATAGGGATTGAAAATGTTGCTTCAAACAGGTATACCATAATATAAACTTATCGAACGTGATCGCGCAGATAAATTGTCAATGTGATAAACTGTAGTTGATTGTCGACTTTGATTAACATCAAGTTTGCGTTCTATAATATTGTTGGAAGTAGGGTTCAAAGATTATTAACAACGAGCGAATTACGAATTAAAGTCTTAGGGCCGGTTGTTCCAACCTGTTGGTAAACTAACTAATAGTTAAATCATATGTCTAATCTTTGTCTATAGATTCGAATAAGGAAAAACAAAGACATATATATTATATGATTTAACAATTAGTTAGTTTACCAACGGGTTGGAACAACCGGCCCTTGAGCAAGAATAAAATGTTTATACAAAATAATTGAGAGAGAGAGAGAGAGAGAGAGAGAGATGAAACTTTTGATTTATATATTTATAAATATGACTTATTTATATGAAACTTATCGATATTACTTATATGTTCCATAAATCTTCTAACATTATCTTTAAAATTTATAAAATAATAAATGGTCGTTAAAAAGTTCTCACAACATATATCATTATTATAAGAACAGTTTTTAACGCATACATATATATGTAAAAATATAACATGTACGACACATTTGAATAATGTATGTTTATATTACACTAAAATATGTATATATTGGATTGCTCAAACAAGGAAACGTGTCTTTTGGCGAGAAGACGTTCTCCAATTATACGTGGATTAAACATCACGAATGTAGTTTCAGGACGGACTCGCGCGCGTAGCAGCGTGCGGCCGCACCGCACCTCCGCAAACAGGCCGCATAGTACATGGGACGCATAACTCGTTGTTGCACGTCCGGCCAAAATGGAGCCACGGGTATATCGATTATGGCATTTCGTCTCAGGTTTCCGGGAACCGCTAGGCTATCTAGCCTGCTTCAAGGCAATGCATATCAAAGTGGCCGCGTTTCAATAAAAGCTCTTAATCCTTCGATCGACACGCTCCTTGCGATACTCTCTGATATCGATATGATTATTTTCGGGAGTCCAAAGCCGCTTATATCACATAAAGGGACAAGAAAATAATGATGAGCTTTGGGGAATGAAAAATTTTTTAATACACTTACAAAAGAGAGATTTGATATTGCACATTGAAGGTTGAATAAAATCTGAAGTTTATGGTCCATAAATAAGAAATGAAACTTTTATTAATTGATCCATAATATATCATTGAATCATTATACATATAGCTAATCGCACCACATTTATCACGTTCAGTATATTATACGTTATTTTAAATTAAAATAGGTATAATCTTAACACATCATACAATTAAATACAAATTTATAAAACTTAAATGATCAGAAAGAAGATTAGAAGGCAGTTTTTATATAGGTAATTGAAATAAAAAATACACATGCTTAAATAATGAAAAGCACGAAAAACATGAAAAGCAACGTTTTATTTGAATGCGATGCTCACGTAGCGTAATTATATAAGCGATTAAAGGCAAAACCGCACTATTTCGAATCACATCGTTTTAATACTTTTCGCAAGCGTTTCAACTGATGTTATAATCCTTTAGCGTATCATTTATAACATCCATTAATTTCCGATTTGCTCTTGCGCACCCGATGGTCAAACGACAATTCTCGATTTAACTCGCAATCGAATTTATTCCTGATTTGCGCTGTTGATCATTCCCCTTTTATCGCGAACGTTCAGATTTCGTCCATCGAATGACCAAAAGGGAACAAAGGATCGATTTATCTCAAATGGAATCACCGATAGCGCTCGTACATACATGGTGCAGCCTCCTCGTGCTGAAAATTTTACGAAAGCGACGAGCAAATAGTTAATCGAGATCATATTATTATGTTACATTGTATGACGAACTAAATTTCTAAACATTCAAAAATTTTATTTACATTGTTTTTACTAAATGTGAATTCGTCACAATACATGCGTATAAAAATATCTTTCTATTGTTCTATATTATTTAATATTACCCAGACAATAAGATATCCTATTGATAAACGATTTATGTGCCGTTTTGTATGGAAATTGGGCAAGTCAAGTATTCTTAATAAAATGAATACAAAAATATGTAACAACGGCAAATGAGAGCCAAAACGCCGATTGTAAGGCGATAATTATATTATATTTTACAAAAATTCGAAGACATGTACATACAAACGTTTCGGTCCTTTGTTCGGACCTTCTTCAGTGTCGTAAGGAGAAACAAAAATTTAAAAACGTGCAGTTACGCCATCGTCATACAATCAAAGGTCGCAGATTCCAGCCAAGCTGTCAATTCCGTTAGTCGGCATTACAAATTGTTGCCACAAAATCATCAGACAAAGAGTAACGGTGCAACTTCCCGAGGCGACTGTTGCCTTATTTAAAAAGGAAAAGAAGGAAAATAAGTTTCTAAAAAGCTGAACGGAAACAAGTCAGAAATAAAAGTAAGCAGCAGTATTACCTGACAGTCACCACGTAGAAATTATCAGACATCGTCACTCGAGCGCAAAATATCATTATTTACAAAGATACGTCGTTATTGCGGAAGCGCACAACTTAAACTATTCAGAGAAATCACGAAGCATCAAAAATAATTGTTAACCTTAGATGTGTAAACAACCGAGAGGGCACAATTACATATGAGAAAATCTCTCGATAATCGGTAAATAGACGTTGCTTAATCCCGCCGTGTCCTCCTGCAAATTAATGCCATTGGTTTGGCGCCTAATATGAAACATCTCTCCGAGATGTTTTTCCGGCTATAAGACCTTTCTCTGTTCAAAATTGTGACATTGTCCCAATCAAATTCATGTCTTTTTAGGCGGTGCTGAGACACAACAGATAGCTCCCTCACATTTCCACTGAGCTGGTTGCAATGTTCCTTAACCCAAGTACCCGCCAATGTCTCTTAGTCTGGCCAACGTACGAGGCGTCACAATCACGGCAGCTAATTTTATAAACAACTCCACTCTGAGCAAAATTATGCAACAAATCCTTATGCGGTTTAACAAAAAGATTGAGTTTGTTCAAACCAACAAAGGTTGTGCGGAGGTTAAATTTCTTAAAAGTGTTGCATAGGCCGTTAGAAATCTTATTGATATAAGGAATAACAAAAAATCGATCAAATTCTCCGTTCTTTAAAGTCGATGCGGAATTTTGTAATGCCGACCAACGGAATTGACAGCTTGACTGGAATCTACGACCTTTAAATGTATGACGATGGCGTAACTGCACGTTTTTAAATTTTTGTTTCTCCTTACGACACTGAAGAAGGTCCGAACGAAGGACCGAAACGTTTGTATGTATATGTCTTCGGATTTTTGTAAAATATAATATAATTATTACCTTACAATCGGCGTTTTGGCTCTCATTTGCCTTTGTTACATATTTTTGTTTTTGCGAGAGCTTTAACCTTAGATATAAAATGAACACATTGTATAAACTTTATTAAACTTGTGTCGTACTTTAAATTTATTGGGCTTTGAAAGTCAACTTATGCTACTTTATGATAAACGGCCTGTACGTATGATGACACGGAGGAAGACTAATGTGAACGAAAAGGGACTTTTGCCACTCGATCTATAAATAAATCCTTCGCTGCTTTTCATAGCGCCTGAAAGGTGCTTTTTGGAGATATGCGGTTTATCTGAGGGAAAATCGTGGTTCGTATATTATCCGCAGTCCTCTTTGCTCGACTCGGACGTTCATTTTCATTTTAATGTTATTCGCCTCGTATCTCTGAAATAATCTCCTATAATACAAAATTATAATATCTGACTCTATATATTTTCCTTTGGTCTCGTTAATTACCAACAAGCGGTTGACGTCACATTTTTTAAATGCTGAATTACCAAAAAAATTTTTTAAATAATGTTAATTCTCTCTGATAGCTTTATATTGAATCAAAATTGGTAAACATCATATTTACATTCGCTTTTAAATTAAACGTAAAATCGTTTCACAAAAGATGTACTAGTTTGATATCAACGTGTTTGAATAACGATGCGTACTTATACACAATCGGTCGAAGGGTAACATCATTAACATTAAATTCTGCCATATTGATTATAAACTGCAACATTATTCGACAAGATGATATCGACGGGATATTGAAATCTATTCACTTGAAACACAATTGCGAATTCTGTTCCGCGTCGCATCGATCAATTATACTGACATAACTCGCAGTCTACGATGGTGTACATAATAAGTGTATTCGTGTCGAGTATCAATTTTTAGAAGGCTTTAGAAATTTTCTTGCCCCTTTTGTATTCCTGATATTCGTGTGTGCGCATACCCGATCCTTAAATCCTCCGCAGGGACGCGTCTTTCTCCCTCGTTTATCCTTGCCAACCCCCGTGCAATTTCGGCCAAATCAACGAAACGCACGAGCGACTCTCACGTCGCGAATATCGACGAGGATATTGCGGTATGCGGTCGGAATGCAAATGTCGAGGATGCGACAAGCGTTCCGCCACACTGTTCCCGTATAACTCTGTGGTTTCCTTCCCACAATTCTTTGGAAAATCCAGTTTTTTGTAGCAAGAAAATTAGGCTCTCGAGAAACTTCAGAGCTATTTGTGTATCTTAACTTTATTTATTACTCTGTAGACATTTTGCTGTTCCATTCACGAGAAAATTGAAAATGTCCAAGTTTGAGACATGTTGGAAATAAAACTGCATTACTATCGATATTACCGAGATGTGCATGGTACACGAGAGACTAAGAAAATGCAAAATGCAGCCATTAGTTACACAATTCTATTAACTTTATTAACAATTTAATTATATTACATGTATTGAAGGCATAGCTATAATGATTGTCTAATATAAAAAATTTGATCTTTTTATTGCACGTATTATTGTATATCTGTGTGTAAAGTACTGTAAAGAATGCCATTATAATGATATTCCGATAACATTACACCATTTTATAAAAGAATTTCTAAATTGAGCGCCAGGCATTTCATTGAAATATACTAATATCAGATATTTCTATATCTCTCACCGCGAATCGTGCGAATCGTGAAAAACTGACGAGCGGATTGTTCGCGTTCGATGACCGCGTTCGTTTAATCGTGACGCAAAGTAATCCGCTTGGAAAAAAGGTGCCAGGACATTTCCAGGAGAGAAATCGCTCACTCGCCTGTCCTCGAGTTTTCAATTCCGGGACGTCGATAAAGTCTCGCCGCTCCGCATTTCTGTTAAGGAAAGCCTTCGGATTTTCTCGCGCCCGGACGCGCTTCTGCGCGATAAAGATGATAATGTCTCCCACGTCATCTTCTCGCAGCTTCTTCCATCTTCGCATTCGTGGAATGGCCAAGATGATTTACAATACTCTGACGTAGCAAAACACGTTGCATCTGGAGATAGATTATTTAATACAAAAATCTATTACTTTTAGCACGTACATATTTATTGTTAGCTGAAAGTGAAAAAGTAAATTCTGGACTTATTTCTTCTGCATACAGCTATATTTTGTTAGTTTGTATTTAATTGTACACTTTGACAGTTACACTAAAAGAGTGATATCTATTCTGAGATATATTTCTTAAGTAATTACTATTTAAAAAGTCATTAATTTAAAATTAATTTAAAATTATTCGTCAGTATAATTTTTTACATTATATCACATAGTGGTCTAATTTCTTATTAATTTACATTTTTTTAGAGTAAATTACATTTTACGTATTATAGTAACGTTTTTCATATTCTCCATTTTGTTAAATAATTTTAATTATTTTGTAGCAACTTTGATATCATTTCTTCTTCTAGCTTAAAATGCGCCTCGTTTTGCTTAAAATGAAATCTTGCTATTATTTTTATTACTAAAAAAAATTTTTTTTTAAGAAAAAAGTATATACGTCAAATACATAAAATATCTTTAAAAGTGTGTGTATTATTAAATAAAAACAACTCAAAATAGATGAAATCATTTTAATTAGCCAAATACTGATTGTAAGGCAAATTTAAATTTTAAAAATAACATTTTTCAAGATACAACATATGTTTAATTAATAAAATTTTATTATATATTTTTTTACTTTTGTGATTACAGTAAAATTTTAGGGTAAATATACAGATTAGTGAACTCCTCTCCAATGATTTTGACCTTGACATATGTTGTCAAGGTCATGATCCTGAGTAACAATCAAAAGGTTTTAGCCGTCGGACTTTTTTCATTAAAAAGTTATTAACAAAAAAAGTTTGACAAATATAGCAGTTATTTTGAGTATTATAAGATATATATGTAGGTATATGTCGTAGCCAGATTACAAAGTCCGCCGTTTTATAAAACGTCTAGGCATTTTATAAAGTGCGGCCACATTCTTAAATCATGGTTAAAAATGAAACGTTTTACAATCTGGCTAAGAATTTTAGTCGTTTTATAAAACGCTAACAAGCGAGCCGCCACATTGTCAAACGCAACGATTTGTACATCCGTTTTAGATTCTGGCTGGTTCATTTCAGTCATTTTATGAACGGCGTGTTTTTATCGACGTTTCGTATTTTGTGCAACCCAAACCAGTTGTTGTGTGGATGGGCCACAGTCACTATCGTTAATTGTACAATTACGGTTAAAGCAGAGAATACTTTATATTTATGCTAACACATAAAATTGTATACCTATACAATATACATATAGGTATATACTTTTATATACCAACCATTCTCTGCTTTAACAAAAAGACTGTTCAATATATCAACGATTCACTGCTTTAAGTTCTATAAACTATGGCTGATGTTACTTTTTATAAAATCTTAATCGTAATAAATGTGTTTATACAAACCTGAAAATTTTCTCATTTAAAAATACATATAGGCCGGTATTCATAGTTATTTAAGACCGTCTTAAGTTCAATCTTAAGATTTCATGAACCAATCACAGAGCCGTATTAGCGTCTTAAGACATTACTTAAGACGATCTTAAAGACTATGAATACCGGCCATAATTACCTATTAATATTATAACATAATTACCTATTAATTTTTTATATTTACCTATTAATTTTCTATAAATGATTATTCTATAAAGAGTTCATAAAATGACTGAAATGAACCAGCCAGATTCTAAAACGATGTACAAATCGTTGCGTTTGACAATGTGACGGGTCGCTTGTTAGCGTTTTATAAAACGACTAAAATTCTTAGCCAGATTGTAAAACATTTCATTTTCAACCATGATTTGAAAATGTGGCCGCACTTTATAAAATGCCTACGTTTTATAAAACGGCGAACTTTGTAATCTGGCTACGACATATACAGGGTGATCACCCTGTATATACAGGGTATCCGCGTATAAGTGGCCACATCATTTTATCTCGCACATTACAGGAGATAGACTCAACAAATATAATATCAAATTAAATGGTTTTAAACAACTTTTATTATATCGAAATATTCACATTACAGTGAAAAGTTATGCATACTACTCCGTTCTCTAACATAGATAATTTTTATAAGCAATCACTATGCTCACAATAAAGTTCTATTAAAACCATTTAATTATGGGGGCTTTACTTAAAATTTGTTAGTGTCCCAGGGGACTCCAACTCAAAAATTTGAAATGGGACCCCCCAACATTGTAGTATATTATTTAAAAGGGCATAAAATAAGAAAAATTTTGGCGCAAACCAGAGGTCGATACGTTGATCCGTTCGGGAGTTATTTAAAGTCAAAGTTGGAAAAAGTCAATTTTTGACCCTAAATAACTGCCGAACGAGTCGACGTATCGACCTCTGGTTTGCACCAAAATTTTTGTTATTTTGTGCCCTTTCAAACGATATACTACAATATAGGAGATTTCGTTTAAGAAATTGAAGGTGACGTTCACGTGAGCTTCAAACGACCATCCAAAGTCAAATCATTGCCACCATCTTATGTCCCCCTTTAGACCATACAACTTTTGTCTGAAACATTTTGCTGTATCTAACCTCTATTTCGAGATTTTTCCAATTATAGACTCATTTGGTCCACCTGTATATACATAATAAAACATTATATATTCTCTATTAATTTCTTGAATACACATATTTTATGTCATATGTAAAATTTACAATAATCATAGAATTGTGATATATTAAAAAGTCAATAGATATATGAAACAAAAATTTTATTCAGTATTTAATGAATTTATTGTAAATTTTGCATATGTTAATCTAATTTCCGAAGATTTTTTGCATAACATTTTGGCTTTTTACAAGTATGTGCTTTCTAAGTTGAAGCACATACAAAGCACACACTTGTAAAGCGCGCCACTAACCTATAGGTTAGTGACGCGCTTTACAAGTATGTGCTTTGTAAGTTGAAGCACATACTCTCTATTCTCTGCTTTAAATAACTTTTCTTAATATACCAACAATTCGCTACTTTAACTTACTTTCCTTCGTTTATACATGTACTATTTCCACATAAATATCAGTCATTTATGTCTATTAGTAGGGGAGACCGGGGCAAATCGGTCAGGTTTTTTTCGGTGCCGATTTTTAACAACAAAATAAATAATTTTAGTTAAATGTGGTATACCATTTTTAAGAGTGAACCTTTAGCTACAAAATTTATGTAGGAAATTTTTGTCTACGTCGCTTTGTTTAACCGGTATAGAGCAAAAACGACAACGGTGGAAAAATTGAAATCTCAAAAATGCCGGGGTAAAACTGTCACCCCCCCGGGGCAAATCAGTCACACTGCATTTTCAATACATATACGTCCATCTAATCCTGAAAAATGATAGGATACATTTTAATAATTGTTAATAATAAATAATAATAATAATAATTGTTAATAATTAATAATAATAATAATTGTAATAATTGGTAATAATTAATAATTGTTAATAATTAATAATTGTTAATAAGTGTTAATAATTTTTATCGTTGTTCTTCTTCAACCAGTTGATCAACGTGGTTCTCCGGACATCGAATTGTTTTGCGGCTGCGTCGCTCATTTTATCTTTTTCACCGCAAGAACTGCCTTCTTAAGTTTCTCCTTGTCGACGGGAGTCGTTTTGCGACGATACGTGCGTACCATTTCCCTATGTATACAAACTAACGCACGTGCAAGGGAAGACAGAATCACGCTCGAGGGAAACCTAACCTGAAATTGCCGTGAGCTGAAGTCGTGCGCCCGGCGCGCCACAGTGACGAGACTGCCGCATTTTCCCCGGGTGCTTACTGACCGATTTGCCCCAAACACAAGTTTCAGGTTTCATCGCCCACGAAATATTAGACATGAACGATAATGAAAAAACTACACTGGATTCGTGTTCAGCATGCATTACTCTTTATAATCACGTACCTGGAGATTTGGAGAGCAAATATTATTGTAGATATTACACAATTTCTACGCGCAGAAAATTTCACTTTCACCTTCCGAAAACACGTTTGCCCTCGTAAAAATCATAACACGGCAGGTAATCTGCCGAAACTCCGTTGATCACATGGGTACCATAAGACGCGTTTACAATGTTAATAGCGAGTTTGCACAATATACAGGTTCCGAGATATTTGATTTGACACTTTTACCCCGTTGACCGATTTGCCCCGGTCTCCCATACTCAAAATAACTGCTATATTTTCAAAACTTTTTTTGTTAATAACTTTATAACGAATAATAACGAGCGACGGCTAAAACCTTCTGAAGGTCACTCAGGAGGGTGACCTTGACAACATATGTCAAGGTCAAGGTCATCAAAGGGTGGTCCGTATTACTGTATAATTACCAATTTTTTTTTCTTTTTCAACGTAAAGTTGACAAGTCCCGTGTCCGTTTGCGTGTATACTTTAATCCTGGAAAAGGATTTTTAATTCTATAAATTCAATAAAAAATGGCAGCTTTGCGAAAATCACATTTCCGTCGGTAAATCATACGGGTGCAGGATTCCCTTCGCGACGCTGTATGAGTAGAGACTTTTGTCGGTAAAACAGACGGGTTCAGGATCCCCTTAAGAATTATTTTAAACCATTTTCTTGTGATGCATGCATAACGCGCAGCAATTCTTTCGTTTATAAACAAATTTGTTTTAAAAATTTTGCTTTTAATTAAAAAACGATTAACCCAATTTTTTATCAGCAATATTTTCGGTTCTTTTTTGCTATCACTCCGCAGGATTACTTTTAAATTTGCAATTATTTTCGCAACAATTATCTATCTAACATATTCACAGGTTAACTCGAGAAGAGATACTGCATACAAATAACTTGCATATATCTACATAACCATATGCACAAGGAAAATTATCCAATCGCATTTTACGCGCGGCCATATGATAACAATGCAATTGGATAATTTTCTTTATGCATATGGTTATGCAGCTATGCAAGTTTGTCTGGATAGGTCGAATTGGTCGAATCCCTATGGCAGCAGCAGTAATAAGGTCGCCACGAGAGATGAACTCGTGTGCGTGCCAACGTTGAACACCAACGTCACACACATTTTAATATGCTCGTATGTACATACATATACAGGGTGTCCTATTTTAAAAGACGACCGCAAATATCTCTTAAACAATACGTTTTAGCGAAAAATGTTTCAGACAAAAGTTGAAGGATTTCAAGGGGGACATAAGATGGTGGCAATGATTTGACCCTGGATGGTCGTTTGAAGGTCACGTGAAGGTTACCTTCATTTTTTTACATGGAACCCCCTATATTGTAGTATATCGTTTGAAAGGGCATAAAATAAGAAAAATTTTGGCGCAAACCAGAGGTCGATACGTTGACCCGTTCGGGAGTTATTTAGGGTCAAAAATTAGCTTATTCGAAATTTGAATCTAAATAACTCATAAACGGACCAACGTGTCGACCTCTGGTTTGCGCCAGTTTTCTTATTTTATGCCCTTTCAAACGATGTGCTACAATATGAAAGGTTTCACTTACTTTTCAATGTTCAAGGGGGACTTCAACTCAAAAATTTTTATGTGAAAATTTTCTATTGTAGTATATCGTTTGAAAGGGCGTAAAATAAGAAAAATTTTGGCGCAAATCAGAGGTCGATACGTTGATCAGTTTACGAGTTATTTAGGGTCAAAGTTTAAAAAAGCCAATTTTGACCCTAAATAACCCCCGAACGGGTCAACGTATCGACCTCTGGTTTGCCCGAAAATTTTTCTTATTTTCTGCCCTTTTAAACAATATACTACAATATAGAGGGTTTAAGGTAAGAAATTAAAGGTGATCTTCACGTGACCTTCAAACGACCATCCAAGGTCAAATCATTGCCACCATCTTATGTCCTCCTTAAAACCATACAACTTTTCTATGAAACATTTTTCTCTAAAACGTATCGTTTAAGAGATATTTGCTGTCGTCTTTTAAAATTGGACGCCCTGTATACAGAGCCGTGCAACATGGTTTGATACGTTTTGCGCTACAAACGTGCCTTCAGCGACAAAATTGCTTTGCGTGTGTGCGTGCGAATGTACATACGTACGTGAGTCTGAATCTGAAACCGCCAGTGGAAAAAAGTCATTTTTCACGGTTGAGATTTTGAGATTTCAGAATTGATTGCTCCAATCTTTTTCGAACTAATCACAATCGGAAAGCTTGCATTAACGTTAGATATACATAAAAAAATTATTAGATTTTTCATTAGATATGGCTTTTGTTTCCAAGATATCTTAATCGAAAGCACGCATATAATGAATATTCCAATACAGCTACTTACAAATTAGCGGTTTAAAATAATCCTTAACGCCTTATAATAATTTAATATTGATATGTTATTAGTTAGGAATTGATATTATTGATATAAAATGGTAAGACTGAGTTGAGAGATGTAGTATATATGGCATAACATTAAAAATGACCAAGTGCATAATAATCTATATATTGTTGATGCACTTGTTAGTAGCATCGCGGTCATATGTCCCTGAATATAGGCAACAACTCGGTCAGTCAGTTCACAAGTCAACTTATGCTTTATGTACTTGGCGTCGCGACGCTTGATAAAGTACATTGGAAGTCGCCCAGCTTGTTTTTTTAGAATAAGTTGAAGAGATTATCGTCGTTGGGAGATATCTCCAGATTATTCAGTGTTTTTGCAACCACGGAGTTCTCATCTAAACGCGATATCAAAGATGGAACATTATCGCACTTTAATGCATTATGGATCATAAGCACGTCGTCAGGAAAATCAATAAGAATCGGACGAGGAAGCCGAGAGGAAACGTGGGGGTGAGAGTCAACGATGCGGAGCAGGCATGGAAGGTACTACGAAATGAAGATAGACGGTCGAAGGCGGATGAGCCAGTTTCTTATTTAATCTACTGAGAGAACGGCTCAACATTATCCTTAGTTCATCGAAATTTAACTCTCAAAACGGACTCATGGGTCTTTCGTGCCATAGCGAATACCACGCTAACATGCGATTGCTTCTCAAAAGAACAATAAAAATTAAATATTTAAAATAAACTTTTCGCCAACTTCATTATTTTGACATTTAATTAACACTTCAATAAAGTTATGTGAATTTTTTCAGAATTTTATGAGCGCATTAATATTATTTAATAACGCGCCGCGCCGGCACGAGAGACCCATGAGGCCGTTTTATGTTAACGGAAAACAACAGTCCGTTTTGAGGGTTAAATTCGTGTCTTACTGACATTTTTAAATCAAATATTAAGTAATATTTTATTAGTACTTCGTTCCAATGCTTGTTGTAACAAATTTTCGCGTTTTTTCTAGATATGCATATTGCAAAAATACGTCGTATTACAAGCGTATGTGAAAAGTATGGCTTGGAATTAAACTTATAGGAATGGTACAGACAATTAGTTTAATACTTTGCTCTCCAGGAAACATCTGTAGAATCCATGTTAACACATTGATCTAATCACGTCGATTGCCGCGCTCGACGATGCTCGGCGAAAGAATTGCCCGGAAGGGATTTAAATTACTTGCAGGAATTACATCATGGCTCGTATCGGGGGTTGTTGGGAGAACACTTGACTGGAAGTTTCGTGGTGTGCCCATCCTAATTGGTTTTCCGTGTATACGTTCCGGCGTACGTTTCTCGACGATCCCAGCAGACAACGCAAGCAAGGAACGCGAGTATTGTGCTTACTCATTCGGCTATGTGGAATTGCGGGCAGGACCGCTTGACAATAACGACTACGATGTTGAGCACACACGTGACAAATCGCCCTGAACGGCCCAATCTAGCGTCATGTCTGTAGATTAGAATGTCGGACCCTATACAATATGATATGACTAATGTTCAAGCATTCTCAATTGAATATTCTGGTTGTACAAGTTATTGATGGGACGTGGCTACTACGATTTCGGTGGTATAATAAAATCGGAAAAAAAATTCCTACGAAGTGTTTTTACTAGATATTACAATTCTACCTGCGTTAATACATGCTGATATAAAACACTTTGCATCTACACACATTTTTCCTTTTTGTACCTATCAAATTATCTCAAGATTTAAGTAAAGAGTAAGAATATTTTTTATCTGTGGCAGTATCATTCTCTTTTATTTTATTAATTCACTCAATATTTTATTGTTTTGCGAGGCGACGTGAGGTAGAGAGGCGTGATTTAATCAAAAAGAGTGCATAATACAAAATACTGAAATAATAAACCATCGAAAATGATTATAGATTACGCGCGATCTCGCGAAAAGCTTTCTCATGCTAGTGGTTACTTCCTATCGGAAGCGGAAATGGAGATTTGCAGTCGGCTCGCGCGCACCAAACGAGAATTGCTCGAAGTCGTAAAGTGACCCTCAGCTATGATCGATGTGTCGGCTCGACGACCTCATATCGCAACGGCGAATATTGCCGATTCAGCGTTGCGAGAGGAAGTTTCATTCGCGAATCCGAGAATATTTTTGGGTCCGAGATGATAACAGACAACCTTATTTTTGCGTCCCCATGTAAACATAAGGACACAATAAATATTGAGATCGTAACAAATCGGAAATATTTCTCAACAGGTTTATGCTTATTTTATGTTTGTTATATATCGTACACTCATTTATTTCCAAATCATATTAATATCCCTTTAATTTCAAGATATTATAAATGCTTTGTAAAATTTATTACTAATGCCTATTGCTCTCCAATAGTGAATTATTTTACGATGTAACAAGTTGTATAACAAGCATTGGTCCTACAGGCATTACGATACATTCGGCAATATTATTACGATAAAAATGAATTTGTATCCTCATTGGGGTGCAACAGGGTGATTACCATCGCGAATTTTAACGGACCGCTTTGTTCACTTCTATTCGAGTTACTCCATGCACTTTGCAAAGAGAACTAAGATTTCATCTCACATCAGGATTTAATGGCGAACAAGTACCGCTCGAGAACTCGCGGAATCCATTAGGAGTCGTGCCGGGCTTATGGGCAGAGAAAAGGGGTACCGAGGAACGGGGTTAGAGGACGAAAGATATGAATAGCTTTATGTGAATTTGATGTTTTAATAATTTTCGTTCTGCATGGCGTAAAGCGCTGTAACTTTCGTTTCACGGAAGCAGAGGATAGCACAAACGAATGGGAAATTGGCGGGTAATGAGTTTTAGATGAAGCTTCGAGACTCGAGGTAGCTATCGATTATCAATGTGTGTGTAACGACTATAAAGTGCTCTTTTGGGAAGATCTTTTCTACGCTGCTCTTTTTTATTATAGAAGTATCCAATAATACGAAGAACTTTCTAGTTTAAATAGATTAATTACTTGTAAAGTTTTCAGTCCAATAACCGCAATGTTATTTATTAATATATTTTTAATCTGCGTATAAATAACATCTTTATGATTTTGCGTGGTAATTCTAATTATAAGTACAAAAGATGTTAAGACGTACAGATTGACATAGATGTACCGGAAGTACACGTAACAAGTTTATTTAATAAATAAACGATGACCATTCACTGAAAACAATACTCTGTTAAATTACATGATTTTGAAAACCCAGCATAATCATGCAATATTTTACTACTTACACTGAAAATTGCAGATTATATGTAATTTTACATAAAATACATATTTCACTGAAAAATGTATATTATACCAAATTATCACCCGTATGTTTATTTCTCACTAAATGTGCCTTAAAATTTGAATATTTCTTAAATACTAAAGAACAATTGGAATATGCACACTGGAAACTTTTAGAAGTTTGGCGGTGAACTGGTGGCTAGGTTATGTAAACTATTTTAAAACTACAACTTATTTTTACATAAAAAAAGTAATTTTACCTATATTTTACATTAATATGTATTTTTGCTTTAAAAAATTTAAAATTACATTAAGTTGTAATATTGCATGATTATGCTGGGTCGGAAAAAAACCCAGCATATAATCATGTAATTTCACAAAATATTTTTTTCAGTGTGTTTACATATATGTATAATTGTTGTTCTTTTTTATAAAATAAAGCAACAAATCGTTCGGCGTAAGAAACGCGAAAGAAGCGAAAGAATTACAGTAATAATTAGATAATTTTTCGGTTTTAAACAAATAATTTAACATGTAAAATTACATACATTTTTTTCAGTGTTCTTGAATTTTTTATAAATTTGAAGAGAAGTTTTAACAGATATTGTTAATTTACATATCAAAGCTTGCATAAATTTCTTCTATTGGTAATTCTGATTTATACAATATGAGTAATTTTTATTTATAGATATATTCGACATATGCTAGAAAACATATATGCTAGAAAATAGCTCTTCTTTCAACTTTGTTTAAATCCGAGGTTAAACTTGATTTCTGAGAAGATGGGTATTAAGGAAAAGGTGCGTGAGGGAACGAATGTTTACTTTCTGTCGCACACCCCGCGCGCGGTTTTCTACATTGGAAAATAGAAGGAGCTCGGCTATCTGACGACAACCCTCTGAAGGTATAGAATGTCGTCTTTGACATTATCCCTCGTCTTCATGGCGATGATTCTTAAACAAACTGACGCCAGTCGCGGCTTCTTTTGGCTTCATGCGGCTTATATTTTGTCCTTTGCACTTTATACTCCAGTCGCGACTTCCGCAACTTTTCTTTTAACCCATTAAGCACCAGTCTTCATAAAGCGTACATAAATTTTCTTTGCGACTTGACTCACGAACGAAAAGTTTATCAAGCGACATAAATACGATACTTGCGTATTACTAAGAACTTCTACAGGAAATGTATATAAATGTAAAAGAAATATAGAAAAGAGTGGAGAGACTAATTGCAACAATATTTATATTTTGTTACTTCTTAGCATTATAAGTAATAGTAACTTTAATTAAGGTAAAATATATCTTAAAATGTTTTAGACGTTCGAAATTATGCATCGCGCCCGAATATAACATTAATTAATTGAATATAATAATATTTTTACAATATTTTGAAAATATTAAAATATATGTAAGTATTTTATACTTACATTTTATACAAAATTTGGCATGATCACGATAACTTGTGCCCCTTGATTTGACTGTGGTTTCTGTATTTTTTACGTTGAACAAAAAATTATATAGGGCTAACTGCTCTAGTTTTCGAGATATGCAGTATTAAAGTTAAAAATAAATAATGTATCGTACAAATAGTATAATACTAAATAATAGTAAATAGTAAAACAAATACATGTATAGACGAAGGAAAGTCATTTAAAGCAGTGAATCGTTGATATATTGAACAGTCTTTTTATTAAAACAGAGAATAGTTGGTATAGAAAAGTATATATACAATTTTATGTGTTAGAAAGCATAAATATAAAGTACGATATATTATATCTAATAATTAAAAAAAGTAAAGATTTATATTATATTTATTTTGAGCTTTAATATTGCATATCTCGAAAACTAGAGCAGTTAGTCCTATAAGACTTATATAACTTTTTGTTCAGTGTAAAAAATACTACCAGAAACCACAGTCAAATCAAGGGGCACAAGTTATCGTGATCGCCCCCAAAATTTGTATAGTGTTATAAAATAAACGACGATATTTAATTACAATAATTACACATTTAAACATAAATAATCAATATAGGTAAATTACAAATATACCTATATTGCACGTTTGTTTTAAAATTTAAAATTGTCTTTTGAATGACAAAATTAGTATCGACGACAGCAAAGGATTGCAGAATCAGAGTTTCTCCAATGTGTCGTGATCTCAGAAATCTACACTAAGCTGGCTGCCGCTCTCTATTGGACCCTCAAAGACCATTTCTAGTCTTCTAGAAAGCCCTTTGGGCTGGAACTTCGAAGAACTTACTCGGGAAAGGGCACTCCACTTCCTTCGAGAGAAAGTTCGTAATATTAGAGCGATGGAAAGTTCAATCGACAGATGTTCAGCCCTTCTTGTGTATAGCGCCCAACAGTTGTATCCATGATTTTCTATACATGATATTCTGGTATATACATATAACTTCTTGTAAAACACAATTTGCGTTTTATGTTACAAAAAATAAAATTTTATTTTATAAAATTAATAAAAAGTTATATTTGTGTCAAGTTAAATATTGAATATCACACACATATAAACGCGTTAATTAAAAAAGCTGCGGTATTATACTTAGGTAACTGAGAAGTTGTATAATATCACATATCACATTTATATTTTACACATATTTTACATATTTATCTATACAAGTATCTAATTACTTCTCTTAAGTTAAATCGCAAAGCTGAATAAGCATTAAAATATAAAGCACCGAATTAAAACAAAAAAAAAGTAGTTACAAAAAGAGTAAATTTAATTTTTAACGCGTGTTTGTAAAATTAAATATCTGTCTCATATTATTTGAAACCTAATTTTATAACGAAAATTTTACTAAATTAAACGCTTTAAAATATAATCTCGTGTTGCTTATATTTCACTATTTTCAGATTTGTGCAAAATGCAAAAATGTTGTTTTATTACGTACAGAATAATGGTACGCTCTTAATGTGTTACAAACCGCTTGAGTTTGCAAGGATGCATATGATATTCCACTAATATGCACTTAATTAACTATTTTTTTACCGACGTAAAGAGCCGTGCTGGCGCTTTTCCTGGCTTTTTCGCAAGTGTTCTTCTGTCCTCTTAAATGTACCGTTTTAATAGGGAGTTAACACGTATTAAAGACGCGTCAATTATAAACGCAAGTTTTGCACACGGTAAACTGTTTCTATATCATACATCTGACATAGATAAATTCAACATATTTCCATAAATTGTCTTAAAAAGTCTTTTAACTAAATTATTCTTGTTCGAAGATTGAACTTGATTTATACTTGAAATTTAACAACAGTTTTATCTTGTGTGCTCGGAACTGATAGAGGTTATCTGATAGAGGACGTTCGACGTTTGTGAAAACAGTTTTTGACGATATCTCTAATTTACGGGATTAATATAAATCGCGTAAATAAGTCAACGGTCATCAGTGACGAGAATTAAAAACGCGTTCTCGTTTTTTTATAACGTCTCTATGTCTGTCGCATGATGCTTTAATTAAAAATTAATTAAATTGGCTTGCCCTCTTCTTTTTGGGTCAACCAGCTTTGACCAGCACTCAATCTCTTTTTTTTCAATCAAAAACTGAAGACTGCTACTCGCAATTAAAAATTCAAAAAATAAAATTAATGAATTCATGAAGTGGAGAAATGTTGGTTTTAAAATATTTGAACAAAAAAAAAATAAATTAATTTTAAATTAATACATAATTACATACAAACTTGAATAGGAATCGTAAATTGTAGACTGGAACAATTTTTGTAAACATTTTAATTAGAAGCGAAAGGGGTTAAGTGTCATGTGATTATCTTTTGTCGCAACATTTTCGCAGTCGTCGCGGAATGTCGGATTTTACGATCGCAAAATCTACCGCGAATTACGAGACGAGACGTCATCGAATGCGGTCGACTTCGTACGAAGACTACGAAGAGATGAAAGCCGCACTCGGTTCTTTTCGGATCAAGTTTAATATCTGGAAGGGTTGGTTACCGGAGGGCGAAGGCTGGGAAGCATAAAGAAAAAGGTAAAATAGAAGAGATACGGATGAAAGTTGAGTGGGAGGAAAACGGAGAGCTGAGTGTAAAATAAAAGAGAGGAAGAGATACGAGACGTGCGCGAGGGACGTGATGTAAAAGATGGAGGTAGAACACATCGGGAATAATGTCATATCGATTTTCCGAGCCCTTTTTTCGCTGCATGCGGCGTTGACGTCGAAGGGCGTTGATAGTCCCCAACTCGAGCGTAAAAATTTTGAAGTTTCTCGTGAAGTATATGTCTTACTTTCAATTTATAGACATTACTTGCATGCGTTCGCATAAGTCGATTATTATCAAAAAGACAATGGAAAATTATAGAATTTATAAATCGCAAAATTTCGTGGAAATAGAAGCACATAGCACGTTATTTCTAATAGTATCTTATTTAAATGTACTAGTAAGTACTCCTCCAACGCTAACATTGCAGCTATTTAAATCTCGTCTCATATTTATAGTCGATTGAAACAGCCATTCCAAGCGCTAAATTCGCGGCGAGAATACTAAATCCTAAGGTCACTGTGCTTCCAGGATTGATCTACACAGCTCTTAAAATAAACAGCTCGTACTACGAAGGCGCTACATTATTTTATCGGACATTTCTTCCGCAAACACCTGGCAGCAATCGTGATCCCGATATAGAAATCCCAGAAGCGATTCGTACCGCAGATTAATTTTCGCCGATGGATTGGAACGTGCGGGAAGGTCGATGAGAAGCGTGCCTTTTGTCTCGCAGGCTATAGAATTTCCCGTATTTTTCCACAACAGCGAATAAAATGATCGAATCCTGTATGGTGGCTCGTCCACTTCAGCAATCTATCTTCCTCTATCTTGCTTCACCTTTCGATTCTCTGGTATTTTCGCGTAATCGCTTTTACGCTCATTTAACTTTACTCCATTCACTCGAGAGTCGCATTTGTGCGGCTGATGCGCGTTGCACTTACATTTCCTTTGTGTATTGCATGTCAAATGCGCTGTTGTTATTATCGTGTAAATTCCAGATAATTAGCTTGGGATATTTCACTAACGCGATATGTAATATGCATATCGCTACTTGGAAGGAAGTATTAGGATCAGAAATGCTCTTGGTACAGCTTAATGTTACGTAAGAGCCACTTATCACGCATCTCAATCGAGATATTGTTCCAGATCTATGTTGCGCCAAAACATATATCTCTTAGGGTCAGTTTTTTATTAGTCGCTTAACTTTAATCTTAGCTTAACTCACTCTTCGTCTCTTTCTAACTATCCCTTTTAGAAAAAGATAAAGAGTGAGTTTAGCTAAACTTCAGTTTAAACGACTATTGAAAAACTGGCCCTTAACAAATTTAGAAAAAAACTTTATACTGAAATGTTGAAAAAGTCGTAAAGTGTAACATAAATTTTTATTACTTCTATAATTTATTGCACAACGTGCGACTTATTGGATTTTATAAAATTTGCATAAAGTGTCGGCTCTCTCTATACAACCGTTCTATCGCCGTGTTGACCTAAACCGCATGTATATTTACAAGTGCATCGCATCGGATCTTGAATAACAAATATAAACGTTGTATAGAAATTCCCTTGATTTTTTTTGCATAAATTATGGCTGAACGTTTTATAGGACCTAAAGAATCCGACGCCCGCGATATAACTTTTGTGTAATTTAATCTCATGTTACGATGTTACACGTAACGTAAATCCAACGTATTCTTTTACTATCTCAGTAGGTAGATTTCCTCCCTTAATACACTAAACACGCGTCACGTGTTTCCTTTCTTCTCGTATTTCCTTCCACATTTTACTTCTTCTCGAGTAGGCAAAAATAAGAAGTATATATAATATTACACACAAGGGAAAAAATAAATTGAGCATAGAAATTACGTAGATCTCTCGAGACGGCGATGTCAATTTTGAGAAATCGTCGGAGATTCTTATCTTTTTGCTGCTGATCTCTTCGATAACTTTCACGGTAATCGCCATCAGATTTTCTGGGACGTACGATGGCATGAGGAATTATGCGCCTTCCAAGAAACTTCATCGAGCTACCATGACGGTGACAAATTGTTCGATTTCAAGAGCTACGCGATTTCCCCTCCTCCCTTTAACTTTCCTTTTCTATCCGCTTCAGCCGTTTATCAGGAAACTTCAGATTTCGCTCTCTAATGCATTTATCCACTTTTCACACACCCTAATGCATTTATTTCACTCACCTAACTAACTTAAAAGATATATTGATAGACTTTTAATATCGATACTTCATCTATTTATAATTCTTCTCATACATTTTAAGAGATTGAATTTGTAAAATACCTACTAAAAGTTAGACCAAGTATTTATCGTGGACAGAAATTTTATTCTAAAGATATAGAATTTACACAAATTGATGCACAACGTATAAAATAAGTTTTATTCTGTTCTGTAAAAGAAGTATTATTGCTTAGAAACATTTCTTTAAAATTTCTATTTTAATATAAAAATATTACCTAACACACATTATAACATGATATTTTAAACGTAATATATAAAAAACAAATAAGTAAACCTTATATATATTTGTAAAATAATGCTAAGCATTGCAATAAAATATTTTTAATATTTTGAATGACTAAAATCATTTACATGGCAAGTGACTAGAAATGGGATTTTCCATTCTTGGATGATTGGAGTCCGCTTGCCGTTTCTACGAATATCCAAGAAATTTTAGAGAGTGGCGCGATTTACTTCAGAAATGAAAACAGTCAGAGTCCTGCCTCGTCCTGACGAAGCAGAGTCAGGATGGAATAGACTCGAGTGTATCGAAGGATTACATGCACGGGTAGATATCTCAATTTCCCGATCGCTCGAATATCACCAAAATGAAGGCGCAGCTTCCCTTTGTCACTTCTGTCTTCTGTACATCTGGAGCAAACCTAAAAAAACAGGCAAACTAAAGTATAAGATTGGAATTTGAAATTAATTAAAAGTCTTTTGAAAAAATCGGAGCTAAACATTTGAGCGATTATATTATACGACAATAATCGAGGAATGGAATAAAAAGCATAAATTGAGGAAGAAGAAATTATTACTGTTTATAGAAAGCAATTTTAAAATCTTCAATATGAAATTGGCCAAAGAAATATTATAATTAAGTATGTCTTTGTATTCTTGAAACATTGTATTACAATTACATTTATTTTTATAATTTGCTTTTAAATGTCTCACTAAACAAGGTCAAAGGAGGAGTAAGTTGAATTCAATTACCAATGGGAGGCGGATAACTAAACAGACGATTCCTTTCTTTTATAAATTCTACTCTCTTGGGTTTAATTAAAGAATCATGTGAATCAATCTTTAAATTGGACAAACTATTTAGATCATCTTTCCTTTTTCTCTGATATATTGGCTACGTCAAATAAAAAAGTACTGCCTTTTTTTAAAGCGATTTGTCAGAAGAAATTTCAATAAATACTAAATTTTATATTTTATAAAAAAACTCACAAACACTCATAAATTCTTTTATTGTTTCTCATATCCAAAGAAAGACTTGACTACGAATCTGACATGTGTCTAATGTTTTCCACAGTTTTTAGTAAATAATGGTTTATCGACTCGTGTTAATTGGAAATCCGGCATATTTCGATAACAGATATGGCAAAAAAAAGACAGTCAATTTATAGTACCCAAGATAGTACCACTATAATCAATTACAGTATAGTTTAAATACTGTCTATAACTGCTGTTTTAGCATTTTTTTAAGTATGTATTTTAATTCTTGCAAATTAAATGTTTTTTTTATAATAACAGATATAAAAGTCTTACTATCATAATGTACTAATAAAGTAATTAATAGCAATGTTAATAAAATAATTTTATGTTACTTGTATTTTTAATTGTAGGTGACAGTAATTTGATTGTAATATTTAAAAAAAAGATAATCTTATTAGACACTTTTGTGAATTTAGGTCTTCATTGTTTCTTATTACTCTAAAAAATTTATTACTCCATGCAATCAATTCGTATTTAATCGTGAGCGAGTAGATCGATCACTTTTTATTCGGTAGTCAAACTTGTTTGTATTCCTTTGCGTTACACTCCTTTATCCGGTGTGAATTCGCTTTTTCGCCTGGCTTCTAGAGATAGCCGGCACATTATTTCGAGCTAGCTCTTCTGCTCGAGTAAAACGATATCTTTGCTTGAGTGGCTACCTTCCGTAACATTCTCTCTGAGGGCACTTTTCGGCAGGTACTCGGGGATCTCAAATCAAAGACGTAAAACACGTTATTTCTAAAGCGCCATTGTCGACGAAAAGCTTCTTCTTCCATTGAGTTACATGTGAACAAGACGCATTACTATATATAAGTAGAAGAAAGTTGGAGCACATTTCTCATATATAAAAGATCTTATGTTTTAAATAAATTCTAGTAAGATATTAAATTATCACAATAATTAATTTTATAATATTATTTTACAGCATTTTATAAAATTTTATGATAAATAAATTTTATAATTTTATAATATTCACAATAATTAACATTAATTATTGTGATATATTTTTTAAATTTAGAAAAATTAAACCATGAAATTAAATTGCTTTATATTATTGCAATTAGCTTGTCTTGTGGAAACGATAAAGTTAGAAGAAGTTTAATTCTTTTATACTATATTTCTCTCCCAACTCTCTTTCTGCCAGTTTAAAAGTTTAAAAGAAATTGACGATTTTTCAATCTATCTATATGTTTTCTTATCTTTCTTTATTCGCTTACGGATACGATATTACATTGATCTTTATTGGAATAGAACAATAATGGAAAAGAAAACTTTTGTAACGGTTTTCACACGATAGGATAACAATAGAAGAGAACATTACTTTACTCTCTTTTAACGTACGTTTAGTAATAAAGTTGAAATAGTCTAAAATTTTAATAAAAGACCGTATAATACTCCAATGGAATTACGGGGAATTATACGGCGATCACTAGGTACCACAGGTCGCACTAATGCTCTACATTCACGAGACTCTTCTGAGGCCAATGGAACGTCTCACTCAATTCTGGTATGTTCGATACAATGCCATTCAATCTCAGTGGAGGTGTTGAATGTTTAGCGTGCTGCATATATATTGAATCTGGTCAGGTGTGATAGAATTGCAGTAGAAATAGAAATTAAAAATTAAAAGTGCAAAAATTATATTGTTCTCGATCATTTACAATTAAATTGCTAAAGGTGTAAAAAATAATTTTCTGCAGAAATAAACGGTAGATAACATTTTAAGATTCTTGCTTGTATAAAAGTAATTTATTGGTAATTAAGAGCTAATGTCTTACCTCTCTCGATTTCATATATAATTGTTTTCTTGATCGCCGTCTATCAATCTATTGAAACAAACATTATTATATATATCGAATAAATTCCGTAAATATATTACAAGCTGGAGAACAAACGATTCCAAACTTTACTTCAATTTAAAATTTTAAAATTATTATTTTTCAAATTTACGTTACATAAAATTGTGACATATATTCTGCTAAAATTTAATGTTAAATTATCAATATGTTTGAAACGATAGTAAAGTAGCATTTTTTATCACATAAAAAATTATTAATTTTTGGAAGTTGACTTTAAATTAATAACGTGACGATTTTATATCTGTTTTGTAGGATTGTTTGAAAGATAAAAATAGGAAACTACAATTTTATGTTTGTATTTATCATGCATGTTTTAAAATGATTAATTTAAAAAACTTTATAACTTTGCATTTGCGTTGAAACTCAATGAGATATCTTCAACTAATTGCTTTCGCATCTAGCTATAATCAGTACACAAAAATGTTTAATAAAAGAAATTAATCTTCTAATAAGTATTCAAGATCATTGTTATGCTATTATTATTGCTTCAATTATTTCATAAATTAACAATTTAAACACAATATCAAATTAATTTATAGTTAATATTAAGGTGGTACCTCCACGAAATCGTTTTCTTTCAAGAATTAGTTAAAACTTGGCGTACACATTATTAGATTTGTTATCTAAACATCTGTGCAAGTTAAATGAGATTTACTATCTCTAAGGCGAGATATTTACATTCGAAATTGGCATAATTTACATGTAATACATGTACGAAACATGAATAAACAACACGTTTTTAATTCTATCGTCAAAACTACATTCAAGAATTGAATAAAAAACGAAAGGATGCTAGAGAGGGATTAGACGAATATTCTGAAAAAAAAATAGAAAATGATTTACCATCTAGTTTTGAAAATACAGAATTGAGAAGCATGACATTTTTGGTATTATTAGATGCATAAGATGTCAATATCGATATATCACATATCTGACAGCATGTAGGATCTGTATACGTAACCTGTTCCGTGTGTTGGTGCACAGCGCGGACAGTTCTAGTAAAAAGTTTACTCCCACCGGTGTGACAAAAATAGTTAATAAAGGAAGTTTTATGCAATGGTAAATAATATTCTTTATATTATCATATTAGTACCATGTCAATAATATATGTTTTATACATTTTTCTACGATGATCCGATTAAATTATCGATCTCTTAGGTCCGAATTAATAGACGTTTCTCAGTTGTCAAGATCAATCTGTCTTCGATAAAACGGTATACGCGAGACAAAGACAGACTGATCTTGACAACTGAGAAACGTCTATTAATTCGGACCTTAGACATCTACATGGGACGAAACTTTTGGCCGATGTTGTCGCGGAGGTACCACCTTAAACTTAACTAGATTTAGTTAAAATTTTATATTGTTATTTGTATAAGATAAGGAAGAGTGTCTCCGAATCTAATTAAAAGACATGAATAAATTATCTCAATTGCAATATTCCAACGCTAGATCACCCCTAATCGTTGTCATCTAGGCATTAAATATAAAGAACCCATGAGAAGAGAGTTTGCTCTC
Source organism: Leptothorax acervorum (assembly GCA_035220615.1). NCBI lineage: Eukaryota > Metazoa > Arthropoda > Insecta > Hymenoptera > Formicidae > Leptothorax > Leptothorax acervorum. Next base: position 553,841 of record JASTWQ010000078.1, read on the forward strand.
GGTAAAGATCTTAAATTAATTGGAAAAGTCGAACTAAATACTAAATTATAAAATTACAACCTCGAATGGCTTTTGGAGAAGGCAAAATGGGAGACAATTAGAAAACCGAAACACACCGTGAAAACGTGGGTAAAAATAAAATTTGTTTAACAAAGTCATTTCACCGCCAGTGCTTTTGTTCCTTCTCATTTGCATCGCCGTGAATTAGATCGTAGACGCACAAACAGGCTTGCAATCAGCAACTTTTTCTCGTAAGAAAATGACGTGTTTACAAAAGCTCGAAATATGCAAAAGCGGGGAGATAAAAGTAATTAAAAAGAAAGACACATATAATTAATTAACGGATTTTTTGTCGTTGACATACAACGTTGCTCATACAATGAGCAAAATCGATTACGACAAATAAAATAAGAATAATTGTTTAAACTTTAATCTGTGTTAACGATAAAAATCGAGCTTTCGTGACGATTGCGGGAAGAGAATTGGACGATAAAGACGTAAGGTCGTATTACACCGACAAGCAACGGAGCAACGAAGTAATTAAAGGAAAGGCGAAGGGTAAATCTCCTTGATCCTTATACGACACCCTAAATCGAATTAGATTAAGGAAAAGGAAGGGATCGCGTTTAGCTTAAATGTATGCTTGAAACGCACGATGCAACATGTATCGGTGATTTTCATCGAAAGAGCTGAAAACCTAAATTACTTTTGAAAGCATTAGTTCATGTTTCCATCATTTTTTAGAAAGAAAATTTTAGTGCGATGGATTAAAAGATTCTATCTTTGAACGTGAAAATTTTAATATGAAACGGACAGAGATTTTTTGTCGAAAAGGAACTGTTTTATTAGTTTAGAAATCGTGACCTGAGTGGAAGAGTTCAAAATAGACAGGAATGGAACGTACGATATATTTCTATTTTTGTAAATATTTTGCACACGTACGATCTATCCGTTTCTACTATAAATTCATGTTTCCAACGTACAAACAGAGAATTATATATGACGTTGCACCGAGATTTTTGTTTCAATGCCTTGTTACTACTCGTTTTGAAGTACACATATGTAGTTCTTACAAACATCTCCCCCATACAATGATAATAAGTTATATTTTGAAACAAGTAAAGGAAACTCAGACAATACAAACAGATGTATCCACGACGTATATAGTAAATTTATTCTAATCAATTGAAATAAAATATGTATATATTGAAATGCAATATTTTTAATATTGTATTTTCTTTGAAAAAATGGAGTACAATTTTAGAAATTCTTTGTCCTTGACGTCTTCAACATTCTCATGTTATTTTACTTTAACTAGTTGTATAATATTTGCATTTTATTTATGCATGTTATGGAATAGTAAGAAAATACTTATGTACTACTTTTTTAAAAAATTTATGAAAAATAACATGAATGTTATTTTGTGTTTTAGCGAGATGTCAACTGCGAGCCACTCGAGTAGTTCAGCTTCCATGACCAAGATGAACTTACGTAGGATCCTGCCGTGGATGTGGTGCTTTCTCATTACAAGCGAATGTTACAACGCAAAAAATAGAGGCGAGGACGGCTCGAAGTTGATACGCATCGGCGGCGACATCATTCTCGGCGGGATCTTTCCGATGCACGAACAGGTGCGCTTCTTCAGCTTTTCTACGCAGGGCGTATCAATAGTCGCGTGCTTCCTGTCAGCTACAGACTTTTTCGATAACTTTGTAATCGAGTTTTTCTTAGCGGAAATTCTCAGATTTGTTTAAGATATCTATACAACAGAGTAGGTACTTTGGTTGATCACATTTTCTGAATTCTTCAAGATAAATATCTGGTAATTGGCCTGCAAATGGAAATCATATTAAAATAAGTTCAAAGTTGAGTAAAAAATAAACATTATTTATTTACGTTATTTACTAATAAAATTTTTATCTTTTGAGTTAAATTAATATTCGCAAGTTAAATTTTTTGAGAAACTTTTTTTGAAATTTTAATTTGCCGAAACAAATTTCAGTTTATGATTTCCAATTAAAATATATAATCATCGTTATACATATACAATCGTCGTAAACATATTGTAATTTTTTCACTATTTTATATTTTAACGGGTTAAATATATTAATATACATATAAGGTTAAATATATTATCTTCTGATTGTAAAGATTAAATTGGTACGCAGCTTCTTTTATGTTAGACTACGTCTGGAGTGGGTCAATGTGCATACATCTAGATTCTGCTACTCGTTGCACTTGTATCCACGAAAGTGCACTTTTACCTTATTCTGCGCTCTTTCGTTTCAAATTGCCTCGCAGAAATCGCGCTCTCGTCTTTCGAGCTTGTCTACTTGAAAATAACGAATATTTCGAATAAGAATGCAGTATTTATCATCAGTGACGAGCAAATAAACCCATTCCATTTATTTGCTACCGTTGCTGAGTTCATTAATATTAACAAACGACAAAAACGTTTAATAATTATCGAGAAGATGAAATTAAAAGATTTTCGAATAAACAGATACTTGAGCTTTTATTTTTTAAAAGATTACTTTTCCGTTTTTTTTTTTTATTAGATATATTGTAGGGTAAGTCAGGGGAAGATGCCATAGTTAAGAAATATTATGGAAATCTAAACAAACCAATAATTATAACGGCTTCGGAATTATTGCAAAATGATACTTAAGCTTTCACATAGCAGTGCTGAAAAGAGTCACCCTAAAGGTTATCGTTAAAATGTAATTTGATTATATATTTATACCTGCAAAACTGGCATTTTACCCCAATGCCAGGATAAGATGTTACCTGTAATGGGGGAAGATGCAAGTTCTATTAGAAACACGCAGCACTTGATAAATGAAGTCTAATACGTATACTGATTTATTTTTAATTATAAACTATTTAACTATAAACTGTTTTTATAAACAGAATAATACATTTCCTTTGCCAGTCACGGTCGATTTAAATTACTTTAATTGTTTTTATAAACTATAAAGAAATTTTTAAAAACTGTAAACAATAAACTATTTACAATTGGTAAACACAATGTTCTTTGATATTTTTCAATTACACTTAATACAATAATCACTTCACCGTCATCACAATCTTCATGAAGCCATTTCTTGCAAGTAATACACTGGATCCAGTCATATTTAGGACCTCGCTTGTCATAGAAATGTCCTTTACACACAACACAAAAATTGTTATCACTCTCAGCGTAAATTTTTAATGCGTTTCATATTGTTATTTTTTTATTGTTAACATCTGACGCGAGAAGGAGGTTTTCTTCAGACCAACTAGTTCGCGCAGTTTGTCTTTTATAAATACGCCTAATCTGTCAAAAAAAGTAATTTTTTGCTTTAACTATACATTTATTGAACATTGTAGCGTTTACAATATATTTTTAAAAACTAAAATCTCATATAAGAATACGAAAATTGTGCGTCAGTATTCGTGTAAATAAAATAATTCGTCACGCTAATGGTTTTTTTTCTTGAAGTGGCATCTTACCCCAATGACGAGAGGAAGATGCCATCTCTAATTCTTTAAACACTGGCGTCATAGAAATAATGACTACTTGGGTTATGAGACAGTCATTTCATGTAGTTTTAAAATATATTAAGTAAATTCATTTCTAATAAAAAGAATTTATGAAAGATCGTAACAAATAAGAGCAATATTATAAAAAGCCTACTCACCACTTGGTTTGAACAGATTTTCTTTGATTCTTCGAATTTCATACAATAAAACTGGAGCAGTTTGCTCGCGTCACTTGTTATTTGAATAACTTGAAGTTTGCAACTAGACAGAACCGCCGTCTAGCGAATAACTAACGAAATATTAATAAAGTGACATTTTTCCCCTACTTACCTAAGTGGCATCTTCCCCCGACTTACCTTATATTAAAACAAATGATATAAAAATATAACAAATGATATAAGTATTTATAAACAAAATTAATCTACTTTGCAATTAGGAAGAGTCAAAACATTGAAATCCACTCTTTTCTACCTCATTCCGCAAATTCTAAAAATCTTGGTATAGAAAAATCGTGTTAATTAAAATTATTTCTTTAAATGAAATTTTGTTGTATGCATTATAACAAGATATAAAACATAAATTTTTTCCCCAAGAAACATGCTTTTAAGAAACAAAAAAGAGGAAAATTAAATAAACTAATAATTATGATTGAATTTTATATAACCTCATTTTATCTCAAATTTTATTTATTCAAACGATATAAACGAACGACGCGTAGGTATTTAACATTTCGCTATTTTGGGAGAAATAATTTATTATATTGCCCTACATAGAAAATAAGTCAACTTTTGAAATTACCAAGTATCACTCACAAGTATGTGTTACGCAACACGTGCAAATGTTTGACGTAACACATTCTAACTCTCGCCATTGACGTCATATCACACATACGTACTACAAATGGAATATAGGATAACGCTGTAGTCTCATCTGACTGCGAGAACAGATATCGAGGTATATGGGTGTGTATATGTGTATGTGTATCCTATCGTCACAAAATATTCCGCTAAGAAAGAACGGAGAAAAAAGAAAGAGAAAGAAAGAGAATAGATAAGTACAGTTTTGCAAGAAAATTGCAAAAGTTTAACTTTAGTTTCTGTTTGCTGAAAACTGATTTTTCAGAATTTCCACGGAGAATTATACTCAATATTGTGAAGCGTATGGCGTGCGCGCCGCATATGCATCTGTCGAAAAAATATGTAATATTTATTTTACTTGAATAACAAAAATATGAGATAAACATTCCGCTCTCGCAGCAGCCATGATTTTCACAATATGCAACTGTATTATGATAAAAGAGAGAATCCCTTTTTTAACTCAAAATTCTCAAACTGAAAGCGCCGTGTGCAACACGTAATAAAACATGAGATCACTAAATACTTTTTTAATTTTTAAAGTGAAACTTCTATGGGCGCGATTGCGTTTACTTCCGTAACGAAAGTCCGTCACGGAAGTCCGTCACGGAAGCGCGTCACGGAAGTGCGTCACGGTCCCGCGTTACGAGAAACTTTTGAGGTGAAACTTCTTAGGGCACGGGGTGATTCGGCTCGAGAGCGTTACGCCCGATCGTCACACCCGATCGTCACACCCGATCGTCACACCCGATCGTCACGCGCGATCGTCACGGAAGCGCGTTACGGTCCCGCGTTAAGCCTTGTGTCCACGATGCTAGAACTGTGTCCGAGTTTCGGTTTAAGCCAATAAAACTGCTACTTTTCTGTAAGAGCTGCAAGTTGATTGGCTTAAACCGAAACTCGGACGCAGTTCTAGCATCGTGGACACAAGGCTTTAGTCCCGGTCTACAATAGATGTTTTAAGCCCTAAGCCGTAAGAAATTGATCAATCACAATCGAATTTGAGGAGAATAATCAACTGTAATTGGTCAATTTCTTAGGGCTTAGGGTTTAAAACACCTATTGTAGACTAGGTCTTACGAGAAAGTTTTGAAGTATTGAAGTAAAACTTCTTAGGGCACGGGGTGATTCGGCTCGAGAACGTCACGCCCGATTGTCACGCCCGATCGTCATTGAAGTGCGTCACGCTCTCGCGTTACGAGAAACTTTTACAGTTATTAAAATAATAGTTATTAAAATAAATTAAAAACTTTTAATAACCGAGAGATTAAAACCCGGAATCCTCGCCCCCCCCCCCCCCCCCCCGAGCCACTCGTTAGCAGTCTCACAGCGTGTCTACATACGATCGATTTCTGAAAAGCGAATTTTCCGTTCTCGCAGCGCGTGAGTCAGGGATAGATCCGCGCTAAACATCTCGGAAATTTTGCGAAATCTCACAGTCGATCGCGTTTTGACATTTGCAACTCGCGCAACTGAGTCATCGCGACCTGCGCTATTTTACCATTTAAAATACTTGTAATTGCAGTGAATAAAATTAAATAGAATATAGTTTTTTTCAAAAATGTAACAAAATAATTTTTGACATTGAGTTTTGTGTTACGGAAGTTTCACTTCTGCCGCTTGGGGACATCACGCATGTATTTTTTTATAATGATCCGTAGTTTAATTTACTTAAAAACATTATTGCATATTTTTGTTCAATATTTTGTCACTCCAGAACAATAATGAAAACGGTGTAGAGGTCTATACTAATACACACTTACGAAAAACGTTATAATGACACATGAACGCAACAAACGAGTCAAAACTTAATTGTATTGCTTTTAAAGGAAGGACTATACTTTACGTTTTGCGTGTTTACGATTTTTCAGTGTTGCTACATTGTGCGCTACAGATTTAATCTCATTTTCTGACAGACCTCGTATGTATATTACACAATACTGGATACATATATGTATATATGCAATGCCGGAAGTGTAAGGCATATATATATAATGCGTATTATAATATATAGGTACACATATGTATGGGTACATCCACGCAATTATAGTGCCTATAATAATTACATATATGTACATGTCAGTGTATACCTATACATTATGTATATGAACATACACATGTTTTTGATCTTATTGTTTCTCAAGAATTTGTGCAATGCAATTTATTTTTCAAATTGATTTAACCAAAAATCAATAACAAATAATGTACTTTTTATTGTGTACTTTTTAATATTTAATATAAGTTGACAAATATATTTACCGTAAATTTTCTGTCTCGACAAGTGTACTAAAACAATATTACAAAGTCAAAATTATGTAATTTTGAATATTAAGAATATAGAATGAGCCCCACCAACGCTTATTCCCGTGAAAATGTAGCCAATATATTTTTCCGCCTCTGCGATTTTAATTTACCAATAATATATTTGTAATAACCAGTATCGGTAGAAACGCTTATAATTTTTATTAGAATCAGTATCATCCAATTAAATGTATTATAATCAATATCCGTCTGAATAGACGCTTCTGATTTTTATTACCTACAATATAATTAGTAGTCAGAATAGATGCTTCCAATTTCTACTAAGGCGTGTTTTATTTTAATGATCTTTTAAATATTTATAATAGACTGTTTTAAAAATAGTATTATACATAAATTTAAAGACCATTTTAATAAATTGAAACGTTTTTATTATTTTGGAAAAAGTTAGTAATATAGTTTATTGCCTTTTATAATTTTCATAAAGTATTGTCTCATGCACTCTTTACATCTTTGAAATATTTTTTATTACAGGGCCTCCTAAGACTACAGTTGTAAGGCTTAATTAAAACTATCCAGCCCACGATTAATGCCTCTGGCATTTTATTAATAGTAGCCATCACACGATTAATGCCTCTGGCACTTAATTAACAATAGCCAGCCCACGATTAACACCTCAAACATTTTATTAACAGTAACCAGCCCACGGCCCACGATTAACGCCTCTGGAATTTTATTAACAGCCAGCACACGATTTAAGTACCATATTTTCACATTAGAATAACTCATCCATGCTCCTTTTTAGAAAATTTAGGTTGATCATGTAGCCTTTCTTAATTTATCATTGTTATATAGCGTGTCTGATAATTATTGACACAGCCAAAGTTTGAAGGTGGATTGAGTCAAACTGAAAAGAAAAGTCCTATTATTTTGCGATTTTCTCAATAAACAATGAGAAATTAATTAATAAAGACTTGCAAATCAACGTGTGTCCGCGCGATTCGGCGAAAAGAAACAGCTCATTTTTAGTGTTTACCGTTGCTAGGCGCGCGGCGAGGCATTTAGGACTTAGGAGTGCTCTGTACACAACAACGGCTATGCGCGAATGACGCTGGATCTACGCGCGCCTAACAACGGTAAACGCTAGGCTGTCTCTTCTCGCTAAATTGTGCAGACGCACACTGATTCGCGGATCTTTATTAATTTCTCATTATTTATTGCGAAAGTCGCAAAACGGTATAAGATTTTTTTTTTCTGTTTGATTCAATAGCTATACCTTCACAATTCGGCTATATCAATAATTACCGGACACCCTAAATGTGTTACACACATATTTAATATATTTAAATATAATACGTTCTCAAGTGTTACAAAACTGTAATTGTGTCACAATATTTCTAACTTTGCTGTACTATGTCCATAGCGAGTACAGCGTCTCGTGACGTTAAATGATCATCATTTTCACAGCGTGTATATCTATACTTACCATGACATCGCGCGACACGTAGAAGAAAGCGCGCATCTTTTTAATCATATAAAATAGATTTCTACATCTACAAATTCTTTTATATATAGGTATATAGGTTTTTTGTATGGGCATATAAAGAACACTATACGTATAAACCGCGCGTATGGTACTGTATACAAAGGTACATAAAAATTGTTTTCATTCTGACACATACCTACTTAAGATATGAAAAATTTCAATTAACTTTAAGTTAATTATTTTAAAAAATTAATTTTTATTATTTCTCTTATGTGTGTGTGTGTGTTTGCAATGTAATAACCTATTAATACAAATGGCAGAAAAAAGCAATAATGTTATTATGCCATTATTTCCCACATTATTATTAAGATAAAAATATATTGTGTATTTATATGTAATACTAAAAAAAAATTTTTTAAATATAATTATAAATAACTATAAATAAATCATTTATTTAATATCACCGTTCTTATATATATATATATAAGTATCAGAGAAAAAAATATACCTAGGTAGTTATGTTCTCGACTCATTTTTTGCGTTAGGAATGGCACTATGTATTACTAAAATGCGATATTGAACTTTCTTATACACAATATATTATACATAGATATTTCGCGTCCTATATTTACGTCCACTAATTACATGCAAATGAGATATAAATTGAGTAGTCTTAAACTATTTTATTTCTCCGATGTTCAACGGCAGAGATATTTTAAAAAACGTTCACTACAGGGTGTTCTAGGTCAGGTTTATACAACTTCAGGGTTTTATAGGAAATTAAACTTGGAACAAAAAAGTTCCTATAAACATAGGTCCTAAAACGCTTCGTTAAAAAGCTAATAAAAAAATTACCTTTTTCCTAATTATTTTGAAAAATCACGCTTTTCTTTTAGCAAAGATAATTAGCTACTAATTGTTACATTAAAGCGAACGCTACGAATGTAACAATTAATAGCTAATGTGTTTACACAAAGATTATCGAAAGGAAGTTTTTTCAAGTTTTGAATATGCTTTTTCCATTGTTTTGAGCTTATTTTCTTTTAAACGCGCATTATCAGAATTACATGCAATTGGTGTAATATAGTTTGTTATTAAATTACTTATCAGATTTATCTCGTTACATTTTTTAAATAAATAAAAAGTTTTAAAGTTATTTTAAAAATTATCATAAAACGTGATTTTTCGAAGTTTATTACCTATAACTTTTTAACGAAGCGTTTCTGAACCTATATTTATAGGAACTTTTTTGTTCCAAATTCAATTTCCTATAAGATCCTGAGGTTGTATGAACCTGACCTGGAACATCCTGTATAAATAAGCGTCGTTTTTTGTATGGGCATATAAATAACACTATACGTATAAACCGCGCGTATGGTACTGTATACGAAGGTACATAAAAATTAGCATTTTTATTCTGACACATACCTACTATAATTAGGCGAGCAGTTTACGAATGTATAACACATTTATCTGAAAAACCACATTAGTTGGGTAAATTAATATTATTTAATACAAAGTAGTATATAGAGTTTAATGTCAATTTTTTTTATATGAAAACATATTGTATAAATACAGGATGCTAAAAAACTATAATATGTAAACAAACTCGGGAACAAGATAAACAACTTTTTCCCGGGAAAAACAGTCAAAACTACCTCCTTTAGAAGGTTATGAAGGATGCGAGATGGTGAATTTGAATTTGATACAAAATTGAAGAGACATGTAATCCATCAAACACGATTTATTGGTGATTGTAGTATGATGGCGCGTATGATAGAAAGTGCCAATTGTGGCAACTTGCAGCAATTGTTTGAATTGAAGTTTTTACCGCCGACCTCACATCAGAATTTACAGCATTTCTACGTAGAAGTTCATACACGTTCAAAGATGTCTGGCGTGTCTCATATCGACGCTGCCACAACCGCTATTCTTCCAACGATCATACTGCAATCACGAATAAAACACGTTTGAGGATTACATGTCTCTTCATTTTTGCTCAAATTCTCCATCTCACATCCTCGCGCGACCAACTTTTAGAATCTGAAAAAGGCATTTCTGACCGCCCCCCCCCTTCCTCCGAGAAAAAGTTGTTTATCTTGTACCCTTGGACTCCCACCCCTCTCAGTTTGTCTACATAACTTTATAGCACCCTGCATATACAGGGTATCCGGCAATTTTTTATAAAGCCAAAGTGTAAAACAGATTTGCTCAAACTGAAAAGTCATGTACCACATTTCAAAATTTGCAATAGTTATTGAATAATTAATTAAACTATGTGAGCCAACGTGCGTCTATGTGGAAAGCAGTAAGCCGGACTTGGTAGGCATGTAAAATGGCTTACTTACTTGTTAAATTTCTCAGCAACGATGAACATTATCTTCTAATGAGAGGTAAAGTCACGCAGCGAGCGGCGAGCGACGCGTGACATATGACACCGTTGCTAAGAGATCTAACAACTTACATGCCTATCTCTTTTTGCACATTAATTACTTACTAACTATTGTAAGGTACATGACTTTTCTTTTCATTTTGAGCCAATTGACCTTCGGCTTTGTTAAAAATTTCCGGACACCCTGTATAATTCTTTATAATTATGTACAAAATATGCCCTTATATTTTCTTTTTTCTTATATTATCTCTGTTTGTATATACAGAAAAAATAATAAAAAGATATATAAAATAATTAAGAAGATAATTTTTGCATGGTCTATTATTAAACGTAAAGGTTGAAAAATAACGTTTGAAGAGTGTTGACTATTGTGACGCAAAGAGATGTGCGCTGCTTAAATGAGGCGATGATATGAGTTCAAATTGGACCAAAAAAACCATCGATTTTTATTCCATGTTACCTCTTGAAAGGAAATGGCAATCCATTGAAAGTATTTTGTCGCCCTTGCCTTGTGGTAAAGAGGGGAACATTCAAAGAATTCGAGAGAGAACCCTGACAGAAAATCTCGCAGCCTGGGAGCGGTCAGGAAACAGCCCTTTTCCCGAGCTAGGGTGTTACAGGCTAATAATCCGCACACCCAAATCAAATCCTTTACAGAAACCAGACAAAATACAACCCGGAAGAATTCAACAAATACAACTTTGACAATAAAAACAAAGAGAATTGGATTTTGGAACGTGAAGATTATGTGGAAAATGAATCGACTATACGAGAAGTGGTAGCTAAGATGAGCAGATACAAGTTGGAGATCTTCGGGCTGAGCGAGACGAGGTGGACATGATTTGGAGAGACAAAGACAGGGGACGGCCGCGGCGGGAGTTTCATATACTCGGGCAAAAAAGACGGCCAGTCCCGCGCCAGCTAGGTGGGACTCTTCATGATGCAACGAGTCAAGAATAGTTTGCTGCAGTGGATCCCCGTAAATAGCCGGGTCATCACGGGGGTCCACCGCGCAGCTCAAGAGTTCAACCCGTCACCATTGTGCACAGCTACTCGCCCGGAGTATCCACCGTGGAGGAGAAAGAAGAGTTCTACAGCCAACTTATTGCGATCCTGGCGCGCATCGGGAAGAAGGACATTATAATGCTTATGGGGAATTTTAATGCAAAAATAGGCGGATACATAAAAGACTGAGGCTGCAAAAAATATCACCCCAGCCAGTAGAAGGAAATTCGACGTCGCCAATCTCCAGAGGCCTTAAGTGAAAGCCAAGTTCAAGCTGCAACTGCAGAACAAATTCGAAACCCTGACGGGGTTAGACCGCTGGGTCAACGAGGAATGGGACTGCCGGAAACGAGCTCTTTCTTGGATACCTGCAAAATGACAATCGGCTAGAATTCGGGCAAGAAGCACGTACGTAGATCTCGGACGACATCTAGGTCTCCATCAAAATCCGGAGGCAAAAGAAAAATGCGATGAACAACAACCACACAAGAGACCAGAAGACAGCTGTCGCTGCAAAGTACGCGGAAACCAATCGAAGCGTGAAGAGGAAGATGTGGAAGGACGAGAGGCTCCACGCCGAGCAGCTAAGTAGCAACCCTGGTGCAGAACGCAGTCAACATCAAAGAGTTGTAACATCGAAGAGTTGTACGCTATTGCAAAACGTTTTTTAAAGAGGAACTCCAGAGCGGACAGGCTTGTCAGGAATGTGAACGGCGCGCTCCTAACATCCGAACAGTAACAGCTGGAGCGCTGGAGGCAACACTTCTCCACAGTCCTCAACAACTCCATAACCGCACCGAGACCAGCAAAAATAGAAGTACTTTAAATCGTAAAAAATTCTAACATTTTTGCAACAGCACCCATCAAGGACGAGATCATCCAGGCTGTAAAAAAGATGAAGAGTGTGAAAACAGCGGGCATTGACAACATCGCGCCCGAGGTTCTCAGGGAAAATCCGGTTGTCCACTGATATCCTGGAGCTATACTGCTGAGAAGCATCTGGGACGAGAAAAACTTTTCCCGGTGAGTGGAACCGGGGAGTTCTGGCTAATTGTAAGCTGCGCAAGAAGGAAGACCTATATTGGACTGCAACAACTAAAAAAGGAATTACGCTGCTTCTGATATGTGACAAAATCTTTTCACGTATCATCTTGAACAGGATACGGAAACCAGTCGATGATATGTTATGAAAGGAACAGGCTAACTTCAGAGGAGAAAAATTCACGACTGCTCACATGATCAATACAGGCAAGCTCCAAAAAAGAAAGGGAGAGTAAAACATGCGACGAAACTATAGAACAAGCTAGAGATTAGAAGAAAATATAATGAGCGTACGAGGGAGAAAGTGAAAGATAAAAGAAAGACTGTAAAGTGGATATGTGTTACTCTCACACCGCAAGAAAGTAACAAGGGTGACATGAAATTGTCTGTCCTCGTCGAACAATTTGTAGTACCCTCTACCGCAACATCTAACAACTAATTTAATGCTCTAACTCTAAACACTCTATTACCTATATTAATATTGCACGCACAGATATCTAAGCTTAATTCTAAGAAGTCATCCATGTTTCTTTATCTATTATTTCAATAATGCAGACTGCAGAACTTTAATTTATATAAAGTAAATGTTGTTATGACTTGACAGCTCTAGACGCCATATTGTTAAGAAATGATAAAACACACCTAAATTTTTGAATTTTTGTCGTTCTCGGAACAATATCTACCTTGCAGGCATGTATTAATGCATAAACTTTAATTATGTATAAGGATTTTCAAATCTATAAGTGCAATATATACGAAAAGTAATTGTTACAAAAACATCGTGTTTGATCGGTAAAATAGATGACTCCAGCATCCCCTTAAGGTTTCGCGAAGAAGCCGGTGAGATCGGACGTATTTTGGTGTAATATAAGAGTAACGGTTGAATTGTAGCAGAGTGACGGTTGAATTGTATTGTGGAATAAAGACTATAGAAGAGGGACTGCCTATGATTCTATGTATTGGACATTGAGAGAGTTAGTATCGCGTTAGAAGTAATTTGTGAGACCGTGTATTTATTTGTACTTGACTTTTTGAGGCTGAAATATATTTATAATATTATATCCTGACAAAATAAGAAAATAAATGTCTAAGTTTCATTATAGCTTTAAGCAAGCCGTCGTACAGTTATTATTCTTCTTTTTACACAATCTCAACTTCTTTCTCTCGCATTCGTCGCGAATACACGGCTAAATTCGATTGCTGCACAAAGTGCGAATATATTTGTGAAACGTTATTTCTCCCACAACTATAGATGGAATAACATCGAAAACTTTAAGCTGATTTATTGTTGTCGCGCAACTAGTTCGCGCAAAATAACCGCCGTTCACCGAACTTCCGCTAACGGATAACTTTCGTTCTCGCGTTGTTCTTGTCGATATAGTGACTCCTGAGTAACGAGCGACCCGGTCTCGCGGTTGATTAGTTTTTTCGGATAAATTTTCAGTGAGGCAATATCACAACTTTTCCGGTGGCAACATTAATATCGATCATTTTCTTTACAAGTAACAAGCAAGAATTATTCGTCAAAGATAAAAAATCTTTTTACTTGTAAAACTATTAACATAAAGATTTTTTATTCGAACTAATAACTGGCCATCTTTATTAATTATAATCGTCACGACATTTCGATTATTGGTTTTGATCCTTTCAATCAATGTAACTATTGATGTTAATAAGCATTATTTTTAAAATCTTACTGTAAACTTTGCGAAAAATGTCATCCCAGCCAGAGAGAGTTCAAACCTGGACCTCCGTACAATCCGTGACGTACAATCCGCGTCTTTATCAATTTGACCACTGAAGCGTGTGATAATATTTATCGCAATAATCGGTAAATATTAAAGTGAATAAACAATAATGTTAGTTAGGTCAAATAAAAAAATCTTTATTATTAATTATTTACTTGCAAAATAAAAACTTTTTATTTTATTTAATTATACACCGTTGACCTAAAGATTGGTTCTATCGATTTTTTTATTGTTTATTTACCTTAATATTTATTGGTTATTACGATAAACATCACCACATGCCTCAATGGTCGAATTGGTAAAAACCCCCGTCACGGATTGTGGCATATATATGCTATAGGGAAATCTAAAGCTCGAACCCTGGCTGGGATAATATTTTTCGCAATAAATTCTGTACAGTAATTTTAAAAATGATGCTTATTAGCATCCAAAGTTATGTCTGTCGATTGAGAAGGATCAAAACCAATGGTCGAAATGGCGCGTCGCGGTCGTGACGATTATAATTAAAAAGATGGTCAGTTAGGTCAAATAATAAATGTTTGTTATTAATTATTTACTGGCAAAGCAAAAGTTTCTGATTTGTTTTAAAAATATTATTTTATTAGATACTTTGTTAATATAACATGGAAATATGTAATGTATTCTAAATATATAATATTTTCTACAATATTTTCTATAATATTTTCTATTCTATTTACGTACTAAAGAAATCTTAAACATTAACTGCTTATCAATTATTAATTCTTTTAATTTTGCAATATATAAACTTCCAGAATGGCACATTATAAAGTCTTTTTCTGTGATAAATTATTAAGATATGATTGATTAATAGGATATTGAAACATAGATACAACAACATTAACTTTGTGTGATAGAGTTTATAAATTATATTATTGCTATTATATTTTTTTATCACTTGATCAATTAAAATTCTTTATTTTAAACTTGAAAAATTCATTAAGGTTTATGGTCTTGAATAGCATTAACACAATAAAAATAGAATAAATGTTTTATTTTATACGTTAAATATATGTATAGTAGAAAATATTCGTCGTTTTCCGTATATTCTGGCTTTCAACAAAAATAGATACCGGATTGTTGAAATTAAAAGCTTTATTCCGGGAAAGCTTCGTAACTCCGGAAACGAATGGTCAGCGTTCCCAGCTGATTTCACAAACATTAAAATCAGCGGCAGGATCGTGTTGTCGCCAGAATTTACGAGCGTGTTTGGCCGGATTGTGTATTTTTCGGTTTGACGGGAACTCTCTATACAGCCATACCGACGCGCGGATTTGCAGTATTACACCGTATCCACAACTTCCCTCATACTCCTTGAACTCGACGTCAACAGCGTTGAGCAGTTCATTCGACCGTGGTGCTTGAGAATACGAGGGGCCGAAGTCTGTCATTTGATCTTTCGGTCCCATGACGCCAAGTCGTGCTCGTACACGTGCTATTGTAGCTAGACATTGTACAAATGAATGGCTCTGGGGAATAGTATAGAGCATTAATCCATCGAAATTGAACGTCTACTCTATTCTTGAATTCTTCGTTATCGCTCTTCCGGAGAACTGCTCGTTCCAATCGAAAATTGTCGCTTGCGTTGATACGTTTAAATTGCTCACGCTTGCGATATTTGAACATAATATGTGAAATATATAGCCGAAGAATAAAATGTAATTAAAAAGAGAAAAAGACTGTTTATTTAAAATCAAAATTTTTTTAATTAAGGGGTTATACTCATTGTCAGTCAGGAGGCCGAAAAAGAGCAAATTTTTGAGAATTTTTTCTGAAAAATTATAAGCATAATATTTGTACAGAAATTTGGTATTTGAAAAAGACATTTGAAGAACATTCAGTATTTTTTTCGTATAAAAATATTTATTTATAAAGAAGTTACAGCCGATGTCCGAGAAGCACTTTTTGAAAAGTACTTTTGCGGTGAGCACTGCCGTTCTGAACCAGGTTATCCAAAATCAAAATACCAAAAAGATTTTGTTAGTATATTAGTTTATCCTGTAATTAATCGAAATAATTTCTAAAACATTAAATTAAAACAAAATGGCGAGTGTTTAAAGTTAAAGTCTTGATTTTTGCGAAAAAAAACCGGATATTTTTTGTTTATCAAATCGAAAGTATACATCGGAAAAAGAATCCTTCGATTAAATACTAGATTTTTATATCTGAAAAAAGCACAAAAAATTTCAGAAAGATTGATGCAGTAGTTTTTGAAATATCTTGCTCACCGACTTTAAAAAACGTAGTTTCGAGAAAAACGCATTTAAAGTTGAAAAAGCTGATTACACGTATTTGAAACATTTATATTTTAACTTACACAGAGTCATCTATTCCAGGACCATATAGAAGGTCTTCAGTTGTAGATGCTGCCTCTAAAACGTTAATCTGCTTTTGCCTACCAAGCATTCTTCCCTCCCGGGTGCTCTCTTGCGCTCTACTGTCGGAGATGTTTATGCGTTACGCGTCTTCTTTCTTCGCAAATTCATGGGCGTTTTGGCCGATACTCACTCCCATGGAGTCCCAGCAAACATATAATGTCTCAAATTGGGACACATAAGACGTCTTATAAAGACATCATTAAGACGTCTTGGAGACGTTACATCATAAGACGTCTTAAAGATGTCTTAATGACGTCTTTAAGACGTCATATGTCCCAATTTGAGACATGCATGTTGTCTGGGGTACATAATCGATAATAGTGCTCCTGTACCTTCATTAAATACGCAGGCAGCGATATATGCAGCTAATTCGACGATAATTGGTTATACATAGAAGCCTATAACTCGGTGAATTTTGATCCGATCGACTTGAAACTTTAAGAGAATATTTATAAGATTATATACTTTCCGAAAATTTCATTTTTTTTAAATCGGTTTTTTAGAAATTTTTTACGAGTATAACCCCTTAAATGTATTACGCGACGTATTATATAACATTACATCATTGTATAAATAAAAGTAGATAATAAATTTTTAATTTTGTCTCGTGTTATTCGTTTTTATATATTCCCTTAATCTTTTATTGTATTATTTTAGACGGATGATGTAAAGTTTGTTATATTTTATATATTCACTTGATAAGGGCCAAAATCCATGGCCGAAACGTCGTAATATATTTTTAATAAATATTGCCAGTTGAGTCGATTCCTAAGAAATATTACGTTTTTTAAAAACTATACTAAACTGTAGATACCAAAAAGAGAACAAATCGGATAGCATGCGCATTTATTTGTTTCCAGGTCGCAGGTACATCACCATGCGGTGCCGTGAAAGAAGAGAAAGGTATGCAACGATTGGAGGCCATGTTGTACGTTCTGGACCAAATTAACGCCGATACAGAACTCCTGCCGAACACAACGCTAGGTGCTCTCATCCTCGATTCTTGCAGCAGCGACACTTTCGCTTTGGATCAAAGCATGGAATTCGTCAGATCGTATATGAATCAAGTAAGTCACAATTTCTTCAGCATGATGATGCGTAGGTACCTACTGCTAATTATAAATTTCGCAATATTTATACGCGATAATTTTGTGTAAAATTTTAAGGTGTTAAATAGAGCCAGTGATAAGCGTTCTTCTCAAGTTGTTAATCTCTTTTATAGCTTTGTTTATAAGTAGAAAAATCAGTTCTGTATTTTGTAAAGGTTACATTTTATATATTATATATATTTTATCAAATTAGTTTGATTTGCGTTCGTGATAAAAGAGAACGACAATACGGTCTTCAAATAAATTTAACGATCGATACTCGTTTTCCGATTGTTCTCGCGCGCGATGGTGCAGGCTGTTGCGCGTGAACTCTGCCACGGCTTATTTCGTTAAATTACGCAGAAATTACGTTATTTCACGTCAATTTTGAGATAAAAGATTCAATCTATTTGACATGAAGCAGACCATGCGGATGTGCAAGGGAAGAATTTATGACTCGATGGGCTTGCGAAAGTACGGATAGAAATTTGATCGAGAGGAACGCTCAGGACGCATAATCGTACATTACTTCCTCCCTTTCTTCCTTCTATCTTCCAGACATTTATTCTCTTTATAGACTCAATAACAAGCTTTATCGTGTCGAAGCTCAATCGCCAATATGTTTTCGAGCTAGAAAACGTTTTCTGTTCCCCCAAGGTGCAATAAGAAATTTACTTGTTTCGAGAAAGGGTTTAAAAATTCGGCCACACACACCTTTTTATTGATAATTATTACAGATGTGTTTGGAACGATAAACTTTTCCTTCTTTCGCTTATATTATTTTCTTTTTCAATATAAAATATTTTACACGTGTCAATAATAAAGTAAAATTAAGATTACGTGATAAAGCATAATATCTTAAGGTTCTAATTTAAGACTAATTAGCAAAATACGTTAAAAATTGAAGAATTATAAAGACCGATCTATTAACATTTTCGCGTTGAATAGATTGCAAGTGCGCCAAACAGAGTTTATATAAGAAAATAAACGCAACTTACAGTATATTTCACGCCATGATTTCAGTCAAAATTACTAGGTCGAAAAACATTGAAGAAGTTGCAAGGGATAAGAGCAAAACTGAGAGTTCTGAGCTTTCAGCCTCGGGGTGGTAACCATTTCCGAATTTTCGTGCTTCATACGTCAGCTACTATATCATGGCAGGTTCTTCGCAAAATGAGCGTCTCACGAAAATAGATATGGTTGTTCGCGTGCCATCGTTCTGGGAGTTTCCAAACTTTAGCAACAGTAACGATGCGCTGCTTTAGTCGGTTATCCATGCCGAAGCGGCGGCGAGAGGCGATTGGATAACATCTTCCGCAAAGCTGATTAAATGCAACAACTCCTAGTGCTCTCGCCACTCCGGGTCCAATGAACAACCGACGCGAGAACTTGTTTTAATGGGAATTCACGGATATATTCTCTTATATTTTAGAATTATTACGTGCAGCAATATAGTCTAAAACTGAATCATGCGGTGAAATCTTTTTCCACACTAAAAAATTTAAAATATTTTTACATACCTAACCTTTTCCTAAATTAATTTAATTTATCATTTTCCACAAATTAAATTTTATCCCGTAAAATATAAATTTCTCTCATGAATCTTAAATTAAGCCAAGAATATCTTATTTAAGAATGCAATTATCGTGTAATTACATTGGGTTGATTCATAAATAAGTTTCGCTATCCTACACAATTACTGAATCACTTCCTCTGAGAAACCTGACCCACAATATCTAAATCTTTTATCTTCTGCAATTAAGAGTTACATTTACAAATTAGTTCTTATACTGTTATAACAATTTTTAAATATAAAAATTTAGTAATTGTTAAGTAAAATGCAATTTTTTTGAATTTATAAATAAACCCAATAAGATGCAAATTCTTTTTCGCTTTATAAAGCAAATAACAGTTTGTATTATTCGATGAATTGCAGTATATTTTATCTATAATTTTGTAACATATTAGATTGATAGATACACGTTGTGATAATGTTAATGATACATGTTATTAATGTTACATATATAGATATTAATGATGTATATATAGACAGAGATATATGGCAAAATTCGCGAAATAAATGGAGATGTCTAGTTGATATCCTATGAAATATTTCGAGTATAGTATCTCGAAATATTTCGGGAATGATGCTGCCAGCAACTTAATTAAAGGCTGCACGAGAGTAGAAATTAGGTCGTAGTAATTGTAGATACGCGACACACACATATATATATATATATATATATATATATATATATATGTGTATATATATATATATATACGTTATATAAGTAGATATATAACACATTTGTTATCAAAATTTATTCTTATCTAATTGTGAATAATATTCTTCCTTTTTTCCTCTTTTGTAAATTAACCATTGTTTATAATAGTTTGGCAGAAAATCGATTTTGTATATTTCTATATAAATTAAAAAAAAGGCAATGTAGTTATACGTGTTATATGTAGGCTGTGTTACTGATGTGAAATAGGTATAACAATAAAATTGCAGTTTTTATTAAATGCTTTTATATATCCATAAATTTTTAACATTTAATGTTAAAATTTTATTTTATTTTTTATACATATCGCGTCAAAAAGTTCGCAGTAAAGAGAGTGCCATATACACTGCAAATAGAATTAACTCGCGGATTAATTTTTATGTAAATATAAGTATATAAGAGTTGGATAAAACCAGCTACCGTTTGCTTTGCAGAGCAAGGAAGGATCGAAGCGATAATATAATTAAAAAATACGGCTACTGTTGCATGTAAACATCAATAGAGATCGTGTATACGTGGAGCTACAAATAAATGTTCTACATAATAGAGGAGAAATGTGAGAAAGTTCATGTAAATATCGTGTAAGCAAATAAGGAAAATGTGTAGACATTACTTTATATTTCAAGATGTAACTCTGGTAATCCTATTATGTCACCGCGATTCGTTTGAGTGCATGGGATGCATGATAAATATGTATCGATGGAAATTACACATCCGCGATGAATCTAAATCGCTACGGCGCGTCCCCGTTGCGAATATTACAAAGTACAATGGCGCCGGGAGTGTCGGAACCTGTAAACCGAAGTGGAAACATCCGTAAATATTTATCGTTCAGTCGCGCCAAATGAGGACGGGTCGCTTTCGTTCGCGAGACGCGATTCTATCCGCGGATCTGCACGCCAATCCTCGCACTTACGATTACATCGGTGCCGACGGCGGATGAAAACAGGTTAAATATTTATTGACGTAGCGCGGAGGTGGCTACAAGCCGCCTTTTGTACACAATTACTCGAGGCCGGGGCCACTCAAGCTGAGGTCGCGCGCTGAGAAGAGGAGACACATCGATCGATCGGTTTTCCTCCCTTTACTCACTGTGAGTCAGCTGTTAGCTGGTCCATACTATTATACGGAGTATAGACACTACAGGCAAACGCGGTTTTTTTTCACGCGGTTTTATGCACGCCACCCCAAAGTGATGCGCTTAACACAAATTCCGTTGCCAAAATAACAGAGGGTCATGAATACGATATGCTGTAGGCAAAACTTGTAGCATGCAGCAACTGAACAGTAAACAATGAAATTAAACATACTAAATATTATTAAAAGTTAAACATATATATGGACTATACATTACTTTAAACATAATAATCTTTTTAATCTTACAATCCATTTAATAATATCCACATACATTTATATATAAAGCATCACATTGCTCAATTCTCATAGTATGAGTTTTCGGGGAGATTGCTGCATGATAATTCACACAAAGCATTCCCATAATAAATTGCTTTTTGGGATGATAAAGGAAGGTCGAAAATGACGTGGAAATTGTACACGGGGGAGAAACGTCTTTCACGATTGCCAATCACGCGATAACTGACAAGAGGGAAAAGTCTCATATCACTTTTCATATTTTCTCTTTGCCTACTTTCCAAAAATCTCGCACATTTCTCGTACCCCTTTGTGGTGATTCTCACGAAATAAATTTCCCGCAAGAGCCCGGCGAAGAGAAATTCTCGCTACCGTTTACTTGCCTGTTTCATCTCTATATAATGTATGCCCCGATAACGGTGCGTTATCATGAATCACAGGTCTCTCGGGTATCCTGAACATATTTTATCCACTGAAATTCCCGAAGATAATTCAATTTTGTTAAGGCTTATCTTAGTTTTTGACAAAATAATAATATATTTATATTCCACATATTTGATACTATAGAATTATAAAGCCAAAAAACTAAGAACTAAACTCAAATTTTCTCAGCATTGTTCTTTAATTTATAGTTAATTTATGCACGTCACACAAGGCAGTAACATAAAACAATCCACGCATATTAATATACCTACGTGTGTGTTATGTCTATCGCACAAACTATGACTGTGCATTTCTCGATTTAACTTAACTTGCTGACATATGGAGTTATATCCGCACAATTCAACTTGCGCATATCGCGCAAGGTAATGTCGGATTAAATTGTACTAATTTTTATCAGATATTTTTGTGTCAGATGTCCGAACGAAATCACTGCAATCGACCTGGTTCTGTCTCACGGACAATGGCCGTTGGTTCCTAAATCATGTGCCCCGACGTCAGCGTCATGACGTAACTAAATAGGGTTTGCGGTTATAACTGGGTCGGTCGTTGGTGGCGGAAATGAAAGGAAATAGATTAAATTATTATGTCAAGTGTGTGAATGCGAGCCTGATGGGACAGTGAGGACGAACGTGCGCGAATTATTTATTGAGCTCTCGTTAATCGATGGCCAGCGGATTTTATGCTCTCATAAAAAATTTTGTTAACGCAATGTAATATTCTAAAGTGTAACAAAATATGATTGGGAAGACAACAGAAAATCGAGTGAGAGGCTATTGTGTTGGTTAGAAAGTCATAAATATTTACTGAATTTCGTTGAGCTATTTCACAACGTTGATTAAATTATGAATAGATAATGCGTGCATTATGCTTGATAAGTCACTTAAAGGCTATTTTAAAGTTCAATCAAGAGTTCCGGATTAAAGACGGGACACATAAAAAAGAGACTGATAAAGTATCAAAAATGGTACCTGAATATACCGATCAGGGGAGGCAGCCCCGATAACCTTGACCTTGACATATGTTGTCACAGTCACCCTTCTAAGTGACCTTTAGAAGGTTTTAGCCGTTGGTCATTGTTTGTTAAAAAGTTATTAACATAAAAAGTTTGACAAATGTAGCAGTTATTTTGAGTACTAAAAAACATAAACGACTAATATATATGTGGAAATAGTACACGTATGAATGAAAGAAAGCCATTTAAAGCAGTGAATCGTTGATATATTGAACAGTCTTTTTAAAGCAGAGAATAGTTGGTATAGAAAAGTATGTATATGTACAATTTTATGTGTTAGAAAGCATAAATATAAAGTATTCTCTTCTTTAACCATATTTGTACGATTATAATTGTATAAACTATCTTTAATTGTACAATTAAAATCATACAATTATGGTTAAAGCAGAGAATACTTTATATTTATGCTTTCTATGACACACAAAATTGTATATATGTATACTTTTCTATACCACCTATTCTCTGCTTTAACAAAAAGACTATTTAATATACCAACAATTCGCTGCTTTAAATAACTTTCCTTCGTTCATAAATGTACTATTTCCACATACATATTAGTCGTTTATGTCTTTTAGTAATTAAAATATTGCTATATTTGTCAAACTTTTTGTGTTAATAACTTTTTAATAAACAACAAGCGACGGCTAAAACCTTTTGAATGTTGTTCAGAGTCATGACCTTGACAACATATGTCAAGATCAAGGTCATCGGGGCTGCCTCCCCTGATCGGTATATTTACCCCTAAAACAAAAGTTTTATAAATAACACTTACACTTTTTCAAATCTTGACGTAAAATCATTTTGACGAGTTTTTTGAAAATGTAAAACCTATACAATTTCTTTATGACGAATCTTCGATTTGTGATAAAGAATGAGTTGCAAACTTAATGATTTATTGGGAATAAAACAAATTAAGCCAAATAAAGAGATATTAGTTTTCGATTAATTTTCCTACGACAAATTTTATTCATATATTAACAGAAGAATCGTTGGAAAACAAATAGAGCAAATTGACTGTAATACTAACATTCCCGGCAGTTGTGAGAAATTGCAGTTGGAAAGTGCAGCGATGAGAACAAACCACGACAGTGCAAGCACGCACGTACGTATCCTCGTAGCTTCCTTCACGAGAAATTGAGTTCGACTTAAATTGAAGTCGTACAGTTTATATGGCTGTCTTATTTTTAAGTAAAAAAATTAGAGTAAGCTAAAGTACCTCTCAATTTTTAAACTTGATTGTTGATTTTAGTTGTGACAATTTGTCAAACGTGCATGCTTTGTACTTTTGAGTAAATCGATTAAGATGAGTAAATTTTAAATAAATTGATTAAGATGATTGCTTACACTATTCTGATAATTCAATAAGTAAGTAACTCAATAGTGATCCCCTCTATATACATGTATGAAATTATATGTGTAAAACAATTTTAAAAAGAACCATTTACTGCACATATACAAAATTGTTAAATTCCACAGACAATTTTTCATTACTTTAGACAGCATGTGAGTGTCAGCACCATTTGCCAACGGAAAACTTTTAAAAGTTTAAGATAAGAAGATCCGAAAATCCGAAGTTGCAAAAGTTTAACGAGTCAAAGCTACAAGAAGAAAGAACCGATAAGCGAAGGAGCAACTACTAAAGAAGCTTTGTGGCGAGTTGGCAGGATGCATAGTTTACAGAATGCAAAGATTCTCGAAGATATGAAGGGACTTAGCAACTTTAGAATTTGCAAATAAAATGCAAAAATATGATGCTTAATAGATACACATACATATACGTTTAAAATGTGAGAAATTTCTCGATTTAAAAATGTGAAGATATAAATATATAAAAGAGTATAGAAATCTTTCTTCTCTTCCTCTTCCTCCATCCCTTTCCTCTCCCTCTTTTTCTTCCTTTGGGAAATAATTAAAAATATTTAGATTTAAATCAATAATACAGTATACTAGTAATTATTCCTGTATTCTCACATGAACATTTTCAAAAAGCAATTATCGTATTTTAATTATTCTCGATTCCGCTTATTCCGCTCATTCGTTAGAATCGACATTGATCGCGTATAATCCTCTCACCAAACATTATTCAGCAATCACCATTGTGCTTTGCTAGCCCTTTCATCCCAGTAGAGTTTAACTCGATTATGGCAATAACTACGTGTCAACATGTAGAATGAAAGGCAAAGTTGCGAAGGGAGTCCCACAGGTGCGTTACAATGTTCATTAGTCTACATGCGCAGGACAGTGAGCTTCCGGGAAGAAGCACTAGTTTATCAACCGTCTGCGAACAGTGTGTCGAAATCTGTTCGCAAATATTAGACAGTTTCTGCAATACCGCGTTTTGCATACAGCAAACGGGGGGCACGTTTACAGTGTGTCATCATGAAAATTCAAGATGAGTATGGTAAATATTTACAATTCCCTATATATGAAATATGGTAAACTCCAATATTTAGTGACCGGCAAAGTAACCATGCGTTATCACGATCATTCCTATATCCGGGATTTATTATTATTTTCTACAAACATATAATTTTTGTGCACAATAATATAAAATATTAGATTACCAGCGAGAAATTTTACAATCAGAATCCTCCTGGAGGTATTTAAAATCGAAAATATAAAAATTTGAGGCTAACGCATTATTTACGTATCTCGTTCAAATAAGAAATGAGAAAGATATAATTGTGAAATAAATTTTGCTATTAACTAAATTTGAAAATTAATTTGAGAGTTAAATTATTCATTATATCTAATGAATATTGAAGTCTTGTACAAGTGGCAATACAGCATAGTATTTTGTTGAAATGATTATACAAATTAGATTCCCCTGTCACAATCGTTCATTCACTACTCATTTGCCGTGACATAAAGTTTCGCCGACACAATTTCAACTCGTCTTGCGGTACGTAATATAATATTGTAAATACATGGAGATTAAGTTTCATTAACGGTGAAGTTTGCTGACGAAAATTACGGCGGATTCGTCACGACGCGACGGCCGCGGCGGCTTGCTACTATATTTTAATCATCAACAGGACGATATTGTGAATAGCCAATGGAGCGTCGATGGTGACGTCGTTTACCCGATGACGATCACATCATATCCGACTAGGTGAAATCACTGGAATGGCCGCGCCATTTATTTCGAAATTGTCGCTTCACCTCGGTGATGACCTCAATCCGTTATTCAGTCCGCAATATTGTTCACTCTCCGACTCGGTCAGCCGACCGAACAATAATTAAACAAAAACCTAAACGACAATTTGATCGAGGCGTTCGCGCGGATTCTATCGTTGAGCGTGATATAGGGGAGAATGGAGGAATAAAAATCACGGGATAATTAGAATCATCTTAGAATAAATTGACTATCGCGCGTTACATGTCCGAACCCGCGTGTGAGTAACTCTTATATGGAACACCGCTTGCGCTTCCATTCAGAACAATCCATCAATCTCGCTTTGTTTGCCCGGGAAAATGCACGTCGTGTTTCCGCCCGCTTTGTTACAATTTTTATCGATTTTTTCTTAAGCAAGTATAAAACAGTTTTATTTTAATTGATAGTTTTGTTTTAATTGAATTCATTCAATTCTAAGTTATCCTTTGTTACTTAGTTGATTTTCTAATCGAACGAGCCTTCTTGTATTATGAATTCATCCAGTTTTGAATAAATTCGATCAATTAGTATAGAAAAATTCTTGAATAAATTTTTTATTCTTAAATTTATTCAATTTTTTATTTATTAATTGAATTTATTCTTTTATTATTGTTATTGTTATATGTTTACTTTAGTGACAAGACATTAAAAATTAATGAATCTTTTTAATAGTTTTTTTTTTAATCACTGAAAATAATTACACGAATGGGGTAATTAGACAATTCCAGTGGCGTAATTAAAACTGGTTTCAATTACCTCGGGCACGCGCATTTTAAACGTACAACTGTGTAGCTTGTGAGAGGCAAACAATTTTATTTGCGACTTTTGCATTTGTAAAGACTAATTATAAAATAATAAAAAGACATATATAAATTTAAATTAATAATCTTGAAAGGCTCAACTGATTAAAAATCAAACAATATAATAAAAAGAACACAGAACCGTCACAGGATGTTTTTAATAACAAGTAATTTTACAGACGTTTCGACCCGTTATCTGGCCATCCTCAGTGCGTTAACAATAATCAAAGTTTAAATTCACATAACGAAACGCCTCTAACGCATAGAACGCAATATGATATTTCGCAAATCTGATTTTGAGCCTATGAATGTAAATTACATATTTGTCCGTTGTCGAAAAATTATGTCGGAGTCAAGGAGTAAAATTGCTGATGTGGTCGCAAGGCCTATGGTGTTCATCATAGGATGTTATAGTGTAGGAACTGAACAGATACGCAGATGTATAACTTGTAACTAAGGATTAATCTTGTCCTAGGTTAATAAAAAAATAATAAAACTTATATTTGATTATTGTTTCAATAAATACTTTGTTACTCACTTAAATGTTCCGCATAGGCAATGAATCTCAATATATCTAGGTGGTTCTCATTGCTCGGTGCCTAGAGTAATGGGGGTCTGTATTAATTTTTAAAAAAAGTTAATTTTTTTGTTAATTTTATTACAATTCAAATATTTTTGTTATGTCAAATTAAAGCTTAATACTATTTTCAAATTAAATTACTAAAAGTTCAAATAAATACTCGGTAATTATAACATTTATTTTATTTTTTCCTTAATTGGTAACAATTCTCCCATCTTTTCCTACTCCTGAAAAGCGAGACGCTAATGAAGCGACCGCGAACGGGTAACCCATCAATTGAATATACGGATAAGAAAGAGGATGGCTGATGGACACGCGCCTTTATATATACTCACGAGGCTCGGGGAAAATGGAGAAGATAAAGACTTGCATCTCTTGCCACGTCACGATCAATCGCAGTGATGGATAAGACTAATTACTTTCGCGGCTCAGCGTACTACCCCCTTATTTCCTACACTTTCGCCGGCTTGTGCCGACGTTAACGTAAGATCATTTTGTTTTTAATGGTGCTTTTAATGTGAGCAACTTTTGTATTGTTTTATGATAAATTATTTTATAATAAAGAGACTACGCTTCAAAGAGACATTGATAAATGATATTTTATGACTTTGTTGGTGTATTCCGTTATTTTATAACAACCCTTAAACGTTAATTAAATCTAAAATTAAAACATAACAATTTAATAAATTAAAAATGTTTGGCCAATTAAACTTTTAATCAAATGGATAAAAAAAATTTGACAGTATATAACAATATTCTAGTAGATTTTCTCGAGATTTTAACACATTAAATTGCATTTATCTCGACAACAAAAGCGACATATATAGTGTTATATTGTTATTAAATTCGCTATTTGGTTATATTTTCAAATTTAAAGTAAAATTTTAACAAAAAGGATTGTTTTATAGAAAACTGTAAAAAAAGTCTTATTACGTCTATCTGTGCATTAGGTAGAAATTTATAAAACAATGTTATTTTATTTTGACTATTGTATTTACGAATCCATTATTCGATGTTTTATTTCCGATGCACTTTAAATGCTGCATTATTGCATAACTGCAGTTGACTTTTCATTTATAGTCGCTTTTTTATTGAAAAACTCATTTGAAATTAGCCTTGAGATACGGTTAATAAATCTTGATAATTAATTTTAATTGATTTTCGAGATATATATACAGGGTGTATGCACAGTAAAAAACATTTTATATTTTTGTTAATTTTTGTGTTAAAAATGTAACATATTTATGTGTTAGTTTAACTAACTTTGATTGTGTTATTTGATTTATTTGTGTTAAATTCATATTTAAGTAAATTAAATGTTAAAATAACACATTTTATATTTAATCGTAAGATTAACATAAAAATAATGTAGTTTTGTTAAAGAATATCCTAGTTAAAATTTTTGTGTTAATAATGTAACATACTTATGTGTTAATTTAATTAATTTTGATGATATATTAACTGACTTACCTATTTGTGTTGAATTCATCTCAGAAATATGAGTTTTAGAATAGTTACAGTAAAATAGATTGTTAGCTCAGCGTTAGCGTATTAGGCTGCCATTCGGGAGAATCCGGAATCTTAGGTTCGAATCCCGTCAATGGCGTTTTCAAAAATTGTAAAACAATGCGTAATTGTAATTAATAAAATAGAATATATTATGTAAAATTATGAATATAGGTACAAATTAACTAAAAAATATTTAAAAAAATAAGAACCATTTACAAATAAAAAATTATATTGTGTACCTAAGGAAAAAAGCGACGTTTTTCGAGGGCGGCAATCACACGAGTCTAAAAAGCTTTCTTCCCGTGGTGCACACAATATTTTTCACAACACCTTTATGGAAATGTTCGACTTAAATGCCTGTAGAGCGTGTTCGTTTGGTATTCGATTAATACAGTTTGTACGCGCGTATCATTAAATAGAAAGAGAAATAGAGAAAGATGTGGAGTCCAGGGACAAAGCCCCTGGTGGGGTCGAAGGCAAAGCCCCTGGTGGGGTCCAGGGCAAAACCCCGGTGGGGGGTGTGGGGGGCAAAGCCTCTCACATCACAAAACTAAAATTTGAATAAAATAAAATTTTAAAAAGAAATAAATAATTTCAATTTTTGCACTAATCTGATTGACAATTTGGGATTTTATTTAGGGATATTATGTAAATATTAGGTACAATTAGTTATCTTATTATTCAGTAATATTATTAAGAAAAAACAATTCCAAATCGATAGTTTTAATACAAGTAATTTTTGAAGTAGTAATCATGTTTTTAATCATTAAAAGTAATATAATTTTCACAATAAAAGAGTTAATATAATCGATAATCATGTTTTCAGTTAGTGAATTTAATATTTACACTACAATTTTCAAATTAGAAGATTGGATTATTTCCTCGATTTGTCATGTTAAATGTTGATCTAGATCATATTGATTTAGAATTATTTTTGGTCATGACACAGTCGGCAGAAAGTATAAATGTCCTGTATTTGCTTGCTACTTTACTTTTTGTCCGCTATACGGGGGCAGAAAATATCACTTTCTCTCCCTAGGGAGGGAATAATACTTTCCCTCCCCCTGGCGTGGCTTTAATTCACAAATCAGTTTTTATTTGTAAATTGCATCGGCTTTAATTTATATTTAAAATTTGATTTGTTAATTACATAGGCTGTAATTCATATACTATAAACAAGATACTATCCTATTCCTCACAGCTAGGAAGTTTCACTTCTGCCGCGCGTGGAGGCCACACGCAAATTTCTTTTTTAAGTGTTTTTAATGTAGCGCAGCTCTCATCTTATATGTATAGTGTACCAGGTGGTTAGCCGGGCTTCGCCCGGGCGTCGTTTTTCTTCAAACGACTTCATTTGTGTTTCAATATCCATATTGTGAACAAACATAATGAGTGTGTCGGGTGGTTGATTTAAAGGTGGTAGTTTAACTTTTCCGTTTGAACAACACATTCCACGTGCTTAAGTTTTAAACTTTTTTGCTTGACAATGATCACATATTGCATCCATTTTCCCAATTATTACTCTCGGAAAAAATTGATATTCGTAATTTGGATCATAACTAAATGCCTCTAATTTCAAATCGGGCCGCATAAATGTTTTCCTTGATTGAACATGTCGTAATCGGTCTTTTTCTACTCGAGTTTCACGCTATTAAATCATTTCCGCTTTTCCGATATTTCACTTACCGATCGGCGACTTCATCCCTTGGATTTTGCCGGGCGTTTTTTTCGGGAATTTCGAGATTGTTTGCTCGCATGTAACGTAATTCGTTGTCTTCCGCAAATGCCACATACTTACAATATTTTTTGTAAAACCTATTGCGAAAGTTCGATTTGAGATTGAAATTAAATTTAAATAAGAAATAGTATTTAACAAATACTGTAATCATCCCTTGGTTTTCCCGCCGGGCGTTTTTTTGGGAATTTCGAGATTGCTCGCTTGCGATGCACACAGAACCTCGATATTTCACTTGAAAAACATCCGGAAAAACCAAGGGATAAAATCGGTATTCGGTAAGTAAAATATCGAGGTTCTGTGTACATCGCGAGCGAGCAATCTCAAAATTCCCGAAAAAACGCTCGACGAAAACCAAGAAATAAAGTAGCTGATCGGTAAGTGAAATATCGAGGTTCCGTAGTAGCCTATGTTTTACGCAAGAATGTAAAGAGTAACTGTGCCAAAGTTGGTTCAAATCGGTCGAATAGTTTAAGAATGTATAAAGAACAAACATACAGACATACAGACATTCTATTTTATGTATATATATACAATAGATACACGCACACTAGTGGTTTTGAGAGACGCGGAGATCCGGCAACGCTGCCTTTGTGTTGGCACGTGAGAGAGCATCAAGTTCTGTGATCAAAAGTACATGACATACATGACAGAGTGACAATGGCTGCATTCAGCGGAACACAACTGTTGAGTTCGTCTTATCAATACTCTACGTTGATTTGTTGGTTCTAAAAGTAGGAACCAATCACGTTTGATTGCTACTGAGCAGCTCTGTCCGCTGAATGCAGGCAATGAGGCTTTCTCTAACCCTCAAATCTTGTTCCGCTGCGCTACAGCGATGCCATTTCTCCATGGCGACACGGCGACACGCTTCGAAATACCGTCATTGAAGAACTTCGGATTACAATTACTCATAAACGGTATACCGCTACGTATCCCTATTTTGTAATATGTCATTCCTAACATCATCATACATCATATATTAGTTCTTTTTTAGCAAAATACATAAACAATTTCTGCCGCAATAAATCAAAATATTCCTCTAGAACACACTTTGCCTCTACCTAACGTGTCAAAATTCGTAACTTTGACATTAAATATCTCGACTTTGGTACGGACACAGTTCTTACAATTGAGATAGCATATGGTGCAAATTTGAAGCAAATATATGTGTAGAAAATCGATTTACAAATAAACGTCCTTAAGAGATTTTTAAAAATATACGATATCAAAATCAGGTTTTTAAAAATTTTTAATTTAAATTTAAAAAACATCGACATCATCAGCGTCGTCGTCATCTGGCCATAAATCGACATTTCAGTACTCGCGTACACCCTCACCCCCCCCCCCCCCACACACACACCCACAAACACCCTTCACATTCTTACTTATTTTTACCAACGCCATTCACCTGACCACTCCCCACCCACTCCAAAAACTTCAAAATACACCCCGATATATTCCAACATAGCTTAATACACCCTTAGCCACCTACATACATAATCACTTACCTCTACTCCTCTCACCCACACGCCCACCCCAAATACCTCAATACACCCCGACACGTCTCAACATAGCCCAACACATTTTCACCCACTTAAATACTATCCACCACCGTTCCTTGGGGGCTGCTTTCAGCATACTGCAGATAACGAAACGTAACCAATGTTAATTCCAACAATGGACCAAGGACCAAGTAAAGTTAAAATTAATCTGTTTAATGAAGAAAATAGAATAAATTATTCTATCAAATTGTCTCCAGAAGATGCTGCGCGTGCAAAAAATGGTAAATAATTGATAATACAGGTTATGTAGGTAGTATTCTATTTGCTGTGTAATTATGATCAAATAAAAGTTGTAGGTAAAATAATGGCATAAAACTCAATAAATAAAATTAAAATAAAAAACTCGTTTGTTATTCACACTTGGCACTCACACAACTCGCATCATCGGCCATATTGCAATTTTATTCTAAAGCTGCGTTCGGAGAGCTTGCTATCGCTATCGTGCTATTGGCTCCCCGAACGTAGTTTATAGCGTTTGCATTTATAACGTTAATAGCGTTTCCCCGAATGCACTCTACATAAGTCTATGGGCAAAACAGCCGAACGCGCGCAAAACTTTTGGTTACAATTACAACCGGTGAACGTCCTTAAAAATTGCATCCGCTTAGTTGGTTTTTAGATGTAACAATCGTGCCTTCGTTCAATTTGATGGTTCAGGTATGGATATGTCACAAGGATTTCATGTAATTCGTATTTTTTTTTTTTTTTTTGCAAAATTCCTAGAGAATCTACAAAAACCCGGGATATTGAGAAATGAATAAAAATTACACAATCTTACAGAGATTTCAGTGATTTTTCAAAATCTTATGTTCTGTCAGTGAAATTGAGATTTTTATTAATTTACATACATTTATAAATAGATTATAAATTATATTTATATTCATAATTTTTATTTATTCCACAATATCCTGGTTTTTTTGTGAATTCTTTAGAAGTTTTGCAAAAAATGAATTACACGATATTTCTGTGACATTACAATTTCTGTCTCGCTGTCCGTGTCATGGGTGCGTATACACAAGACATTTTCGTGTTTCTTGATCGATTCAACATCCAAGCTTATTACTTATTGTTAAATAATTAATAAAAAATAAGAAAATACAAGTAAAATTAATTTATGTGACAAATATAATATTGACATTTTAAAATATCATTTTTTATAAATTTCTTTATATAATATTATGTCATAGGAATTATCAAGATTGGAAGACGTTTTTATTCTTTCTGTGTATATATTTATGTGAAATAGACAGGGAAAAGTTATCAATTTAGTTGTATTACTTATATTCATTTCCTTAAATATTTTTATAATAAAATTTGATGTTTGCTCGACAATTGCTTTATATATTTTTAGGATTAAATATTGTATAAGCCGAGATATAAGCTGTATAAGAAAGAAATATTTAGAGCTATTTTTGATATGTATTTTATAAATATTACTAAAAACGAACAGGACACATTTTATCGTTAAATAAACATTTTAATTATTTGTTCAATAAGAAAATACACTACTGATTATTAATTATATTTATTTTTATCATAAATAAGCAAGTTTTATTCTGAGTTCTTATAGACTATCCATTCTTATTTATTAGTAAATTTGATTTCTGTTACTTAAAACAAAGACGTGTTACGTGAGATCTATTATACAGGGTGTTAAAAAAACCCTGAGGTACTTTGCATGCGCGTAGCTCTCAAACGTTTTTAGCTAGCAGTTTCTCCTCTTAGTGCTTTACTGCCAACGCCCTTGCATCTCTAAAACGCGTGTTTATTAGTGTTTACGCTGAATATTTTTATTTTTATGATGACAAACAAAATTATCGATTTTGGGGATCGGAGTCTCCTCACATCATTGAGGAAAGGCAATTGCATCCCAAGAAGATTACTGCATGGGCAGCGATAACCCACAAACAAGTGTACATCACAATCTTCACGAATACAGTGACTGGAGACTCCTACAACGAACTACTAAAAAATCGTTTTTTTACGTGGATCCGCCGAAACGGATACGACAATGGATATTGGTTTATGCAAGATGGTGCGACACCCCATAGGACTCGGGAAGTCTTCCACACTCTTTACAATATGTTTGGACACCGTGTGATCGGATTGGGATACGACAAGTTCGTAGACGGCGGAATGGCCACCATTGACAGCGAGATGC
The DNA here is from genome assembly GCA_035220615.1 of Leptothorax acervorum. NCBI lineage: Eukaryota > Metazoa > Arthropoda > Insecta > Hymenoptera > Formicidae > Leptothorax > Leptothorax acervorum. Next base: position 588,245 of record JASTWQ010000078.1, read on the forward strand.
TTGGCAGGGTATTTGTATAGCCTTCCAAAGACGACTCGAGTTCTGCTTAAACTCAAATGGAAGTCACATCGAACATGTACTTTATTAAAAGTCAATGTCTTAAAATTATTTTGATGCCCTGTACGCCTACTTTTTCATACTATTAAATTTTTTATATACAGGTTTAAAAACTCATGCTATTTTTTAACACCCTGTAATAACTATCTTATCTTGTATTACAATATTGCGGAGTTATATAATACTTTAATGATGCTAGACCAAATTAGAAACTTTAATTTCGCTAGTAAATAATTTACAATAAAAATTTTTTTATTTTACTTAATTGATCATCTTTATTATTTACAATCATCACGACGTCTTAAGCATTAGTTTTGATCAATTATTGTTAGCAGGAAAGCGCAGGGAAGGCAATCGAACGTACATGTCGAGTAACTGTTAAATGCACACGTTTATTACAACTCGTATTCGTAAAGCGAAAGATGCGTACAGCACAAGAGCCAAAGAGACAAAGAACAGAATAGATAGTGGTAGCGCCTCTAGAGTGAAAACCCCCTGGTGAGTTAGGAGTGGCGCCTTAGTAGAACTACGGATCGCCAATGGTAATCGGGGATGTGGATTACCGACAATTATAATCATTACAACGTTTCGACCATGAGTCCTTCTTAATCAATGCAACTCTTGATGCAATAAGCACTCTATTTAAAGTAACTATAAAAATATTATTGCGAAAAATATCATCCCAGCCAGGGTTCGAACCTGAACATCCCTATAATCCGTGACGGGCGTCTTTAACAATTTGATAATTGAGACACGTGGTGATTATTTATTGTAATTAACCGATATAATCGTAATTTCACTACTGTCGTCTAAGTTGCGACACTTATTGTTAATAGGCTAGATATATCGTGATATTTCATATTACCCTCTCTTCCTCCTTTAAAAATGATAAGAAATTAAAAGATCTGCTAAAATATTAATTTTTGCTCATTGAGAAAGTGTAAAAACATATGAAAACGATAGATAAAAGTATGCTATTTCTTGGGGAAACGTTAAATTGGAGCGGTTTTCATGGGTTATGTTAAAAAAACTGCTTAATGGCTTGCCAGAGTACACCGGTATCATGTAACGTCTTGTAATTACAGTCTGTCTGCTTTTCTTGCACGGATATCGGTTTCCGATAATGCGCTCTTTTCTTCGTCAAAGTATTTCGAAGTTTTAAAAGCAATGTATAAAGAGTATTTTTACTCGAGTGTTACTTTTCGCAAATAGACACAGCTAACTTCATTCGACGCATTTCACGGAATAATGAGAAGTCGGACGATAGTTCTGCCTTGTTGAAATATATTTCATAATCATTATTAGCAAGTTAATTGAGTAGCAAAAATAGTAATTCGTAGTTTAAGTTTTATTTTATAAAGTCGTATAATAAACAATATTTCAATATATATTGCTTATAGGTAACGTTTTATAATTTCGCGTTATAATATCCAATAGTAAATTAAAAATTTCAAAATTTATATATCACGAATGACTTTATGCTCTTAAAGCGGAGTCTACAATGAGAATTTAAGGCGTAAAATTCAAGTTTTAAGCCTTAAGCCGTAAGAAATTGACAAATCACAGCCGAACATGAGAAGAATATGCGACAGTGATTCGTCAATTTCTTACGGCTTAAGGCTTAAAGCTTAAATTTTACGCCTTAAATTCTCATTGTAGACTCCGCTTTAGAAAAACGCGAAATTGCGCTTTAATGAATTATTGTGCATTTCTGGCCTTATTATGTATTTCAATAGTGATATATTCTCATTGTCAGTCATATACTTATATGTATATTTCCATTTTTTAATTTATTTTTATTCTCCATCTTTTTGATAATATTCTGACTATTTCTGATAATTTTTATAATGTACGGTACAACATTAACTCGACAAATATTTATGCAGAGAAAATTACATAAATCGTGCATTTTATTGATAATGAAAGATATTAACAAGTCGGCAGAGTCGGTACGAGGGCGCAATTGCTTGAACCAGTGAAATCAAGTTTTGCAGAGTCCTGCTGTTGTCATTGTATTCCCCTGTTGTCACGAGAGAACTCAAGTTTTGTCGATATTTGATTTAACCGCCTAGTTTCGCTGACGGCTGTTCTTGTAGAGAGAGTTTTATGATGCTGCCTTACGCGTGTCGCGCAGAATGCAATTTCAGAAACTTTCCGACTTTTTCGCCGGTTTAGCGCCCCACTGAGCGACCATCGCACTCGGAGGTGCAGAACTGTCGCGAAACAAAATTGCTGGCTAAACGGGATTTGAGAATTTACCAGGTGTATACATGAATTTAAGAACAGAAAGAAAGTAAATGTCCTAAGTTGCAGAGATTCAGAAATACAAGAGATTTAAAAGTTTTTTTTAAATTTAATTTACGACTGATGTGGTAAAGGTACTAACAATATGGTTTAATAATGTAAAAAAAGAATTTAATGTCTAAACATGCCAATTTAAAAAAACATAGAAATACGGAAAGACAAAAATGCAAATTTACTTTAATTTGATTAATCAATTTAGCTTTAACAAGATACACAAATTCTAAAATACAAATATTTACAAACGTGTAAACCATAGAAGAAATTTATAGATTATAATATTAGTATTTAAAAATAACATTTAAAACTCTTCTTTCAACACTGTACAGCTAAGATATATTAACATTTTTGATAATTCACATTTTCTACGTTACTAAGAGAACCAACTTCGGATTAATCCAAAGATCAGAATTAAATTTTACGCGTTCTACGGCACCTCACATGTTTCATATCTATCTCCATAGAGCCATAACTTGGATTAAACGAATTGCGTGAGGATTACGTTACTCAGTCAGGTTACTTCAAAGAAAGTTATTTATCAGTAAGAGCAAAGTTTCGCTAGCTTCCCTTATTAGTTTCGAGTTGCCTCATATCGCCAAGTTTAATCAACGTTGCAAGAATTATAACGAGGAATTTGTTCGCTTATTGCGTGATATGTAATGAATATAATATCTCATACATAAGATAAAGAAAATTCACGATTGTACTTTTTGTAGCAAGTTATATTGTTCAAATGCACAATCCGTTTTGCATTGTGACTATTAAATTATGTTATGCGTGCGCGTTGTGTACCACTCTTGTATATAATATTAGAAAAATCCTACAGTTAATAACATTTCAAATGATTTATAACATCGTAAAAGTATCAAATAAAAATACTGTGAAATTGTAAAAGTATCAAATATAACCTTTGGTTGGCAGCAGTCGGGAGTAAAAATACCAAAGTTTTTTGAATAAGAATTTAAAGTAATTTATAACATCGGTAAACCTAGACAATTAGGGCCTATACAAGAAATCAATCGCCACTTAAATATGTTGTAGGTCTTTCTGAGTAATTCTGCGCAAGAAAAAAATGGGGGACGGCATTGGTTTGGAAAATATAGCAAATTGAAATTTCAGAATTTTAATGCTTTTTATTAAATATTATAAGGTACCTATGTGCTTTGTATGTGCTTCAACTTACAAAGCGCATACTTATAAAGCGCGTCACTAACATATAGGTTAGTGGCGCGTTTTACAAGTATGTGCTTTGTATGTGTTTCAACTTACACATAAATATGTACTTTTCATATACCTCGCTTCAACTTTCAAGATGTGCTTTGTAAGTTGAAGCAATGTCCACTTTGTACAGGGTTGGGTGGGAGGGTGCAGGTGGGGGAGCCTCCCCCCCCCCCCCTCCGCAGCCCCCCAACCCGTGTGGAACGCGCTTATCTGTCCACGCATGTACTTTGGTATATTAGTCTCTCATATATATATCTCATAATGTTTAAAATAAGTCGATTAAGCAAATTTTAATTTGCTATGTCTTCTAAACCAATGCCGTCCCCCACTTTTTTCTTGCGTACAATTACTCAGAAAGACCTCCCCTACAACAAATTTAAGTGGTGATTGATTTCTCGTATAGGCTCTAATTGTCTAGGTTTACCATAATATCGTAAAAGTATCAAATAAAAATCTGTGAAATTGTAAAAGTATTAAATAAAATACCAAAGAAGTTTCTTCGAATAAGAAGCGAGAATATCTCGCTAGCGCTAGAAATCAGCGTGTAAACTTAATATTCGAAGGACTTTATCGACCTAGAGCAACTTCGACCTTCTCGATGGCGACATTGATCACCGTGAAAAGTTGTAAGAAAGCCACTTTGACGACGAAAACTTAGGATAAGAAAAAGTGATTGACGAGTACGTTCGTGAATACTCGAGAACGGCGGTCGATGAAACCCTAACAGGACGTCACTATCGATCATCGTAATCTTCCTCCACTCGCCTCACTTCCTTATCGCCCTCTAATCACCCTAAGTGCCGAAAATTACCGCCCAGCAATATAACTGTACGAATAATACTCCTATCTAATTTCGAAGAAAACATAAAACCAAGTACACAAGTAGATCATGTATAGTCAAGTAAGAAATTATTCATTCATAATATGCTGATAAATTGTAAACATAATTAATGATTTCTTGGCACAATGGTTAAATTAAATATTGCATTATTTAATTTGGAACAATTGGTTAAATAGTATGTAGCTCAAAATTAGTTACAGAGATATTAATTAATAATTTAATTGATAAAAATAAATTATGGATATATATCGTTATAATAATATCTAACAGTTACAACGGATTTTATGTCGAAGAGTTTTAAAATTATCAGCTGTGTGTAATATATGCAGCTGCAAAGACTGCTCCGTCAAACGCGGTACTTTCATAATTATGCATTGTATTTATAATAGATATTATTTCTCTTTTCTCTTTAAAGAAGAGTATATTCTGCTTAATGTGAAATTTATACATTTTCTGTTATACGTTTTACGTATACCTATTTTAATAAATATAAAAGCTTCTTCTCACTGTCATTACTAGCAGAAATATGTTTTTTAGCAATTTATTTTTACATTTTTCTCCAGAACTGGAAATAGAAATGGAATTGTATAACCTCATAAGAAATGCTTTGAATTTAACTGTACAAATTTTTGTTTAAATATAATGTAGTATACCACCCAATTCACGAGTAGGTACATACTTTTTATAATTAAAAAGTATTATTTTTAATTATATGCGCGTAATAAAATAATAATTATATTACATTCGAATTAGATAATGTGTAGAGAATTAAACATCCTATTGTCTATCTAAGATTTTATTATTTACTCGTCGTTATAATTAAACCTTGGTCCAAACATATCAATTAATTAAATGGCTACCTTCCAAAACACATGTCATGGTTTGGAGATCAATATCTCATCTTTGTTGACCAACGCATATGTATATACATCACGAAATTGCCCTGTTCGAATGGACGAATCAAACGTCAGCCGTCAGTGAAGTCTGGCTAATCCGCAGTTTCTGTAAAAACGATATTTCCATGACAGTCCACGTGTCCAGGGAACAACATTTAGTAGTCCATACGTTAAATTTATTGTTGTCATATCGAGACTTTACAAATATATACACAGTGTTTCTTAAGAGAAAAAATATATCAATTTGCAGAAATGTATTTTTGAAAGGAATTTAAATATATCTCTGTTTTTTACTGTTCTACTGGTGTGTGTATGTGTTTATGAAAATTTGAGCTAAAATGTTCAGTCAATCAGCTCTTCTTAAATTTCAACATTAAATATTTTAATAATAAAATATTAATTAAAAGTTTGCGCCGTAAATTAATTAAGAGACAGAGTGTGCGTTCGCTTTTTTTAAATTATATTTTTGCAGTTGAGCTTATTTCTAGTTTCGAATTTCGTATTCTTCTGAAATACACAATGAAATTGACATTGTTGAAAATTAACGTAGTGGTTTGTTAATCAGTTATTTACTGCAACCTGTTATTTGCAAGAGAGAAATAAGCGTGCATCTCATTAAACACGTAAATCCTATGTGTTCCAAATTCTATTTCAAATCTGGAACCTGAACCATCTGCGACAACCACAATATGACAAACGTATTTTTATGGTCGCTATTTTTGCGCTAACAATAAGTCGAAGAATTTTATTACCGGTTTTACTACACCATGATTTGTTGACGGAAGCGACATTGGACTTCCATTTATGGTACGATAAGCTTCTACGCGTGATATATTTTAACCGAAACGAAAACATTCTTTAATTTGATAACCTAAACTACATAAAATATATTTATAACGAAATGAACAGTTTTATTATTTTTCGTATTTTTTAAATAATTATTTCTACGAATTATTCTGCAGTAGTCTTCGTTTATACGGTGCGATTATGAGAGAATAATGTTATTTAATTATTTAAGCAAGGAAATAGTCGACTTTATTATTACGAGTAATTTATGCACTAGCAAATTGCATGGAGACTGGAAATAAAGTGCCGTTTGCAGTAATTTTTGCTGGCTCTTTCCGCTTGTGACATAATAGTTTCGTCGAGCAATTTATTTTTAGTCTTCAGTATTTAATACAAATTATTTTATATAATAAGTATATTATAACATTATAATAAGTTAATTATAAATATTGTACTTATATATTAATGAGTATATAAGATCGAAAAGAGATCCTCTCGTTTAATGGAAACAAGAACATAAAACACTAATTAAATATTTTTTTAATTATCGTTGAAAGTTGATTCCTAAAGTTACTGCATTAGAGTAATTTGTTGAAAATTTCAAAATTAATGATTATTTACTTAAAATTTTCATAACATTTTTAAAACACTATACATTTATTGGAAAATGCTAGTTTAGAAAAGTTTATTTTGTTTGCTCCCTATATTGATTACTACTGTCTCTGCAATATGTGAATCAAGTTTAACACTAGATTAGAACCGACTATTTCGCGCGTCACCGATCGATCTTCCAGGCCAAGTCCAGTTAACTTCGAGCGATGAAGGTGTATGAACTGTACAAAAGGAGGTGCAAGAAAAAAAGGAAGGGAGCGAATTCCGCTAGCTAGTACTTTTTAGTATCTATCTATGGATGGCCTGCGACGAAAGAATCCGATATGAATCGGAAATTGCGAATTTTATCATCAAATAAATTCTTTATGAACGCGATGTAGTTGTCCCTTGTAATGTCATTCAAACTGACGTGGCGTTAATTGACACGAAAATATCTCGCACGTATCTCCTTCTCATAATAAATTCATCTAAACCACCTATACCACATTAATTATCGCGTTTTCCTCTTATTTCACGAATAACGAGGTTTGGTATTTTTACAAAAGCAATTTTTCTTTTCGTGATATTTCACTCAATCAGCGGTAAATTAAAAATGTCAAAAACAAAAATGTATTAATTTATATATATGCAATATTTGTGAATTACATTTTATATTTACGTATAGGTACTATTTTAAAAAGTATGGTAATTATTTAGTATAGGGGAGGCAGCTTCAATGACCTTGACCTTGACATATTTTGTCAAGGTCACCCTCCTGAGTAACCGTTAGAAGGTTTAGCCGTCGCTCGTCTTTTATTAAAAAGTTATTAACATAAATTTTTTAAAAATATAGCAGTTATTTTGATTATTGAATGATTATAATATATATTACGCTCGAAAAGAGAAGTAAAGAGGTTACAGTACAAAATAAAAAAATTTAATTAAAATAAGAAAATGTTTAATGTAAAAGAAACTTGTGACTGCTAGATTAGACGCTGCTAAGTGCGGCAGGAATGATAAATAAATATGATGAGCATGTATATGCGTGTACATATGCATACCTATATATATTTTATATATTATTTAATTCAAATTAAGTATCAAAGATTAAGAAGTGTAAAAATCTGTAAAATTAATGTTTTATGTGTGTTTATAAGAAAACAATGTCATTGTTAATCTTATTGTTAAACAATAAATTATTTATTCTTGTTTAACAAGATAAAATGCGCATCATGCGTGAATCGGAATGCACCCCTAACAAAAAAAATTCAGATAAAAATTTTTGATATTTCTTAATCATAAAGATTGGCGATTTTGGACTTTGAGCTGGAAAATCTCATTGTCGGCTTAGAAGACGCATACAGCAAAAATAAAGATAGTTTTGTTACATAATATGAACCCACTCAATCGATTGAGCTCACCCAGAAACGCATCGATTCAGCCGTTATAGCCGAACGGTAAATCTTGTCTACGCTCAACTATAGTTCGGCGGCGTACTTAAAGTACAGCGTATAGCGCCCGTATCTTGCTTCGGGTGTACATTTGGCGCGAGACACTACCGTGTCTCTTGATAGGATACATCCCCCACAAGATGTTGATTAATGATTGTTCCTACGAAAATACAGCAAAACCACAAAGCATGAAACACGAAACATGAAAAGTAAATTAAAGAGATATTTTTTGACAAAATATAAAATCCAAATAAAAATTGTAAGCTACATAAATTTTTATGAGAAAAAAACTCCGTGAGTTTTGATAGAAGATTTGCAAGAAGCAGAAAATCATCAGGGAAGTTTCACGCAAAATCATGGTTAAAAAATGTCGCGGTTGCTCCGTACTTCTGTCAGATGCGAATCTGCGGAATATTTGTGGCGAATATTTTGGAGCAAAAAGTTAAACATTGCTGTCGTTTGTGTCGTAAAGCGCATGCAAAAAACGTTTTTTATCGGTGCTCACATACGGGTGTGTTGAGTATTTCTTCTGCTTTTTTTTTCCATCAGGCTGTGACAAATGACACTTAAGCCCAGAATTTTTTGCGAACCCGGCGACCGACATTATTATTCTGCCGGATCGGGTTGACGAAAAATCGTAATAAAGTCCGCAGGTTTGTGGAGGGTCGAAAACTCAAATGCGATTTTCTGGGTTGTGACATCGATGGGAAAAAATGTCGTGACGTAACGAAAGAATAGAGCTAAATCATCACTCTGTTTTGTCGATATGATGAGTGTGTAGTCACAATAAAAAAAATAGAATAAAATACAGATTTAAAAAATTTTGAAACTTACTCTTTTATTAACAAAGTACTAACTTTTTAAAATTTGAAGTATAGGCTCCTTTGGAATAACCAAGTATAGATAATGGGTTAAAAAAGAGCCAGGCGCTAACTTTTTATATGTAAATGTGACTACCACGGATGACAAATGTCTTTTTATAAAATAGAAATAAAAAAATACGGAACATATTTTATATTTTACATAATTAGAGATAAAATCTCAGGTATAAAAGTTAGAATATATTTTTTAATTACAGAGAAAAGCACCATTTACGGTATGTATCCGGACTGGATCTTGGTAGCCTAATAATAATGTGCGAATTTTGTATACTTTTTCCAAACTCATTGTCAGTAAACTGCGCGCCGATTTTTGTCGGTCTTTAAAACACAACTCTTTGTTGGAACAGTAAATCCATGTATTTAAATTGATAATCGATGATTAAAGTGTACAAATTCATACATTATTATTGTTAGGCTACCAAAATCCAGCCCGGACCGTAAATGGTGTTTTTCTCTCTAATTGATACTGTATATCATAATCCTGTTTTACTTATTATTATTCTATATATTTTTAATGTAACACTTTTTCTTTAGAAACTTTGTTAATCTTTTTGAAAATGGATAATATAATTGAAAGAAGAGTTAAAAAAAATTTGAACAATATTTAGCAAGATTTATATAGGGGAGATCAGGGCGAAGACGTCGTCGGGGTGGAATCATCAAATCAAATATCTCGAAACCTGTATATTTTGCGAACTCGCCATTAACATTGTAAACGCTGCTTATGGTACCCATGTAACCAACGGAGTTTCGGGAAATTACCTGCCGTGTTATGATTTTTACGAGGAAAAACGTGTTTTCGGAAGGTAAAAGTAAAATTTTCTGCGCGTGGAAAATTTGTAATATCTACAATAATATTTTCTCTCCAAATCTCGAGGTACGTGATTCTAAAAAGCAATGCATTCTGAACACGAATCCAGTGAAGTTTTTTCATTATCGTTGATGTCTAATATTTCGTGAGCGACCAAATTGAAACTTGTGTTCGGGGCGAAGCGGTCACCAAGCCACAGGGGTGGACTTTTATAATATTGGCAAATTTTCTAATTTTATTATATTTTTCAGTCTTTTCTACCCCTATTTCATATATAATTCTTTAATATTTGGTTGATTAGTTCTTGAGTTATAGAATCCGTACACACACACAAAAACACAAAATGATGAAACATTTTAACACTTTAATTAATAAATGTTTACATTTTTTTATTAACAAATAATTAATAAAATGTATCTTATTAGTTTTCATAATCGGAATTATGTATTTATGGAGTGACGACTCTGCCCCGGCATTTTTTGACATTTCAATTTTTCCACCTTTGTCGTTTTTACTCTATACCGGTTAAACAAAGCGATGTAGACCAGAATTTCCTATATAAATTTTGTAGCTAAGAGATCACTCTTTACAACGCTATACCACATTTTACTAAAATTATTTATTTTGTTGTTAAAAATCGGCACCAAAAAAAAACTGTCGACCTCGCCCCGGTCTCCCCCAGTTATTTAAAATAGTAACTTTTATTATTTGGAAAATAGATATTACAAGCCCGATTCGGTAATCTTAAAGGCTTATCCGTCCGGAATTAAAACTATAGTATACGGGCAAAATTGATATTCTCAGATCGTGCGCCGGGAATTAGGATCGTCGACCGTAGGTACGTCGGCAGGAAGCTTCTCGATAAAAAGTATAAGGACCATCACGTGGAGCGTAAAAAACCGACCGATAAAATTCCGAAGGGGGAGATCGGAATTCGCGGAGTTCGATACTCGCTTTTCAACCGCTGAACTCGCCTTTCATCTCGACGTATATGTGATGCTAGCCACGTTCAATTGACACAGGCGTATCGGCAAAACTTTACGCAGAAAAACTGCGGAGCACGATATAGGAAGATGTCTCTAATTTTGAGTCACGTACCGGCCTAACGTTATATAGGACCTAAACCGTTCGCGAAAGTGGTTTAGAGTTTAGAGCGTGCCAGCAAAGTAATTAGTTACGCCGTGCACCGGCCCGGCGGAAATAATTCGAGCGACACGTTGCACTCGCCATTGCGACATAATATACTTTCTTTTGATGGAAACTTATAACTCCGAGTTGCACCTGTATTTTAGTGCTTCGCGCGCGCATTTAATTTACTTCCTCGCGCGATGAGAGAAGTTAATTTACTTCAGCGGCTGGAGTATATTGTCTTGACAGTTTGCCCGTTGGCGCATTTCTCAATTGGATATAAAATATTAAAGGATAAGATTTTATTATATCGTAAAAGAGGTTTGCGTGTACTTTTAGTAAAGTTTCAGTCGTTTTCTAATTAGACGTCCTTTACAAAAAACGATTCCTGAAAACGGATGTGTAGGGTAAGGAGGAACCATTTGAGTCAGTTAAAGTGTTAAAGAAAAAACCGAATTAAAAATTTTCAAGGCAAGGAGGAGAGTTTTTCGATTTTCAGGATAGAGAGGAGCTTCTTTAGTCATGGGGTATTTCTTGTATTGAAAATTTTTTATCCGATTTTTTCTTTAACTAACTCAAATAGCCCCTCCTTACCTTATAAAGTTTAAAAAAGATTGCACTTAAATTTTTTCTATACGGAAGTTGTTCAATTAAGAAAAAGAAGAAGAATTTAAAAGTACCCTCGATATTGATTATACAACGTGTTTTTGCATTATAGAATGTACAAATGACTTCATTATGAAAGATTTCGGTAAATATGCATAAAAGGTAACACCTCACCGATTTTAACGC